>JAZDUH010000028.1:1050000-1330000 GCA_036419115.1 Scarus forsteni | reverse complement strand
TAAAACTCTTTATTAAACATAATGTAAAATGTAATATTTTTGTGGTGGACATTAATGACGTCTTCCTGGTTATTTCATTTAATTCTCCGGTCGGACAGCACACGGTCCCCGGGCCTCCAGTTTCCCGCCTGGAAACGACGTTCATGCGATGACGTGACCACGGCAACCAACGATGGCCCAACCGAAAGTCACAAGTCAGCACGGTCACAACCTCAACCGATACACTGCACTTCCGTCGCCCCGCCCCTTTTAAGAATTAGTTCCGGTGTCGTGACCTTTGTTTACTGAGATCCTGGTCCCGATCAGAACCCAGAGGTGTCCGAGGATCGTCCCGTCACGACGCTTAAGTTCCACTCAGCTGAAGATGAACTCACCGAGATCACACCGGGATCTCCGCGCGCACTGTGACGTCACTCAGCGGGGACATACCGTGAGCTAGCTGCGAGCTAACGTTGGTCGTTTGTCGTGTGTTTTTGTGTTCGCTGTCAAACAGGTTGGAGCATCAACAGGCCGTCACTGAGCAGCCAGGTGAGCACCGGAGCTAACGGGCTAACAGGCTAATCTGAGCAGAAGAGAGTCCTGAACATCAGACTGAGGACGGCCTGCAGGATGCTACACACGGTCTGTTATCACCTGAGACACTAACACCTTCATCATCATCATCATCATCATCCGCTTCACCTGCAGCACCTGAAACTTACCTCCGTTATCAGTTTCGATTCCCCAGTGCTGTTATTATATTGACCAAGGGTTAAATGTTGAGTACGAGGACAGCCATGCTAACAGCTCTGTAAACTGATATACCTGAGAAATCAATCAAGCTGTCCATACGGGGGGCTCTCATCAGGCAGAGTGGTTTCTCATCAGGCAGAGGGGTCTCTCATCAGGCAGAGGGGTCTCTCATCAGGCAGAGGGGTCTCTCATCAGGCAGAGGAGTCTCTCATCAGGCAGAGGGGTCTCTCATCAGGCAGAGGGGTCTCTCATCAGGCAGACGAGTCTCTCATCAGGCAGAGGGGTCTCTCATCAGGCAGAGGGGTCTCTCATCAGGCAGAGGGGTTTCTCATCAGGCAGAGGGGTCTCTCATCAGGCAGAGGAGTCTCTCATCAGGCAGAGGGGTTTCTCATCAGGCAGAGGGGTCTCTCATCAGGCAGGGCGCCATCATCAGGCAGAGTCTCAGAATCATGGATTCAGCAACATTGGGACAGGTTTGTCGATCTACCTCATTCCGTATTTATCCGTTCATTCTGTGCAACTCTCCCTCATTTTGGTTGGAAACATGGCTGAAGATTGTGAAGTCTCTGACCCTGCAGATCCCGTAAAGCTCACAGTCTATTTCAGACTCATTCTGTTGTAGCCTCAGCTGGGAATCTTCATCTAGTGTCAGGCCAAGAGGGGATTCGTGAACTTACAAACTCAAGTCAAGAAGGAACACACTTACTTAACTAACGTGTGGATATTTTTGAACTCATTGTTACTGATGACCCTAATGATTCCGATTTTTGTCAGATACTCCAAGTTCCTGCTCTAATTTGTTTGTGTCAAAAACAGAAGTGGATCTAGATGGGAGCTCAAGCCTCTGCCAAGATAGCTCACATGTTGCTGTTATATCTATAAGCAATAGTCTTATGATAAAGTTACCATTATAATAAGATTCATGACCCTGAAATCCCACAGCGAGCACTCAGAATCACGTTGACATCATTATTAATTAGTGAGCAAAAAAGAATGTTCACAAATTTTGGTTATCTGGATCTGGATCAAGTAATGATTTTTATGTTGGGTCATTACAAACATCTCCTGAAAATTTCTGCAGAATCTGTCCAGTAGTATTTTGTGTACTCTTGTTGACAAACAAATGACTTCACCCTTTAATGGTAGTACTGATTTCGAAGTGAAAGCAAAAACTAGCAGCCCTTTGACAGCACCAACCTCCGCCATAGTTTTTCTGACATTGGTAGCTTAGTTATGAGGGAAGATTTGAAAAACTGAATTTTCCAATGTTAACAAGTCCTCTAACCCTCTGGACCTACAGCCCTACCTCGATCACCACCAAAGTCAAATCAGCTCTTTAGTGCCATGACCAATGTTCTCTGAAACTTTCACTTAAATCTGTTCTTAACATTTTGAGTAATCTTGCTCACAGAGAAACATACTCGTGTTTGCTCTTGGTTCTTCGTAGGCACCTCACCTCCCCATATCACAGATGCTCTGTAGATGGGTTTGATGTTTTAAAAAGTTTAATCATGTCATGTCATGGTTGAAGATTTTGGTGTCATCATGACAGACATACTCATCATTTAATTTAAAGAAGCTGAAGACCCCCTGCTCATGTATGAAAAATCACATTGAATGTTAAACAGAATCCATGGTCTGGTTCCTAACATGATAAATGAATGTTGTAGATGTTCCTGGACGAGGCCTCCCCACCAGCTCTGACTGACCTCTGTCTGACCTACGTGAGTCAGAACCTGGACCAGTTCTGCGTGAAGCGTCCTGATGGCTCACTGTGCTTCAGAGAGGCTGTCCTCTTCCCACAGGAGCTGGCGGACCAGCTGCTTGCCAAGATGGCGTCTGAAGGTAAAAATGTTGTTAAAAGCCTCTGAAGTCTTCAAAGGGCTAGTTCGGGTTTTTGAAGTGGGGTTGCTACAAGTCCACAGCACTCGTAAATATGAGTGTCAATAAAGGAACTTGTGACGTTTGTGTTTATGAAGAAACGTTTCTCTGTGTCCTCCTGCAGGTCTTCTGAATGACAGCACGGTGGGCGTGTTTCGGTCCTGTGAGTACCTTCGTCTGAGACGGGCATGCATACGGACTGCTCGTATATCTGCTGAGGCCTTCCAGAAAGCTCTGTGCCCTCACCGCCTGCTGGAGCTCGACGCCACCAGAGTCAACGCAGACCTCACCATCCCCGATATCCTGCAGGGCCTTGCCACCAACAAGTACTGCCAGGTACTCCCAGAGAGTCAGGAGCAGGCTCCATTACGAGTACATTTACGGCTACAGGGGACATGACCCAGTGTTTAAAAAGGAAACTCCAACTTTTTGTTTGTTTTGGTGTCTTGCCTCACTCCAGAGTCTATGACAAGCAGATAGATATCATTCTTTTGACTGTACAAGCTGTAACAAGTAAGAGACAGGCAGAGCTCGTCCACCTCTAATCAGCTTAGCTCAGACACTAGGAGTCAATGGGTAGTGTTAGCCTGCCTCTGCCTACAGTCATCGGATAAACTCTTCAGCAACTCTAAACAGTCCTCTGTGCTTGTCATGCATGAACTTTCGTTTTGCAAACAGTTTGCATTTAAGAATGTCTCACCAACAGCCCTCTGACAACTGGGAATAAGTTCTCATCATTCATCTTTCAAAGACGATAATTCGCTGGTAGCACAAGATAACACAATGGAGTTAAAAGAAGGAGTCACAACATGCATACCGGACCGTTCAGAGTTTATCTGATGACTGTAGGCAGAGGCAGACTAACACCTCCCATCGACTCCCAGTGTTTGAGCTAAGCTAAAAAGCAGTGGGTGAGTTTTGCCTATCTCTTCCTTGTTATTGTCAAAAGAATGGTGTCTATCTGCTTGTCATGGACTCGAGTGAGGCAATAAAAATAGATACATATAATACAAAATAGAGATGTATAGTTGAATACTTAACAAAGCATTCAACAACAACACAATCCACATCAAGATACAACGTCTACAGTTTTAACATTATATTCACCCCATCTTCCTACAGGAGTCTCTGCAGAGACTCGTCCTCACAGGCCTCACCATGTCGTCCCTCGAGGAGCCGATCCAGCACCGCTTCAGTTCACTGCACGGCCTGCGCTCGCTCTCCCTGGCTAACGTGGACTTCTATGACTCAGGCCTCGTCGACGTGTGTTCTCTGCCTCGTCTGAAGAGTCTGGATTTGTCCAACACGTCGGTCACCAACCTGAGCCCCCTGCTGGGACTTAAGGAGCGTCTGCGCTCACTCACCCTGCACCAGCTGAAGAGGCTAGAGATGAGCACAGCTCAGCTGCTGGGGGTCATTGGACAGCTCGACGCGCTGCAGGTCTGAGTAAACTTCTTTTTTTTTTTTTTTTTTTTTTGTTTTATTAGTTCTTTTTTTTTTTTTTTTGCTTTTTGTGCCTTTGTTGATAGGAAAGAGAGATAGACAGTGGATAGGCTTGTTAAAGGGAGTGAGAGAGAATAGGGGAAGTCACCCAGCCTGCAGAAGCCTGTATACTGCATGTAGGCAGCTATGTCAGGTCCCTGATTAATAATTTATTTTAGGACTTCAAAAGTGCAAGTTGAATTTTTCACTCTATATTTATCAGATTGTCATAGTTGGTCAACCAGGTTTCATTTTGAGAAGTCCAAGGTGTGCTTGGTATGACTCCCCAAAATATCAGATTGTCTTATATAATGGCTTGAAAATTGTGGCATTTTGCCAACATTAATGTCAGTATAAGATGTGTTATGTCAAATTAAGATTTTTCAGAAATACAGTTAGGAGTGATTTTTATTTACACTGAATGTAATTTGAGTCGTAATCAGGTGCTTTTGAAATTGGACAAATAAAAAACCCTTTAGTGTTTTTAAACTTACATTTGGATTGTTTACCAGCCCACAAAAAGTAAAATAAAAAAGCCTGTCCTTTATATGCTCCACTTAAATCCTGAAAACATAAAATCTGGTGGTCTGTTCCTCTGGAGATGGATCAATTTTATATATTGATCAAAGTTTAGCACTAACATTTCTTGGAGCCTGTTTGAAAAAGTTGTAATATATATATAAATAATAACGTGTTAGCAGCTCTGACACCAGCTGTGACATGAGGAGGAGGTGAGACTCAGGGTGCTTGAATTTCTTGAAAGAGCTTGAATTACATTTTTGCACCATCAAGGATTAGAAAGCGCTTGCATTTGTAACAGGGAGCTTAACAGTGCTTGAATTTTCCACCACATTTGTGTTTATGAAGTATGTGCACTGTGTCAGTGAAAAAGAAATGAATGTAGGATGTTTAAAAAATGTTTTTTTAAGATACATTTTAATGAGGTAAGACTAACGAAGCACTACACTTCAAAATACAATTTATGATGAAATAACCACAAGGTGTCTCTGTAGTCTTAGGAAAAGTATTTTTTATTTATAGATTATGCAATAACAAAGTTAAAAGTCAGAAATCTGACATAATTCTAACCAATCTCTGTGTTAGGCATAGATTTTATGGAAAGTGACTTTTTGGTGGAGAAAACAATTTCATATTTTCAGTACCATAACAGAGTAGAGTCCAAAGATGGGTGAGAAATTCTGATGGATATAATTAGATACATGTAATTTCTCATCCTCCTGAGGACAATGATGAAAAAACAAAAATGATTATGTGTAAAACATAATTTCATCTCTTTAGCTATGATCAGATACAATCACCATAAATGAAGAGAAACTCATGATTTTTTGTTGTTACTTTCATCATGGGGGATTTGAAATGTTCAAAATGCATCTTGAAAATTCTTGAATTTTACTTTGCACCCTGTGTAAAAGCCCTGGGGACTATCTGGTGGGCGAGTGTCCAGCTCAGCATTTCAATTCAGAGACAAACTGAAGACTGAATTTAAGTCTGCCCATTTCTGTCACAAATCACTCTATTATGTTATTTTTGTCCTCCTCTGTTGCAGCTGTTAAGTTGAGCAAATACAACGTGGTGTGAAAGCTGCTGTGTGTGATTGAACATATTTCCATGGTGACATGTTCCTACCATGGGAGCATGATGTGTCTCTTTTTATTCTTACTGTAGCATGACACCCACATTTTGACGACAGTTATACTCAAACTGTCAGCTGGACACCATCATGTAATTGTTCCATCACTCAGAGAGTTTCATTTTATTTTAAATACAATACAATACAAAAACAGGGTAGTGTTCAAGTCAAATGCAGGCTTCCCTCAGAGACATGACAGTATCTGGATTTTGTCCTCTGTGTCCGCAGCACCTGGACATCAGCGACGATAAGCAGTTCACCTCTGATGTTGCTCGTCAGCTGCTCAGTCAGCGAGGGATCCTGCCGGCACTCGTCTCCCTGGACGTGTCGGGAAGGAAACAGGTGCGTGTTTTTACTCTCTTTGTCTGCGTGTGTCCATCGCGTTTTATCGTCGCTCACCTTTATGACTCTTCCAGGTGACGGACTCGGCAGTCAGAGCGTTTGTGGAGGAGAGACCAGGAATGAGCTTCATGGGTCTGTTGGCCACAGACGCTGGATTCTCTGATTTTCTGTCCGGAGAGGGAAATCTAAAGGTGTGTTACTGAGAGCACTGGCAGTACACAGGGTCTCCTCCAAGGGTTCACAGTCAGCCTGTGTCTTCTTCCTCTCATGTTGGTCCCCACACTGCTGATTTCAAGATCACAGCAGCATCGATCTATCCATCCGTTTAGTTCTCACTCCCCTCAGGAGGGGGCAAGCTGCAGCAAACCAAGTGGTCATTGATAGAAATGTGGACTGGAGTTTGCGGTTCAGACTGCAGTCATGTTTTAGGGACTTCAGAGTCTGGACTGAGGAGTATTTTATCTGCTATTTTCAGTGTTGCAGCCCTGTGCTCTTTACACGAAGCAGCTGCTGAAATGGTAGAGCAGTCAGAGAGAGGACCAGGTTTTAATCATTTGGAGAACAGAGAGATAAGTCTGCAGAGACTCCACCGTAATGCTTTATATAACATTTGGTGGATTTGTTGAATATCTATATTGTGGGTTCTGTCTTTTAATCAGTGGGCCAGTGGACCTTATGTATTGTTCAATAATCACAACATGAGTCATGCAGACAGACAGCAGAGCGCGTGATAGTTGATACTAGTGTTGTTATTACCTCCACCTCTAATATTAATATCATTACTGTTACTATTACTACTACTATTTCAATTAATTGTATCATTATTGTTATTATTAACTATCTTTTTTATTATTATTATTATTTATTTTTATTAATAAGAAAATGTTTTTCTGGTTAAAAACACACACACACACACACACACACACACACATACACACATTTATTTTTCTACTTTACTTTTCTGTTATGTAAGTTGCCCTGTTATATGTCTTAGTCTCTGTCTGTATTGTTTGTTTGTATTTTCAATAAAAAACAATAATAATATCCTCCTAATAACCATCATTATCTGCTGTCTTGCATTTGAAAGGATCACTATGACAGTATCCTAAAATTTATATCCAACCAAGTTACAAAGAAAAAAATAGAACAATGCAAATCTTGTCTTAATAATGCCACATAAATAAACATTGTTTATGGTTTTATAAAACCAACACTTCACTCCATGACTATATTACATTTCCTTTTGTTTTGTTCTCCCTCAATCAATGTCCGACATGAAAATGTAGCTCCCCAGTTGTGCTTTACATCAACCACAGACTACTGAATTTTTTTTTCTGTCTGAAACTATTCAGTCTATTTTCATTTAATTTTCCTCTTTCTGTTTTCTCTCGTGTCTCACTGTTGATGCTTCTGTTTCAGAAATGAACCAAAAAAAGTTACCATTTAAAAAGTTACTCTTGATTTTAAGAGTTTTATATAACAATAATAGGAAGCAAACCAGTAGTAATGTAAATATAAAAAAAATCCAAACTAAGTCAGAAAAACTTTGATGCCAAATCATTAAAGGGGGACAAATACGATATCTGAAATGTAGGCTAGATAACAGGTTTATTTTGACCTTGAAAAACATTTTACCTCCTGAAAGTTGACATTTCTCTGAGATTTGGAGGGTAGAGGTGTTCAGAGCGAATTGTAAACATCAGGAAGAAGCCTTGAAATCATAGATTTCAGATGTGCTTAAACTCTTAGTCAGTATAATGTGTCTAAAATAATGTTATTAACTTCAGTTCATCTCTGCGTGTCGGACAGGTAACAGGAGAGGCCAACGAGACTCAGATCTGTGAGGCTCTGCGGCGTTACAGCGAGAGGGAGGGATTCGTCAGAGAAGCTCTGTTTCATCTGTTCAGCCTGACGCACGTCATGGAGACGCCACGAGCCGACATCCTCAAGGTCAGAACACCGGAGTCTGGGGAGAGACTCTTACATCATATAGGCATGGTTTTTTAATGTAGAGGCCCAGACAAAGAACAACATCAGGCCCTTCTCTGTTTTCCTTTAAATAAATATAGCAAGAAAAAAGTTTTTTAGCTGCTGAAAAAGAAAGATAAGCCCACACACTGACTCAGCCCTTTAAGAATATTTATTAGTCAAATTATGACTGACGGACTTCATCAGGTCAAGGTTTTTTAATGAAAAGGGCCGGGTCCATACATATAAATGCAGTATAATTGTGCGTTCCAGTTGTAGTCGGAGGTCGGAATTTCCCACTTCCGAGTAGGAAATTTTATCTGGAACGCCCCCCGAGGTCGGAATATCCTACTCGGAACTCGGGGAGACCTCGCCGACCCCGAGTTGACAAACAAAGATGGCAGCCCCCGGTGTGAACAGTTATTTAGCTCCTGTAATAATCAATTTATTTGCACTTCTGACTGGGGTGTGTCGCTCTAGATCAGCTGTATGCGTAATAGTGTTAGACTTATACTTACAAAAATGCTGCCATAGTGATAATCACATTCTTCATTTTATATTTGTGAACAACAACACAGGGCGTGCTAACAACAGCTAACAATAGCCTGGTAGATCGGCACGTTTTTTTTCCGACTTCAACTGGAATGCAGATAAGTCAGAGATGACGTCACTCCCATTTCCCATTTCCCAGTTCCGAGGTTAATGGAACGCATCTTAAATATTTTGGAGACCAAAAGGCTGCCCCCAAGCAAGACTACTCTCACACTGTGCTGATCTAAACACTTGTTTCTTCGTCTTTCTTTGGCTTTTATGGAAAAATGCAACATGCAGGTCCCCCGGAACAAAAACAAAAATTATAAGATGCTTCTCCAAAGCCAGTAAAGTGCTCACATTACAGTTAACATTAATTTCTGATCTACTTTACAACTGATTTTTCCCAACACAGGTTTTTGCTTTGACACTATTTTTTTAATCCAAAGGTATGAGCATTATTCGTTTGTTATTACTGGTTATTGATTAGACTTTTAGATTGTTTTTACCGGGAGAATTTTTACAGTTAAAGACCAGGAGAGAGCAGGGAATGACATTCAGGAAACAGACCACATGCTGGACCCAAGCTTTCACTTCCAGTGTCGAGGACAATGACAGTTATTTTAAATTATGATGTTTTCTGGTGATTGTTTATTTGTTGTTTTGTGTCTGTGAGCAATTGAATCCAAAAGCTCTCAACTAATTTTCATTAACTTTCAGGGAATGCTGAACATTATTGAAGGAAGATTTGATTGATTGATTGGAGTGATCAGATTATTGGGGGGACCAGAATTCAGAATATTTTAAAGGGTTTATTAACTCTGCAGCAGCACAGTTTTCTACGTTTTCATTTATAGCTTGCATAAGAATGTCATAAATCCCTTTGTTGAGGTTTGCACTCTTGAAAAATTATTTTTCATATTTCAGTAATTGTTGAAGCAAAGTTGAAGAGTTAGTCTGGGCTGTGGTAGAGGGGGCCTTCATATTTTTAATGGAGCCCACTATTGGCACTGTTGGCACCTCTTGTTCTGCTGCTGTTTTCCTTTTTGCCCAGCATATACATCAACAGAAAATGTTGAGCACATAACTAACTTTATATTAAAAAAAAACTCAAATGTGAGTGAGGTCTGGCTGATCATAATCTCCTGTATGAGAAACATACAGTATCAATCTACATTCAGATATTATGCAGCAGCCTCAAGATGAGCTGTAACATAGAAAAACAAATATTATATCCTCATTTGTCACAAGTGTAACACAAGTACATCTGCTTCTGTATGGATCTATCCTGCTTGATTTCCTTGATATTTAGAAATGGTGGAGATTTTTGAAGTTCCCTCATTCATTGTTTGGTCCTGTGGTCCATTTTCAGGAATTTCCATGTTTTTATGAATAGTGCTTCATCTACATTCTAAAAGCTTGTCTTTAATGTAGAAAAAAATATTGACTTATACGCCAACAGGCCAAGCACTTTAAGGCATGAGATCCCAAGCAGTTACATACTGTTTCATAGCCATCTAGTGGGTAGGTGTATACAACACTGAAAGACAAAAAAAGTTAAGATCACTGCTTGGTCTCCAAAACGTCTTTATTAAGACAAACTTTAACCAAACAAACTGAAAAACAAGATTTAAAACAAATTGAAACAAAAACAAAGGCAGCTCGAGCTCGACGCAAGACAATGCTTTAGTCCAAAAATGGTTTTACACAAAAAAATAACATAGCAATCACAAATTTCACAAAAACATAAGTTAGTTGGCTGAGAGCTTCAAAATGCTGCTGTTGTCAAGAGACACCAACATCATTACTTATAATCATCTATCACTGAATCTCTGCTGTTTTTTGATTTCTTGTGCTCAGGTTACCCAGGGGAAGGAAGGGTTAATAAGTTTATCTCAGTTAACATTTTTATTATTGACATTACCCAAAAATGGATATTTTCAATGAAATAGTAAGTCACTGGTTCCCTTTCCCTGAATATCTTCTTTTCTGTTGTTTAACTGACAAGACAAAGTTTTCTTTATTGTAAATAATCAAGTTGAAACACCCCTCACCCCCCCACCCCCCCAACCCCAACCCCAAGCGTACTGTGGCTTTTGAAAGAGAAATCGTTAGCTCTTGGCCAATCTAAAAGCTGCTTCTTCCTCCATCAAACTCACTTCTCCGGCCAATGACAGGAAGACACCTGCACATAAAACAAAAATCCTCTCTCACACAGAGTGCCCACTCCTCAAAAACATTACTACAAAATACAAGACGAAAATAGCTCCACAAGGAAACAACATAAAGAAAGAAATACGTCCAGGGGTGAAACACTAAACTTTGGCCATCGGTGAAATCATCAGATGTCATCATTATATTCGTGTTTATTAGGAGGGAGTGTCAGCCTGAGTTCCTCCTCTAAACAGTATATCTGACTCTACTCCATCTTTACTGTAAAACATAAAAACAGTTCTGAATATGAAGCATAATACATCCCCTCGTCTCTGCAGCTGGTGGTGTTGGGGATGAAGAACCACCCGGCCACGCTGAACGTGCAGCTGGCGGCGAGTGCGTGTGTGTTTAATCTGACCAAACAGGACCTGGCTGCAGGGATGCCGGTCAGACTGCTCAGCTCCGTCACTCAGCTGCTGCTGGAGGCCATGAGGACCTTCCCTAACCATCAGCAGGTACACACAGCGCTGGCTGCAGGTCTGTCCGTTTGGAGACATGAAGCAGAGGGAGTGTGTGTGCTTACTAATGTGCTGTTTGTTCTTTATAGCACCATTATTCTATTTATGACCTCCACCATGGAGGTCATGTTTTTACCACAGTTTGTTTTTTAGCAAGATAATGAAAAAAAAGCTGAACAGATTTTGCTGAAATGTTCAGGAGATGTTGATAATGGCTCGGCTTGAAAATTAGTAGATTTGGGTGGTAATCAAGATAACCGGTCAGCAGTGAGCAATCATTTTTGTTCAACAACTAATAATGATATCAACATGATTCTGAGTGGTAAGTGTGGGTTTTCAGTGTTATGAATCATATTCTGATGGTAACTTTATCATGGAACTAGTGATTATAGATGTAACACCATAATGTGAGCTACCTTGGTGGAGTTTTGCACTCCTTGAGTGCTTTCTAGTTTATAATCAGTTCCTTTTGAGTCTTAATTCTGTTTCCCATAGCTCTGTTTACTGATTTATTATTTGTCAGTCTGAATACTGTCCACTTACAGCCACACTCAGCTATGATTTTGTGGTAGATATATACTCCATAATTCAGTCTAAAAGAAAGGCTGTTAATTCATTACTTTAAAGTTTAGACTCTGTTGTACATCAATCAAGATCATTTTAAGGATCCATAATGTCAGAAAGCTCTTAAGCTTCAAAAGCTGAAGGCGATCAGTCATATAGTTGAGCAAGAGAGGAAGAACATGGCCTAAACTGCACTGAAACTCAGGAATTTTAAGAAGATCTGCAATTACAAACACTATTAAAGATACAGTTAAGCATAATGTTCTTGTAATATTTCTGAATCATAAGTAATTATTATTGTCATTTACAGTAAAAGGCAGACATTCAGGGTCACATGTAGCCTCCTAAATACACAATATGAATTATTTTGAGGTGAACTATGCCTGTTTATATTAGTCAAAAAACATCAAATCAAACCCGTCGTCCTCTTCTTTGTGTAGCTCTCATGCCCAGAAAGTTGATGACCCTGGTGTAGAAGGTTTGGTGAGTGATATTTCTTTGTTTGTGGCAGTCTAGTTCATTTCATCTATTTGTGTTTGTTTCCAGCTGCAGAAGAACTGTCTGCTGTCTCTGTGCAGTGATCGCATCCTGCAGGAGGTTCCCTTCAACAGGTGAGAGGGCCTGACTTTGAGGATGGAAAATACATTTTACCCAGATGGTTTGATGCCCTGCTCAAGGGCATTTGAGGATGTTTATGAAGGGAAGTGACACCTCGTGAGCCATTTGTACAGTGCCTGACATATTGATCATCCATCCATCCATTATCTGTTTCAGTGTTACGGGGGGCTGGAGCCTATCCCAGCTGTCAGTGGGCAAGAGGTGGGGAACACCCTGAACTGTCGCCTGCCAATCGCAGGGTGATATAGAGAGACAGACCATCGTGCATTCTCACACTCACACATACAGGCAATTAACTAAGTGAGCATGTTTTTGGAAGCCAGAGTGCCTGGAGAGAACCCACACATGCACAAGGAGAACATGCAGACACACAGAAAGGTCCTGATCAACCGGGATTGAACTGGCAGCCTTCCCGCTGTGAGGCTCATAAACTGCCTGCTGCTCTACAGTGTGGCCCACATATCAGCTAAGGAATCTTTATTCATAAAGCACATGTCATAATGATTCAGGACAGCACGGTGGCGCAACAGGTAGTGCTGGTTCAAACCCGCGGCCTCTCTGTGTGGAGTTTGCATGTTCTTCTTGTGCATGTGTGGGTTCTCTCCTGGAACTCTGGCTTCCTCTTAAGGAGCAAAAACATGCTCATCACCTTAATTAGAGTCTCTAATTTGTGGATAGGTGTGGGTGAGTGTGTGAATGGTTATCTGTCGCTCTATGTGGCCTTGTAATTGGCTGGCAACTAGCGCAGGCTGTATCCTGCTTCTTGCCCAATGTCAGATTCTCAGATGATATTTTGTGAAACACTCACCCTGTTATTTAAAGTGTTATGTTTGTTATGTTTGCCCCTCAGGTTTGAAGCAGCCAAGCTGGTGATGCAGTGGCTCTGTAACCACGAGGATCAGAACATGCAGAGGATGGCCGTAGCTATCATCTCCATACTGGCTGCTAAGGCACAAATCTTTGCCATGTTTAGTGTTTATACTTTCTGCTTAATATTAACATTATATTCCTGTTTGACCTATTTCACTTTATTTTTCAGCTCTCCACAGAGCAGACGGCTCAGCTGGGAACAGAGCTCTTTATCGTCAAGGTGATGTGCCTTTAAAATCTGTTCCTGTTGAATTAAAAAAACTTTTACCAAACCATTTTTTTAAAATGATCAGTAGAGTGAGTCCCAGATTGTGAGGGTCAGGCCCCCTGGTGGCTGTGGCAGTACTGCTTGTGGCCTGTGAGTGGTAAATGCCTATAATTGACATAAACATCAACTGTTTTTCTTTACTTATCTTATGAAATAGTAAAGTTTTTTTATTCTGTTTACTTAGTTTCACTAAGGTCTTATTCAATTCTGATTTTTAAGTCTTAATCAAGCACATAATTGCCCCACTAACATGTTTATTTACAGAATATATACGTAAAAGTTGATAACGTTTTGACTTTGAAATATTAGAATAGTAACTGATATACAAATTCTGTTAAAACAAATTATTATATTAGAAGAAAAATATTCTTTATATTCAACTGCATTTACAGATTATATGTAGCAGATTATTTATACGGTTGTTTGTTAATAAAAAATATACTGTACATAACAATCAGTCAATCAATCAAACTATTTATATAACACTTGACATCCAAGAAAATGTAGCACACAGTGCTTTACAAACAGATGGGTAAATTGTAAGAAGATAACAGGAAGTATGACCCAAACCCACTTCACCCAATCCCCTAGCCTGCCCACCCCTCAGTTCATACAAAGTAGTGGTAAAATGCATAAAATAAATAAAAGACAGTAGATGAAGAGGAATTTTTTATACCAAGTACACACACAGAGGAAACACCATATTAAAAGTTTAAAATGAGTGAACACTGGAGGTTAGGTTAAAGTGTAAAAGTCAAAATATCATTAATTAGAAAACAAACAAATTTAGACAAAGTAAAAAATAAACAAGTAATAAAGGGTGGTTTAATGAGGGAAAAAAACACAGGTAATTTGCTCAAACGGGGGAATAAAACACTGTTGAACTTTGGGAAAAACAATAAAACAAGATAACCTGCTCAAAGAAAATTCTGAAGTTAAGACAGAATAAGATAAAACCTAAACGACTAAGACAGATGGAGATGAGTGCATTAAATTCAGGTCAAAGCCAGGCTAAAGAGGTAGGTCTTGAGTTTGCATTTATATTATAAATAAACATCTACATCCATGTACCAAAAGAACTATTCCATCAATTTTGCTCTTTTATTTACTAGAATAAAATATAAACTGTGGGTGATAATACATTACATTATTGAGGAAAAACATTAAATTAAATCACTCTCATTGTCTTGTAGCAACTCCTCCAGATTGTTCGTCAGAAAGCGTCCAATGGCGTGGTGGATGCCACCTTGAAGTTCACACTGAGCGCGCTCTGGAACCTGACAGATGAGTCCCCGACAACCTGCCGACACTTTATCGAGAACCAGGGCCTGGACCTGTTCATCAAAGTCTTAGAGGTGTGTCTGTGGTTTCCTTCAGTCTAGAAAGTCTGCTTGGTGTGATGAGCTTTTGTTTTTGATGCTAGAATCAGATTTTAATGATTTATACCAAAGTTTGAAGCTCTGGGATCGTCACAACACTAGCAGACTGTCTGACTAATTGTTGCACTGTTTCCCTCCTGCAGTCCTTTCCTAACGAGTCTTCGATCCAGCAGAAGGTTCTGGGCCTGCTGGTGAGTATTCCTATATAAGTCTTTAAATAATCAAAGTTGTTCTCACTGTGTCAGCCCTACAGGCTCCACCCTCACTGTCTGTGTCTGCTCGTAGAATAACATAGCAGAGGTGGGGGAGCTGCACGTGGAGCTGATGGTGCAGAGCTTCCTGGATCACATCAGTACTCTGCTGCACAGTCCGGAGGTGGAGGTGAGCTACTTTGCTGCGGGGATCCTGGCTCACCTGACGTCCCGAGGAGAGGACACATGGACGCTGAGCCCTGAGCTCCGAGCATCTCTGCTTGAGCAGCTGGTGAGAACAACAACAGCTCTTTTATACTGAGGCCTGAGAGTAATGGAGTCTGATGGTTCTCTCAGGTCCAAGTGTCTACAGGGTCTGTTTCTGAGAACTGAAATGAAGACATGACCTGATATTGGATTTCTAGCAGTGTTCATTAATACAGCACTTTTAATTTAGTTTTAGTTATAGTCTTTTGTCTTATGCATCTTATACTTTTAGTATAAATTAGTCTTCTAATTTTTTTTAAATTTTAGTCTAGTTTTAGCCAATGAAATCTACTGTTAATTTAGTTGAAATATGAATTGTAAAGTGTAAAGCATTTTATGTTTCCTTGAATTTCTGAAGTCTTGCTTTACACTTGGATAAATTATTTACATTCCTCATCAACATGTTTCTTAAAATGGGTCATTGTTTTTCACCTTGTAAGCACTGCTACAGTGTCGAAGCCAAACAAAAATACACCATTAGGACAATAGAGTATTGTTAGCCTTGTGTTACTCACTGGTGCATAGATATTAGGATAGGATGACTTAACTGGAGATGTCACTTGAAGTTTGTTGTGTTTTTACTGATCAAAATCACGCCACATGGTTAACACAGCAACTTGTTCTCCACAGCGTCAAACGTGAAATGCGTCCATGTGTTTACTCTCCTTTCAGAGAGTAGCTCTGACTGATTCGCTTTCCAGCTTATCCCACCTCCTTGAAGCTAAGGCAGTTGTTACAGGATGTCCCACTTAGCTCTTCCAATCTTTCCAAACAACCAAAGTAGCTGTGATTGGATATATTCCTAACTTGTTCCTATTTTATACAATATTATGTACAATATTGACAATATTAGGTCTGTTTGGATCAAGTCTCTGTCAGACATTTTTGAAAATGTCAGTGAGTTAAGTTTTCGTTTTTGTCCATGTGCACTTGTTTTAATTAGTTACTGGCTAGTTTTCATCATGGAAAAATGCTGTTGATGAAAACTATGACAAAAGCAATTAGTCCACAAAATTAACCCTGTTTTCTAGGTGTGTTTTGTACATGATTTTAATTCATATTAATGTTAAAAGTTCTGGGTTTGGCAGTCTGACTTTGTTAATTTGCATCTCCTCAGCACACAGTCATCACAAAGTGGCCTCCTCCTGAGTGTGAGATGGTGGCGTACAGGTGAGATCCTCTCTGCAGTATTAAACAGTGATACCAGAGCAGGTGGAGTGATCCTGTGACTTACGGCCTGATTTGTCATCGTTGTTGTTGTGCAGGTCCTTTAACCCTTTCTTCCCCTTGCTGGAGTGCTTTCACACCCCCGGGGTTCAGCTGTGGGCGGCCTGGGCCATGCAGCACGTCTGCAGCAAGAATGGTAAACACACAAACAAATATTCACTCAAACGTAGATATTCACACAGACATAAATAGCAGGGACAGGATTCTTGAAGGTCATTTTCACTCTGAGATCATTTGAAATAGTGCCTTTCCCTGTTTGGCATAGTACCTTTAAAAATATATGAACACAGCAATCGATTCATGCTTCAGCAATTCATGCTAATTTGCTGAAGCATAAGTCCACTATGCTAAGCTCGCATAGTGAGGTGGTCTCCTGCGTATTTGCAGGGATGAAATAGTTGACCCAAGAACCGACACAAACAGGGTGACCAGTTAACTCATCACACCGCTTTACTAGGATAAGCAACAGCAGCAGTAATTTAGGGATGCATAATATTGGATTTTTGCAGATGTTGGAAATGCTGATATTTAAAAACTTAAAATTGCCGATGCTGATATTCTTATGCAAGAATACAAGGTAACTCCATAACTAAAACTGATCTGTTCCTGTCATTGTGACAGCATGTTTGTGTTTGAAATTGATCTGGACAAAGAAAAACAAGATTTCATTCTCTAACTGGAGCGAAAGTTGTTTTAAAAATGCAAACATGCAGCAACAATAGGTTGAAGCGTTGTGCTACATCCATACATTCTGTGGGTATTGCCACTAATGTATGATTTATGTGACTAATACGTATGGCAAAAATATTTGCCTTAAATTTCAGTAGAAATGTTGATATCTGCTGAAACCAATATTCCAATTTTCAAGCTAATATCTTCTGATACTGATGTTGTACTAATAATATTGTGCATCCCTTGTAATAATACCAGGAAACCAGACTGATAACAAAGTTGTATTTAATAACCATGTTCTGATCCACAGAGTCACTTTCTGTGCTCCTCACAACATGCATGAAAATATCAACAGGTGAACTTCACTCCCTGTCTCTACAGCAGATCATCACAGAACTCAACAACATGGACTGATTCAAAACTGGTTTAGTTCACAGGATTTAGTCAAGCTCGATCAAGCAGGAAAGCTGCTCTGTACTTTCTGCATCACTTACAGTTTCTCTGAGGACACTTCTACTGGTGTGACAGGGTAATACGTTACCATGCTATCTGGTGTCCTCTTTGGTCCACTGCTGACATTGGCGAGCGTTAAAGACCCCTCTCCTTCATGCTCTGAATTTGTTCATTTGACACTCTCTCTGAAGCAACTTGGTCTGTTTATAGCTTTTCACTGAACACTGGTTGTGATATAATGGTACAAGTCTAGCTTTGCATTTGTGTGATTTTTGGTCCTTTTTAAAATATTGACATGTGAATTCGAAGTGATTCAAAGAAAATTTAACAGTTTTTAGTGTTTTTCTCAATGGAATTGTAGCAAAGCAGCAAAGCTGTGGGCTCAAAAAACACAGTTTAAAGAAAACTCAGAAGGAATGAATGCTCCATAAGTCACATTTCATGCAGTTCACTGTTTGAAGATTTGTGTTTGAGCCCATATGCCTTCACTTGAGAGGACAGGTTAGTAAATGGACCTGAAAAGGGGGCGAGAGAGTGAGGCATGACATGCAGTAAAGAGGGTTTTTTTGGATGGATTTAAACCCAAACCACCTGTGCTGACATTAGCACATTAGACCTGTGCTAAACAAATCATTATGGCAAAATAGAGTCACTGACTCCTGGATAATAAATGTATTGATACAGATTCTACACAACTAATATGGCCCCAAATTCTGTGCCAATTGTTAAATACACAATTGCCACATTTTCAAATTATCACACATTTGTTTGATAATGTTATCAAATGTGCAGCTCAAAACAGGGGAGTAGAAGTAGAGATCTATCAAGCTGGGGTGTTTAATTTGGTTGAGACTGAAATAGAAGCCCCCTACAGCCCCCTCCCTTCTCTGTTTGCACTCCATGTAACGCCTCCTCTCTTATATTTACTCTGTTGAACCGCTGTTAGCCTGGGCTTTTATGGCTTTTATGATGCACACCTCTTTTTATGATAGAACAACTTTGGCGGACTAACCAAGTAATCAACACAACCTGGCCACATCTGTTAACAACTTTATGACAAGCCAAGGCAGTTCCTTTAGCAGAAAGTGGTACACCTGAAGTTAATTTTATTAAGTGTGCTCGAGTATATGTATAGAAAGTATAGTGCAGACTATTTACTTGTAGTCAGCTAGAGAGTATAAATTCAAACTTTATAAGTTTATAAAAATATACTTAAAGTTTACTTTATGAGGTCATTTTAAGTTTGCAACACTTTCAAGTATACAACACATACTTAAAGTGTACCACAAGTACGGTTATGACTTATTTTCGGTGGTTTGCTTGGCAGTAAAAAGTCTACTAAAGAATAAGTTTTGGTATTTTAGTATTTTTGTAATTTTTAATATTAATGTACTTAGACTTCTCTTTATTCTTTTCAGTATAAGACAAGTATGCTTCATTCTACTATTCTTAACTATATAAAATATTGTATATAAAAGTAAACTTACGTATACTGCCTCGGTTTTAGTATGAAATAACTATACTTATTGTACACTTGAATTTACGTCTTTTTGCCAAGGGCTTGTCCTCTCATAAAATATTACTTCATAATCAACAAATTGAATTAGATATGACAATGCAGATACTCTTATGTTCATCTGCACTGTAGAAGCTCTTGGTCCTGCTTCAGACTGATGACGTCACACTGTTGTCTCCACCTTTCATATGGCATACAGATGTTTTTCTTGTTCCTCTGCTGGTTAAGTTCCCCATCTTCATTTTCTGTGGTTGTTTCCAAGTATAGGCAGTTGTTGCATAGGCTGGTGTAGCCACTTTGTATCTCCACTATTGGTAACATTTTTCAGCATGCATACACCGCTTTGTAGAGCGACCTCCCTGTTGACACACGAAGGAGTGTAGTCAATGGAGTTGTTCTCCCTCATCTGAGCCCTTATTGGCTCAAAAAGCATGCATCCCTAGACTTTCTGAAGGCTGAATACCAAACCAGGAGGGAGTGTCTAAAAGTCTCCCAGATGCCCCAAGTAAAACTCCGGCAGATTATTACGTTTTTAGAGCCAATGGCCCCAAAAATAAAAAAAAACATACTGCAAGTTTAAGGACTTCAAATATAAGTGTGCTGAGTTTAAAATCCTTTTAACTTTGTTTTTGCCCTTTTGTACTTGCAAAATAGAAACAAAAGTCCGGAATTCTGTGAAAGGAGAATCCAATGTTCTCAATTTACATAAATTGACTGTTATTTGTCATTTTTGACTGTTAAGAAATGTTTCAGCTAAAAGCTCGTAAGGGATGTCTGCCTGGCTATAGACATGAAATCTGGAGGATTTAACTGCTTTATTACCTCTGCCAAGTAGGCTATGTTTTGCCGGTGTATGTTTGTCTGTTTGTTTTCTGTTAGCAAGATTATGCAAAAAAGTATTGGACAGATTTTGTTTAAATTTTCAGGAGATCTTGGTGAAGACCCAACTTAGAAATGACGTTGTCTTCTGATGTTCCCCGTGTTCTGTGTGTTCTCATGCGTCTGCAGCTGCTCGGTACTGCAGCATGTTGCTCGAGGAGGGTGGTCTGCAGCAGCTGGAGCTCGTCCATGCTCACCCTCAGACTCACAGAGATGTCCGCCTGCTGGCCGAGAGCATCCTGGAGAGTCTGCAGCGCCACCAAGCTCGCACTGGCCAGCTCGCACACACACACTGCAGCCGCCGCCAGCCTCCACCCCCGCCGCCGCCACAATGAGAGGACATCGCTTCATTGGACATATGGGAGCGTCAGATCTTTGGTGCTGTTTGATTACGATCGCACACATACACTTTATCAAGGATCACCATGAGGAAAAGACTGCGTGGTTCTTTACACACTTACACTCTACCTTTATTTATTTCTGTGTTTGTTTCAAAACAAAAACATCATGTGTGAAGAAATCTGAATCATCAGGCGCTGTTGGTCAGTAACCTTTGCCTGATAGTGAAGGCACAAACACGTCACTATGGGAATGTTCAGGATCTCCTTTATGTATCAGCGGATGCTTCTGACTAGAGGTGGTGGTATGAGGTGTACCAGGAAGTGGGTCCATCTCCCCCAGCTTCTGCTTTTCTTTAAGAAGCTGAGGCCTGAAGCTCCAGTTATGACGAGGGACTGCAGCCTCTGATGTTGCTTCATGGTACACCCCGTAGAGTGAGGAGAGATCTTCATAAATGGTGAATCATTAGGGATCAGAGGAACATTCATAAAGCTGAAACCTGAGGATTAATGTCACAGTCCTCTGTTACTGAAGTGACAATGCTCAGATCATCATGGAGTCAGAGTGTGTGTGCCGGTAGCTGCATGTTCAAGTGTGTCAGATGTACATAAGAGAAAGTCAAAGTTATGTTTGTCGAGGGTGCATGTATTTTATTATTTCTGGTGGAGTAGGAGGAAAGATGGGTCTGAGTAGTTCAGAAGAAATCACTTTATCTGTGATACGTCCTTAAGGGCCTGTGTCCAAAGACAGTGATTTATGTACAGGTGTTGCAGGTCAGACTAACACCCTGCCAGACTATTACCAGTGCATACCCCCCTAATTATCATATTTGATTTAACTGTTAAAACGTGTGGAGTGAAAACAGTTTTCAGAAATTTTCAAAGCATGTAGGTGTTTTTAAAACACTAAGTATATCCATGAAATCACAGCTGATCTTTTATGTCAGTGTGATTTTAAGTGCAATGTGGAGTTGTTCACCGCTCACGGAGACATCAGTGACATCTTTGATACATTTGATTTAATTACAATTTGAGTGACTGACTGAGTAAGCAGTTGTGCTTATCTGTTATTATATCATATTGACACATGAAAGTGGGATATACTATGTTTTTAACAAAACTAGATGCCTCATATGTTTCAACAGTAAAGTAAAATGTATTTAAGGGGTATAATCTGGACTTGGGGTGGTGGGTATGCACACTGGCCTAACCCAGAATACACACCGGGTCATAGTCTGGGACGGCATATACTGTTGCACTGGCAGTGATCACAACCTCAGTTTCAGAGCACTTCTTCCAAGTGTGTCTCTTTGCTGATTTCAGGGCAGTTTGCTGCTTAAGTTGTGATATTCTGAGGCATTATTTCATCTACCACATTACAGGTGAATCTGCCAAATTGTTGTAACTGTGTCTGGTCATTTAGGCATTCTCACCTAAAAAAAAAATATTAAAAGATCATATCACAAAATGTACTCAATCTCCAACAGACAGCGGTGTTTCTGTCAGGGGCATGGCCAATCAGAACACTTTATGTAACCTGTAAGTAGCCTGTGCTGAAAAATCCATACAGCACCTGATGGTCACATTCTCTTTGCCCATAAATCAGGGGTGTCCAAACTATGACCTGTGGGCAAACTGTGGCCCACAGTTCACTTTTAATCTGCAAATTCTAAAAAATAAAATGAAGCTGGTCCGAGGTTGCATGCAATGATGTAAAAGGACAAATGGATTATGGTGGGAGGTAGCACTAACCACTGATTTTCACATAGTCCACCTGCACAGCATCACATCCTCCTCACAGCTTTGCTCTGACCGAGGGTATGTCCCTGCCCAGTGGGAGCATATTTAAGGCCCTGCACAGGGCACAGACCTGGAAGCTTGAATGTAACATTGTTAATATCACATGAGAACCACAATTTCATCAGGTAATTTTGAGCGTAAGAACTACGTGGCAGAGCAAAATGTTAAAACAGCATGTAATTTTTTTCCTGCCTGACATTGATTCAGGCTCTGCAGAGACACCATTTCGATTCTTTCTGCAGTATTTTGAAATGCCCCCCAAAACTCTGAGACCTTGTTTCCTGTGTTGGGTTGCTCTGCTTGGCAAAGATTAATGCAGGGTTGAAGCTGCTCCCACTAAAGAAAGGTCCCACTGGTTAATTCCAGAAATTCTGCACTGGCTTTGTTAACTGACTGATCAATGATTTTGTGGTGATTTTCTGTGGAGAAAATCATAACGTATGGGCCACCTTATGCTTGGCTGCATGCTCCATTCAAAGGGTCTGATTTGTGAATCATATTGTGCTGATCATATTTACACACAGAATCAGCACTACTAAAGGTTTTGCTGCTTCATGTGGTTCAGTTCTGGGTAAGGAGATTGGCAGCTGGCTTCTCCACTGTCCATCTAATCGTAGCCAGGAGCCAAATCAAGTCCCCTTAATGTCTGATTAAATCAAGGATCCATTAAATAAGAGTGGCTTTTGGCTGGTCGGGCCATTTGTGGAGGTTTATTACTTCAAAATCTCCCAATACTTACATTAACCCACTAGCTTTACATACACTTACTCCAAAGGACAGGTACATGAACGTGGCCCAGTCATTCTGGAATTTTTGTGGCCCTTGGTGAAACACAGTTTGGAAACCCTCCTTGCCATATGCGTATTGATACAGATTTTACAAAATAAATACGGCCCTGAATGCTGTGACAGCACTTGGAAAATACTGCTTTGGTCGTATCACTCATGTTGCAGGTCACTAAAGGTGGCAGTGGAAGCCAAATGATGCAGCAAGTTCAGTATTTTATTTCAAGATCTAAAGACCTGAGATTGAGCAAAATTGTGAGGAGTGCAAGTAAAAATCAAAAAGTACCATAAATATGAAAAATATATATTTTTAACAGACAAAATTAAAAATGCAAATAACTTAATACATCATGTAATTGAATCAACACTTCTTTTTTGTAAAGTTTTTGGATTAAGTTGTTTTTTAATCATTAATATACACTGCCAGATCCTAAACTGTTGTCTATGGACACACAACCTTCAGGATGTGACGGAAACGGGAAGTACGTCCGTCCCCTTTGTCTGAGGCCATGTCAGGCCTGAGGACTCTGTTAACACTCTGAGGAGTATTCAGGGGGTTCAGGTGTACAGGAACAGTAGGGGGGTGAACACGGCTTTTGCTGTTGAACAGGGAAGATGGAGCAGAAGAACTGTTCACAGAGGAGGACCTGGAGGCTGAAGGCCAGTTACTCTAGGCTGTGTGGGTGTCCCGCTGTATGCCGAGTGTGTTTAAAGTCCAAAAATAAAAGAATGTACATTCCCATCAAAGACGAGACGATGTCTGAGGATTCTTTTTTTTATTACAAAGTTCAAAGACAAATGTAAGAAGTGTTTTTATTGGCCGGTGTATTGTGGAGGTCTCTTCTCGATAAAAGCAGCCATCCCCTCCTGTCTGTCCCGTGTTGGGATCACCTGCAGACAGAATGATAAGCATTACCTGTAGGTGTGATAGTGAACGTGCCTGGTTATTTGTCTCAGTATATTAGCCATGTGATTGGCTTGTATCAATCAACCGTGAGACATGCCACTGAATCCAATGATAGCTGGGACAGGCAACCCGAGATGACTCCCGACAAGGTGAACAGTGCAAGTCAGGGTGGGCAACTGGAAGCCCAGGGCAAAATAATTATAATAGAAATTGTAATGCTTTATTTATACAGACAGGGGCACAAAGTGCTTTAGAGAAGCACATTTAAGAAGATAATCAGAAATATAAAGCACAAAAGTAAAATGCAGACACAGTTTAAACAAATTCAAAGTAGCAATCATGAACTAGAAAGCACTCAGAGAGTTCAAAGCTCCACCAAAGTAGCTCACGTGTTGCTGTTACATCTACAAGTAATAATTCCATGATAAAGTTAACCTCAGAGTACGGTTCATGACCCTGAAACCCACACCTAGCACTCAGAATCATGTTGATATCATTAGTTAGACAGTTATTGAGCAAAAACAAGTGTTTGCTTATGGTGGTTATCTGGATCACCACCAAAAGCTAATCATTTATAAGTTGGGTCATTCCCAACATCTCCTAAAAAATTTCAGCAAAATCTGTCTAGTAGTTTTGCTGAAATTTTTAGGAGATGACCTAACTTATAAATGTTAAACAATAGCCATAAAAAAAAGAAAACATAAAAATGAGTCTTAGCAAGAAACTAGACATGTGGTGTGTTTATTTTCCAAATGCATACAGTAATGGTTATTTAAGAGTTTTTAAGAACCATCACATTTATATCTCTAATCTCTGGCAGATCACTAAAATGTACAAGGAATCAAATGTATTTTTAGAAATATTTCACAATTTTAAATGTTTAAATCTCAGTTTTAGAGGTGTGTCCATTGGGCTGAAACTTTTAACCACTACTTAAAACTCTGCATTTTAGAAAAAAAAATGGTTAAAACTCTTAAAGGTTCTATGTCCTAGTGTGTTTGATAATTTATGTCATGTCTTAAATCAGTTTTGTAGAGGATCAGATGCAACTCTTTTCCCCTCCCTTTAGGAGACGCTCTTATCGGGGGTGGGCAGGCTATTGCAGGCTGTAATCATGATCTCTGTGCTAATGGAAAGGACAATGCCAGGCCAGTAGTCGGCAATGTAAGTTTGTAGTGTCCTTGGTATAAGAAATGCATCTCCACCAGTCAGAGTATTGATGCAGCAAATCCACATTTTTTCAGAGGGGTGATAACAAACCGAGCACAGTTAGCAGCACACATGTTGCACGGTGTCACCTTCTTCGGCTCCTCAAGTCTCTTTAACAGCATCAAAAGCAAAAAAATCAAATTTGCAGACCTTTAAGAAATAAACATGTTCTTTCCACCAACGGGTTAATTGGCCTGACTTCTACATTTAGCTTTTGAATACTGCAGTTCTATTTGCATTTGAGTTTAAATCTAAATGTTTTTATTATACATTCTAGTAAAATCTAAACAAAAGTTTTTTTCCAATGGACAACATTTATTCTGCGTGTTTAATTTCAGTGGCAAGAATAAAACAATGTGGACCAAAGTTGCCCTTCCCTGGTATCTTCATGGATAGATATTTTATCTCACATCTGTTTTAAATTTACATTTCACATAATGTCCCAACTTTTAAAGCAGTAGGGTTGTATTTAAGTTAAAGGACGCATGATAAGTTGAGCAACTGAAGTTCTGAAGACTCACCCGAGCGTAACACATCCTCTCAATGGCCATGGCTGTGCCCATGTTTACCTGCAGGACACACAAATAGGAAATACATACAGCTGGTCACATGACTGATGGACCAAAAAGACGTACAGGTGATTCAGGACGTACCTCCATCCCTCTGTTCATTGCCTCTTTAGCTAAACGCACCGCCAGAGGGGCCTGGAGAAAAACAAAGGGTAAAGTTTGTTTCTATAGCAGCTTTCAGAGAGTGATCCACAATAAGAAAGTAAATAAAATGAGATAAAACAAATACAGAGCACAGGAAACCAGTACAAAGGGTTACATGTTTCAATTCGGGCTGTTTCAGTAAATGTCTTCAGCTTTTTCATAAAAACATCAGCGGACTCAACATGGCAAAAAGACAGAGGGAGCGCGATCAAACAAAGAAAGAAGAAATACATTAGAAACTGAGGTCCTGTTTGCACAAGACTGGATTCTGCCGAAACCAAAGAGATTTCTGCGTTTACGCCTCCTGTTGAGTGAAAAAGTCAGAGTGAAAAGTTTGAAAACCCAGCTCCATGTTTAAGAGATACAGTGTTTAAGGGTGAAACGCTGATGTCACTGCATGCATGCGCAGTACTCTTTCACATGAAGGTCCGCATACCAGGAACAACAACAGCTTCAGCCGTCTACCAAGTAACATGTGAGCTGCTTACTGTGCTCGGTTTGTTATCCAGACAGATTTGTCGTCCAGACAAGAAACTCCTGCATCTCTGTGCGTCCACTCACTGTTGTTTGTGAAAAGTTTTCCTTCTTCGTATGTGTGTCGTAACAGTGCTGTTTCTCTGCAAAGCAACATCGCCATCTACTGGACTGGTATGCACACTACAGCATTTTTAATTATTCTGGCATCTCCATGTAAACGTAGATTGCTTTTGAAAAAGCAAAGGAAGAACCTTTACGTTTCAGAGTGTCTCTGTGTAAACAGGGCCTAAGCCGCAGGGCACATGCACAAACCATGCAGATGTGCTTGTAAGCAGGCCACAAAACAAAGCATGGTTTGTGCATGTGCCCTGTGATTAAGTTTCTTATGCATTTCTTTTGAAAGTTAAATGAAGGGCTAATCTTAGTTTTTAAAAAAAGGTAACGTAACATAACGCGGTAAAAAATAACTTGAGTCACAAGCACACAGGACCACTTAGAGTTGCTGAAGAACAAACAGGAAGACAGAGGACGGGAGGGAAAAGAAGCTTGTAGTGGCCAGTAACCCTAATTTTACTTAAGTACGTTTATATTTGCAAATTGTTTTTTGTCTTTTTTGCTTTTCTGATACCTGTGTGCCTGCTATGCTGCTAAAATCTTAATTTCTCTGAGGGAGTTTTCCTAAGAGATTAATAAAGCTCTATCTTATCTAATCTAAATTCATTCTTAACTGAAGCATATGATTTACAAAACAATACCTCCATATTTTTGGTTTTTAACAATTTTAACACTCTGTGTTATGTGTGTGCGAGTGTGTGTGTATTGTAGGTGTTTTCTTCACTCGACTGGATCTTTGGCCCCAACACCACTGCATCTTAACTGGACTGAAAGGAACATGGAGAGACAGAGGCCTGCGGTCTGTGTGTTCATGTGTGTGTACACAAGTGTATATGTGTGTATGTGTGTGTGACCTGCGGGAGGATCTCTCTGGCCAGGCTCAAAGCCTCTCTGTAGGCGGCGTCTCCTGTCTCGTTCTGATCCACTGATCTGTTCACAAGACCAATCTGCAGGGCCGCGGACCCCCCCACGCACCGCCCTGGTTACAGACAGACAAAGATCTGTTTTTATCTTTCAAAGTTTGTCCTTTTATTTTTCAAACCAGATCTGATAGAGATCATAACTGCTGATTGAAGGTAATATTTACGCCCCTGTGACATTTCATCCCTTCTCCAAAACTTCAGGGAGATAGAATGGGGGGAACGATCGACCCCCTCGTCCATCTGGGCAACATAGAAACTGTTTGTAAATGGGCAGAACCATTCAAAAGCATATCTGGCAGGTGACAGATGATCGTTCTGTCAGTCAAATTCATTATGGGCCAATCAGATAATGTAGGAGGTGGGCTCCACTGCCGGGTTGCATAGAACAGAACGTGAACCATTTCATGAAAGAAACTCTCTGCCAAAAATTGAGTGTGGAGCGAAAATATCCTTTCTATATAAGATTTTGATGTGTTGTTATTTGTTCTTCATTTATAAAGAAATGCGGTCCAGATGACAAAAATGCTACTGAGGCTGTTAGCATCTACGCTAATCTTTGTATGAGTAGTCACTTCCGGTTGCAGATCGCTCGTCTCTCCCACCTCTTCCTGCTCTTAATGATTCTGACTGGGCCGCCCCCCTTTGGGTCACTCTCAGTAGTTGTAGACTGGAGCTCAACAACATGGATCAGCCTGATAACAGACACTTTGTCAGGCAGATCAATCTCTAAATATCGGATTACTCCATACACTTCACTGCTATGACACGCTTGACGCTTGGGTACAGAGGGAGAAGGAGGGTTAGAGTCAAATCAGCGGGAACATCCATCTGGTTATCCATCCAGCTACTCTTTCAACTTTCAATCCATCCATCAATACATCCATTCATCTACCCTTTCTTATGTCAGTTTGGTCATCAATCCATCCATCCTTCATCCATCCATCCAACAACAGATCCATCTGGTTGTTAACCCATCCTCCCATCCAACCTTCCATCATCCACCATCAATCTAACTTTATATCCATCTATCTCCTCTATTATTTGTCCATCTGTTCATCCATCCATCAATCCATCCATTCATCTACTTTTTCATCTGTCAATTTGGTCATCAATCCATCCTTTCATCCTTCCTTCATCCATCCATCCAGCTAACTACACACCCATCTGGTTGTCTATTCATCCTTCATTCATTCATCCATCTGGTTATTCATCCACCCATCCATCCGTTATTTGTCCCACTTGTGGTTGCTGGGGACTTATCCCAGCTGACACTGAGCAACAGGCAGGGTACACCCTGGACTGGTCACCAGCCAATCACAGGGCTCCTTAACTTTCATCCTGTTTCCCTCTTTGTTATATAAAGTTGACTCCTTAAACATGCCCAGTAGTTATTGACTTGATCAACTTTTGTTTGGTTTGGGGGATTTTTTGATCGACTACTTTTTGGTGTCTTCACAGCCTACGTTTCCTGTGATGTTCGTGTGACGTCTCTCAGACACCTTTGTGATGTTTCTGATGTGTATTTGTGAAGTTACCAGTGAAGATGAGCTCTTTGGCCATCGTCATGCCCACCGTCCTCGGAAGACGCTGACTGCCCCCTGCGGGACAAACCAGGTGAAGGTTAGCCTCACTTGTCCTTCTTCATCACTCTGCGTGTGTGTGGGGGTGTGTGTGACCTGCTGTCTCACCTGCACCAGGCAACAGCCCCCGACTCGTCTCAATCAGACCCATCTGAGCCGAGGATGCTGAAATACAGAGAACATGGAAGGTCATTACACTGACTGATGCTCCTGTCAAGAACACACACACTTACAAACACACAAAGACTCCCGCTGGCCAATCACAGAGCTGTGAAACTGATATAACCAATCACAGGAGGGCTCTGCTCCATGAACAGCTGGGCCCTCATTTATCAGTCTGGTACTGAAGCCTGCTCAGATCTGGGTGCAGATATCCTCATAGAGCAGGCCCATGAATGATTCATGAAACAGTTATGTGGCAATTCATTCAGTAAATGTATGCACGATGATAAATGTGCTAAAGGTGATCAGATTTAAATAACACACACCTTCATATTCATGGCACAGCAGATCTCAGTCCTAAAGGAATGTCATGGAGGTATGTAGCATGGCAGAGAAGAGAAAAGTCTCTGGCTGGACCCTGACATTGTGACAGGGAAAGTAGAGAAAAGACACCAAACTGGTCTGTCTGACAGCCTGAAAAGTGAGAGGGAGCCAGAAACACCACGTCTGGAACAACATCACCACTACAGTCAACCAACCTTAAATCTGTGATGTGTTCAGCAAAGCCTCTGAAAATCCACAATATCAAGGCAAAAACGCAGGGTGACCTTAAGGTTGCAACAATATTAGGGGTATGAATTGACAAGATACATTTTCTGCACCAAAAAGCAGGTCTGCACATGTTCTCAGGGTCAACCACGCCAAAGAGATGGCTCTCCTAATATTTATTGCTCTTCTGCAAATATGATGTTCCAAACGTTGATTGAAATTAACATGCTGTGCAGCTGGTGATTATGGCTATTATTTAACCACACTTTTGGCAGCCTCTGCCTCCTGTTGCTGTGTTTGGTCTTTGACACCTTTTGGCCGAGCTACCTTTGACGAGAGCATCACGTCCCCAATGTGAGAGGCAGCCAGATGCTAGTGGAAGGAACAGACAGGGGAACTGTTAAATAAAAAGACTCATGATATTGAATCTTCAAGCTACTTGCTATCAATTACCCAATGGAATTGTTTTTTGATTCCCATCCCCAAACAAAGCAAAAGAAATCCTCCTTAAACACATGCAGCACTTGTAGTCCAACAGCAACAGTTGCTGCTTTATTTATTCATCTTTTTGCACTAAGAGAAACTAATGACCAACCGTTTTAATGAAAAGAGCAATTTGAAGTCATCTTAGCATATTGGCTTTTGATTGACAGTTTTCTAACCCGTTTAAATTGGTGGAGGGCATCACTTCTGCTTTCAAATTCTCTCCAGCACTGATGCACTCAAGCGTCACATTGACGCCCCACATGCACAAAGATTAACACGTCCCATCACTTCATCTATTTCAGAAGCTAATAGTGTATTTGATTTTTTTTTTTATCTATCCATTAGCTACAGACTTTTTCAGTGCAGGGTCACAGGGATAGAGGCTGTCTCAGCTGTTGTGGGCCAAGAGGCAGGGTTTATCCTGGCTAGTCTGGTCACCAGCTAATCACACGGCCAACACAGAGAGACAAACCAACTTTCCACTCACACCTCAGAGCAATTTAGAGTCACCAATTAACCTAGCAAGCATGTTTTTGGACTGCCAAAGGAAAACAGAGTGCCTGGAGAAAACACACACATGCAAAAACATAAACAGCATAAACAAAAAAACAAACAAAAACAAACAACAAAAACATAAAGAAAAACATAAAGAAAAACAAAACAAAAACATAAACAAAAACATAAACAACAAAAACATAAACAACACAAAAACATACAAACTCCACAGCAAAAAGCCCTGAAATACTCAGGGAGTCAAACCAGCAACATCACTGTTATGAGGCACAGTCACTTGATACACCACTGAGCAGCCTAGAGTTTGACCATGCATTGACATGAATGAAATAAGGCCTCATTGGGCCAAATACTAAGATCATTCCAGCTATAAGTCCCTGTGGATCAGGTTCTTTATGTGTTTCTCACAGTGCTTTTGTGGTTTCTTTTGTGGATTACTGGTTGTTTGCTGATATCTGATATGCCGATATTTCAACATTTTTCTTGGCAAATATTGATACTGGTATCAACTGAAAATGTCATATCTGCTGATAGTAATATAAGCTTTTGAAGCAATTATCTGCTTGATGCCAAAATCAGGCTTTCTCTTCTGCTTCTCAACGGGGGCAAACACTTTTCTTTTGCTCCCTGCCCTTATCTGCTCTGATGTGCTGTCTGTGTCTATTGCAGCCTCTCTGCATTTCTTTCCGAAATCTAAAATCATAGAATTAATCAGCTGGTCTCTCAACACCATCAACCAAATTTTCTCAACAAGAAGAGCGGGTAAAGGAGAACCCGCCTGTCCGGACTGTACTTTCCCGGGTACAGGATGGACTCCTGGGAGAAGTGGAGGATTGTGTGCCTGTCAATTCTGTCCATCGAGGACGTGGAAGATGCCTACATAATTGGATTTAAGATAACAGGTTTCTTGCTTTTTGGAGTAAGCAGTTTCCTGATCTATCATGAAGTTAAGTAGATGATGGCAGCACTTTTGGCTCTTGAGAAGCTGCCCGTCATGACTGAAGGAATGTGCAGGCCTGTCAACACTCAGACTCAAGCGATTTGTGAGCTCAATCGCAAGCTTGATGCGATTCTCGAACTCGTTTGCAAGCAGGACAACACCTTGGAGAAGTTGACAGCTCGACTCGGCTGAATGGGCCTACGGATTCGGAACATCATCGTGAGAGACCAAAAGACTATAAAAGCTGATGGAAAATTACAGTTGGTCTGACCCAAGTATTTCTTATCTCTATCTGTTTTGGCTCCCGTCTGTCTGTCCTTGAGCAGACATATCTACTCTCCTGGAATGTTTTGCTTTTTTTCCAATCCCACACTGTGCTCCCCTGACAGGTGCATAGGTTGGAATTGTTTTTTTACCCCTCTCCTTTTCCTCTTGTTTTCTTTTCTTCAATCAAATTTTATTTACAGATGTTGTAGGAAACGTGCTATATAAATAAAGTTTGATTGATTGATTGATTGAGAATCATGCCAATAATAACTTTCCTCCCTATACTGGGGTACTCTCACAATCTACAGCAATCTAGTCCCAACCGTTCAGACCACGAGCTGATGTAGGTACGTCAATGTTTTCACTGACTGCAACTGGAGCTTGGCATCTTAAGTAAGCACACATGATGTACAGGATAAATAATTCACCATCAAGGTGGGGGGCATGAGCATATTTCAGAAACTACATGAATTAAAAATGCTGGGGCCATTCTGTCACTGTGATGAAGATGTAAACTCCTCTCGCCCAATGACAGCCCTCCCCCCAACCCCAAAAGGGATAAAGGGGTATGGAATATAGAAAATTAATGAATGACTGAATTTTATCAGTTGTGACCTCTGGATTGTTGAATCGTTTTCCTGCACTCAGGTAGTCACATAGAGCCTGAGCTCCCTCGAGTTCCTCAGGTGTCCTCCAGGAGTGCACAACACACACACACAAAATTAAAGAGCGATATAGACTCACCTGCAGTGCGAAGGTCACAGGCCAGAGCCAGCTCCAAACCCCCACCCACAGCAACACCATCCACCGCTGCGATGGTCGGCATGGGCAACAACGCTACAGGGGAGGGGGACAGTAAATTATCACACACACACACATCATCCAACAATAATATATCTGCAGTGTGTGTCGGCATATGCATGTGTGCGTCTGACCAATCTGAGTCATGAGAGATCGCAGCCCGTGAACAAACAGATCAGACTGAACATGATCCATCAGAGCTCGCTCCTTCAGGTCTGCCCCTGTTAAAACAAACAAACGTTAGTGCTGAAATATAGATATATATGTATATATATATATATATATATATATATATATATATATATATATATATATATATACACATATATATATATATACACACACATATATATATATATACATACATATATATATATATACACATATATATACATACATATATATATATAAATAAATATATATGTATATATATATGTGTGTATATATATACATATATATACATATATATAAATATATATATGTATAAATATATATATGTATATATGTGTGTGTGTGTGTGTATATATATATATATATATATATATATATATAGATATATATATATATATATATATATATATATATATATATATATATATATATATATATGTATATATATATATATCTTAACAAAATAATGAAAAAAAAAACTTGTATCCCTCAGCCCATGACACTGTACTACTCTTTACTGGAGGGAGAAGGAGTAACAGGGAGACAGAGCATGGGAAGGAGCAGTAGTCAGTAGCCATGTTTAAATTTGAATCTGCAAACTGTTTGTTTTTTCTTTTTGACACCCTAAATGAATGAATACATTAATTCACATGATTATAAAAGAGTTATGCACAATGACAGTAAACAAGTGTAGTTAATGTGGCTACATTTTTAAGGCAGTAGTGATATCATTTTGTGGTCAAAATGAGTGATACAAGACACTGAACTTCTGGTTAATTTGGTTAGCAAACAAAAGAAAACACAAAAACAGTATGTAAATGTAGAAACTGGATCAGGATTCTGAATCAGCTGATACTCTTTCATTAAAAATTCACATCAGGATCAGGGGCTATAAAAGCTGGATGAGACATCACAAGTTAAAACCATACAAGGCTTCTTATATACTGTTGTTTTCCTGCAACTGTGACTGTGTTTGTTTCAGACTGACAACAAAGAATTTGAATGTTATGTGCAAAATCAATCTAATCACATCAAATCCACCTATTTTACAAAACACAGATCTAAAAGAATATTTTTAGTGAAGAACCAAAGACTGTATATTAGACATCAAAAATGAAAACACAGCTGATACAAAAAAAAGGTGATAAGAAACCAAGAAGATTGATGGACAAAGACAACCCTTTTCTCATTCTGAATTTAAACCTAAAGACTTAAACAAGATTGTTGATGTATTTTTATCATTAACAATAAAAACTAGAAAAGCACTTGAGAGCACAGACCTCTGCCAGCACCACAGTCCTCACCCATATCGTGATTTTCACCATAAATATTAGCCCTACCTTTATTTCGTCTAAAGATTTAGATTCCTTGACCATGAAAACATACCATTAGCAGTTGGATTCATAATGATATCTATTTTAGATCCGTCCATAACTTTTTAAGATATGTCACAGAGAAACAAACAAACATACAAATATACAAACAAAAAAACAGACAAACAGACGCCGGCAATAACATAACCTCCTTGGCGGAGGTAACAAGCTTCATTTACCTCTCACATATATTTGGCCTATAGTGTTAGCCAACATGTCTGCTGTAAATATGCGTACAAACTTTTTAAAATCTGCCAATATCATCAATTATTCATCCATCCATTATTCCACTTGGCCTTTTTGGGGTTGTGTGGGGTGCTGGATTTTATTCAAGCTGATATTGGCTACACCTTTACCAGCCAATCACAGGGCCACATAAAGTGACAGACAGCCATTCACACTCATAGCTAAGGCTAATGGAGTCCTCAGCCTCATGCATGCACTGGGATGCACAAACTCCACACAGAAAGGCCCTGGCCAACACAGGGTTCAAAACAGCGACTTTCTTGCTGTGAGGCAAGTGTACTACCTGCTGCAGCACCATGTCGCCCGATAATCTTATTTTCACCTACATTATCACGTTTTATTGAATCATTCATTTAAACTTTGTTTTTCTTATTATTCCCCAAAACATTTCATTATTTATATAAATCTATATACAAAAGTATTTAATTTAATTCAATTATTATTACTGGTACTGTTGATTTTTTTCACTGTTATCTCCAGTGTTTTCACATTTTTTAGCTCATGATGGCATTTACACAGTTCCTTGCTCACACACAGCCCTGTTAAATCAGGATCTTTTATTATTTTCACTTCCGCAAAGGAGGGTATGTTATTGCCGGCGTCTGTTTGTTTTTATGTTTGTTTCTCTGTTAGCAACATAAATAAAAAAATTACGAACGGATTTCAATTACATTTTCAGGACATGTCCGTATTGGGACAAGTACCAAATGATTAGATTTTGGAAGTGATCTAGTTACAGTGTGCTCTCACCAGGAATTGTTTAAAGGATTCTTTAAAATTGCGAGATAGGACCATTTTCTGCATTTGTGCATATTACTCCACCAAAAAGAGACAGGGCATTTGGAGAAAAAAAATACAGGACAAGTTTCCAACAGGTCCTACAAGATGTCAAAGACTGATCTGGATCCCGGCAATATTCCGGATACAGAACAAGAAAAATTTAGATATCTTTGGAATTTTCATCATAGCAAGGGCATTTGTTGCAAGTCTATAAAGGTATAGACTTGCAACTAATGCCAAAATATAGCCAAGATACTGTGGAATCTGGAGTGTTTGGATTTTGTTGTATCTTCAAAAACTTTGGAGCTAATTCAAGAAGAAATCTGCCATGCCAAAAAAAATGTGATTTTCATAAATAATTACTTCAGTAAAATAGATATCATTATGAATCCAATTTCTAATGTTATGTGTTCATTGTCAAGGAATCTAAATATTTATATGAATAAAGGTAGGACTAATATATAAGGTGAATATCACAATATGGGGGAGGACTGTGGCGCTGGTGGAATAAGAATAAGAACCTACTAATCGTATACTGGAGTGCTGATGTTGTACAACCCACAACATTTCAAACCCAAAGCTGGAAAAATTCAACACTGCACATGAGGAGCAGGCAGAGGGACTGCCCCGACTGTGCAGCACAGTCATCTTTCAATCTTGATCATCTTGTTTTTGTGATCTAGGAGGCTGAGAGTGAAAATGAAAAAGAAAGCTCATTTCTTGATTCAGCTCGGACACATTAACCAACGTTTATTTTGACAGACACGCTGATCACTCACCTGCACAGAAAACACCTGGAACAGCGCTCCTGAAGACGACCACACGAGCTGCTGAGTCAGAGGACAGAGAGGACACACATGTCCTCATCTGCACACACACACACTGGCCGTCAGAGGGTGTGTGTGATGTGCAATGTGTGTGTGTGTGATTATATGTGTGTGTGTTACCTGTGATACAAACACGTGTCCCAGAGCATTTCGAGCCTTATGTCGACACATCAAAACCTCCACGATCCCTGAAAGACATGAACAGATTTGAACCAGCTGTTTTTTGACCGTCATATCAACCCTTAGTAAACAGCTTAATGATCATTAGAGATTAATTTAATCACGTTAAAAGTAAAACTGCAGAAAATGCACAAATCACAGAATAATGGACTTCCAATGGTGTTAAGAGTAACATTTTTCAGAGTTTGGATCATTTTGTTCAAATTATTTTATGAAGCAATAAAGTTTTAAAGATTAGAATCATCATCATCTTAAATATTTATAAGTAATGCCTCTATTTCATCAGACAGTTGAGCTTGAGCAAAATAATTCCTGAAAAAAAAACAAAAAAAAAACAGGCAGGCTCCTTAGTTGCACAAGAACATTGGCAATCTTCCATCATCGAGGTATTTTGTGCCAGAAGCCGTCAGACAGGTGTGTGTTTCTACAGTGAGTTACAATGTACTCTCACTGGCCACTTTATTAGACGCATCTTTCACCCTATGGGCTCTTTCATTCCTGGTGTCAAACATTGAACAAGGTGCTGGAAACATTCCGGTCCATGATAACACAACACAGCTGCTGCAGATATTTCTTCTGCACATCCATGATGAAAATATTTTGTTCTACCACATCCCAAAGGTGCTCAGTTTGACTGAGATCTGGTAGACCAGCAGTTTCTGACAGATCAGCCTGTCTGCACCGACAACCATGCCCTGATCAAAGTCACCTTTCTTCCCCATGATGATGCTCAACTTAAACTTCAGCAGGTTGTCTTGATTAGGTCTACATGTCTAAATGCATAGAGTTGCTGCCATATGATTGGCTCACTAGAAATCAAATTGAGTAGAGCTGGAATTTTGGTGTTGGCACATTTTAGAGAAGAACAGTTGATACTCTGGAGGGAGTCAAATCCCTGATTATTTACTCTTAGCTGCAAACAAGTGTGAAAGCGATGTTTCAGTCGTCCAAGTGTCACTGTAGTATGAATTATTCTTAACTTTACACTCTGAACTCTGAACCGAAGTGTTCTTCCCAAACATGGTATCCTCATATAAGCTAGCTTGCCCTATGAAGATATACAGCAAAATAATTACAGCGATGTTTACACTTTGCAGTGTTAACATAGAGCTTATACTCAAGTAGTTGAAATAGTGCATTCTAACACTGCATACAAATTGTGATCAAAAGTCACTCTGGTTAGTGTTGCAAAGTTTTACATTTAACTCCAAAATAAGTAAATAATTACACTTGATGAGAGTTAAGTTACAAACTCCCCAAAAAGAGTGAAAGCACTTTGTGATGTGGACCCACATAGATGCCAAAGTTCACTCTGATGGTGTTGATTTGTCTGTAGGTTTACAGTATGTTTAAGTCTGTGTTTTATATGTTTTCTTAAGTGCATTAATGTGGCACAGTGAGTAAAACTCTTACAGAGTGATTGTTTAAGGATGTTTCAGAGTGAGATTGATCATATGTCCCCCTGCTGCCCTACAGGTGGTCTTCGTGTCTACAGATGTGAGTGGTACCTTGGTCCTCCCCCTCTAACCTCCTCAGATCCACTTCCAGCTGATCTCCAGCCTCCGTGTGCACCCCACGGCTATGAGCCGGATTGCTCCCCGTCTGAGAGGCACTCCTGCCGGCATGAAGCGTCACTGCCTCCTGCTGGATCAGAGTAGAGGTTCGGGTCCATGTTTCCCCCAAAGTGAGAGCCAGACTCGGCCTGGAGGTGCCGCAGAGCCCCGGTAATCTGCGGAGGAGAGCTGACATGCTGAACGACTGTTTCTAACCTGTTTCTAAATCAAGTATAAAACCCGGAAGTCTAAAGGAAGTAAGTAAAAACAGGTAGGCCCTATCAGCCAATCAGAGTAGAGCTCAGGGACCTGGACTTTGGACTGATGTGGTTTAGACTAAAGACTGGTTCTGTTAAAACACACTCTCACAGACACAGTGGTTAATATTCAACATATAATTTATTTGATACTTAAAGAAAACAACTGCGAGTAGATAGGAGGGGAGTTCTTCTTCTTCCTCTTCTTAAAATGTATTATATGAAATACTGGGAAAAAATGACCATGTTTCAGCATTAAAATAAGAGTCAATTATACATAAATAGTCACAACGAAATAATTTGGTATTTTCTTTTGCACAAATCCAGAATACTCTGATTTATGTTCACTTTTATTACTTATATAACTGCACGGGGTCAGGACGACACCTCCAACAGTTTCTGCAAGACATCCTTCAGTCTTGTTTACATTGATGCTTTTATTAACTGAAGCATAAAGAATAAATAGAAAAATAATTCTGATGAAATAGATGGATGAATAGCAGAGTAAAAATAAAGGAGGGATGATGGTTGGTGTATGAAATGCGTGTGTGTAAATATTTAAATCTATGAATTCAAACTAAATATTAAATACATAAATGAAAAAAATGCAGTCAACCTCAAATCAAGCTCATTAAATTATGCACAATTACTTGTTTTTGGGTAATAATGTATGAATGTTGGTGTAATGTTTTAAGACAGTTCTTATATAATGTTTTTTAATTTATATTACCAACTGAGTATCTGACAGTATGTAACACTGCGGCTCCTGAGGCAGGGAAAAAGCATTTGTGGTCCTCAAGGGAATCAAAGTTGCCCAACCCTGATGTTTGGATGGATGGAGTAATGACTAGATGTTTTGCCAATTTTCCTGACAAAAGCATCCAATTATCAGTCAATTATCTCTACCAATTATCCCTGTCTAGGAGCTGCAGACCCAGTATTGGGTAAGAGATGGGGTACAACCTGGACTGACTGCCAGCCAATTACAGGGCACAAAAGCATTTATTAAGTACAAAAATAAAACGTAAAAAGATATGCAAACCCTTGTTATTTTCATTGATTTGTACTGTTCTAATATTTAGAGTCTTATCATCTCCCTAAAAGACTTAAAATTGATTGTTCAATAGCAGAATAAACCAGAATCTGAAAAACTGAAGTGATTCAGCTTCTGTTTTAGTGTTACGCAAAAATGGTTCTTTAAACTGTCTCATTGTCATTTTTTTTACACACCGAGCTCATACAGAAACTGTTGTGCAAGTTTGTGTTCTCCCTTTTAGAAATGAAAGCTGATGCAGCAAATGATGAGGTGTCTCTGCTTTTCAAATGTCCAGCAGGGGGCGACTCCCATAAAGCCTGAGCTCAAATGTTCCTACCTGACCTCTGATTTACTGAACATGTTCATTTAGTAAATAAAGGCCCCATTCAGAGTCAAAGAGACCGGAAAGAAGGGGAGGAGTTTAGGCAAGGATATGTTTGACTGACAGGTGCTACCATGCCACACTACCACCTAAACCCAAACCTCTGATATGTGGTAGCATGCTGGCCCCGCCCCCTCATTATAAACAGTCTGTGGTCAGCGCGAGAGACAGGTGAGGTAAAGTTTTCCGTCTCAGCTCATGTGAAGTCTGACTGCATTATTGATTGAGTCTTTACAGGTTACACAATCACACAGTGACAGGTACAGCACTGTCACAATGTCTGTGTGTCTACATGTTTGATGTGTTCATTGGGGTGTGTGTGTGTGTGTGTGACTGATAGCCACCCTTCTTGTAAAAGATACAATAATGCTATAAAATTCAAACCTTTGGCGATATCCTACACACTTTATGTTGCAAAATGAAGTGTTAAAATCTTTTAAAATAGATCTTATTTCAGGTACTTATCATGAAAGCTGTTGTAAAAAGCCATACACTTTTGGCTGATGCGAGCCAGAAGGAACGTCGAGTAAAGTTGTGTCCCAATTCCCCATAGGGCGAAGGGGAAGCATTCAGACCAAGGGCTACAAAGCCCTTCAAACAAAGACAGACCGGGACCACTTGAAATTAAAGGGTTATGAGAATTTCCCATAATACACCACACCCGCCGACACAAGGCAGAGCAGAGACAGAAGGAAATGCTTAATTGTAAGTAATTATTAATTTATCAAGTAAATATGAATCACATTTTGAATTGTTGGTCCTATTTTAGAATTTCTCATGCCATTGTCACATCTGCCTACGTCACAGTCGACGAGCGGCTCTGGGGGAAGCGAGTGGCGTCAAGTTTCTCAGCAGTGTGTTTTCATCCCTTCCCCTTGGCCCTAAAAACAGAGGGCTAAGGGGAAGGGCGAAGAGGTAGACTTGGGATTCACCCTTATTTTTCTACTGAAGAGTTCAGTGGCACCACGCACCATGTTTAAGATGAACTGCATTAATTCTGCAGTCTGGGCTCTCAATGGGCCAACTGTCTTAAAGTCCTGATGAAACAACCACCAACGAGTTGTTTCAGGCAGCTACTGGCAATGTAAACAGGAGCAGGGAGAAGTTTTGGTGGTACAGACCTGTTTTGTCTTGTGCATAGAAGTGAACCAATTGTATTAGTAAAATAACTGTAGGATGTCACACTATTCAGGAAAGCTTGGGGAACAAGTTGTTTCAGGCAATGAGCTACTGGCACTGTAGAAAGGAGCAGATGGAGAATAATTAATGCTGCTGACTTTTTGTCTTGTTCATAGAAGTGCTCTATGACACAAATGAGATATTGATACATTAAAGGACCTTGTAATATTTAAGAAGCAGAATGCTGGCTCTTCAAATAAAAGTATGGTTTGTAGTGGAACTGTAAGGAAAATAAAAACTAAATAATTATTTAAAGGACACTTTTAAAAACAAAGGTTTACAAAGTGCTTTGACAACAAATAAGAACAGACAAGAAACCAAACACAAACGAAACAAACAGTGAATATTAATAACACAAACTACAACCTGAAGAACCCAAACAGTGAAAGCTAAGCAAGTAGGAGAAGTCTAAAACAACAAACAGGTGATACAACACAGAACATCAGAAAACATCATGCAATACAAGGCCCCATCAACCTAAAATGAGTCAAGGAGGACCAAATTCAGGCTTTACTGTATCAAACTGCCAAACCAGATCAGATTGTTTGGTGTAAATACACCATATTTGCATTTCCACTGTTAATATATTGAGAAAGATACTTAAATGCCAGATCGGCTCCATGTTACTCTTTTCTAACTCCTTCTGTTGGGATCATAGAGTGTAAAAGAATTGGACGAAGTCATGTGACATCAGACGGTTAAATAACATAGAGGCCTTTCGAAGAGCTGTTGATGCCCTTTATGGGAGGCTGCCATATTGCACATCATCTCAGCCAACCTTAAAGGATATGACAACATTTTTGTTGTGTCTTGAGTCCATGACAAGCAGATAGACACCATTCTTTTGTTTGTGCATCTAGTAGCAAAGAAGGGACAGACTTAGCTCAGCCACCGCCAGTTAGCTTCAGCTCAAACACTGGATTCAACAGTTATCACTGGCCTGCCTCTGCCTACACTCATCAGGTAAACTATTCAGCAACTCTAAACAGTTCTGTTGTGTCCTGCTGTGACTTGTTTATTACTGCTTTATGTTACATTATCTTCTACTAACTTCCTATTATCTTCTACTCTTGAACAGAGGCTTTGTTATGTTGACAGACTTCTGCTGAGGTTTTTGGTAGAGATGTGAAGTTCTCAAATGAGTTGAATCTTTTGAACAGCTCTTTTGACTGAACAATGAGAACTGATTTGCAGTTGTGAATGAGTCATTTGTTTGTCAGCCAATTTGCAGGCAATTTGCAATTCTCTTCCTTGTTCCTGGATGCACAGATAAAAAATGGTGTCTACTTGCCTGTCATGGACTTGTGAGTGAAGTAAGACACAAACACACGAACATATTGCTGTGTCCCTTCAGGCAGGACCTAAAGCCAATCATGACCAAAGTGGTTTGGATTTCCTAAAACTGGAAAACCTAAATAAATCTTCAATAAAAGAAAATCAGGCATGAATCAAGAAAGAAATTAAACTGAAGCAATTTTTAAACCAGACTAGAGATATGTACTAAGGCTGTAAATATCACATTTTCCCCACCTACAATCATTTTGGTGTCATGTCACAGCAGCCAGCCTCAAGTGGACACTCACAGTAGTACAGCTCTTGGCACTGATGCATGTGCTTCTGTTTTCAGTCCCAGAGGTTTCCACTTGGTTAGTATTCAATGCTTACCTTTCTAGTACTAACACTGCATTTCGACTTTGGTATGGAGCTGGAGATCCATGAAAACTGGATCAAGCTGAAGTGACATCAGCTGTCAGCCATTTTTCAATTCTGAAAGGTGCATTTGAGCCAACTCCACAGAGGCACTGTCCCAAATTTACTGAGATGAATCTGATAGTAGAAGTCAAATTGAGGCAGGACTTAAGTCTGTGGGACAAACAGCGACATAAATCAGGCTTATAGTTACACCAACCCCACCCCTTATTACGTATGATCTTTAATCCTTATTAATACCAAAATAAACTAGAGGTCGTCAGAGAGCATGTGACCTCTTACCTGAATTCCCTTGTACCGCTGATCCAGACCGTGGTCCAGAATAACAAAACAGATCTGGATCTTAATCTGGATACAAATGTACCTGTTGCTTTGTATGGACTCCTGAATTATTGGCAAAATGAGGAAAACTGCCCATCTTTCACTGTTAACAGATCCTTTAAAAATATTCTTTGTTTCAGCATCAAAATATTATCATTGATTGTGCCATTCTCAAAATAATGTAATAAAAATCAGTTTAAAACTATTTGAGTTACCTTGCACACAAACAGACAGAATAACAGACAAATTACCAGCTAAACGAAATCGCAATGATGGAGATAATGATGCAAATTTCCACTTTGAGGATATATGAACATGCTTGATTCAGAACATAATAATTTAAACCAGGCTGTAAACTTGTTTATTCCTGCTGTACCAATGAACATTTTAAAATGTTCTGTGACTTCTGCAGACAACCTCTCGTGGATACTTGAAGAATAACCTTCTGCACATCAGAATTGGTTTAGTCTTTGAGTTTGCTGCTTGGTAAAACCTTTCATTTCCATCTTAAAATCAGAGATTACATTCATCCAGTCTGCTGTTTAATATGAGGCTGCCTCCCACTGTAAAAAGGGAAATGCAGTCTCAGTTTATCAATCAATCTGTCAATCTGTCTACTCCACTGGCTGCACAAGACGCACAAAGTCACTACAAACAACAACACAGAGTATTAAAACTCATCTCCTCCTGATCAAGGACATCAGTGACGTGCAAATGTGTGTCTGTGTGTATCAGGATCAGTTGTGACTGTCAGACTGGCTCAGTGTGTGTATGTGTGTGTGTGTATGTATGTGTGTTTGGGCGTGTGTGTGTTTTCCGTCTCAGAACTGGTTCATCTGAGAGGATAAGGATATCAGACCTAGACTTACGGTCAGACTGGACAGTTAAACATTTAAATGTCACAGAGTCGGAGTGGTTGATCCTGACAGGCTGCGGTTTGACTAATCAGTGAGGTTATCATGTTTTACAGGTTGAGACCATTAACAACCTGTTGGTTATTTTAGTCTGTAAAGGAAAAACTCAACAGATGTGTTCTTTCAGGGGTGGAGGTCCAAAATCACAATGATACTATCACACAAGTCTGAACTGAGTGGCAGGGCTGAAAACAGACGCTTGTGTTGAAATGCCAAAAACTGAAATTCATTGTGTGACCACTTTAGGCTGGTCTTTGTGGTTATCCCATACAGCCTAAATAAACAGCAGTACTTCAGTCTCATTATTCAAATTATTTTCTTCCTCACTGTACTAGGGGGATTTCTTCATTGTTGCACCTGCTTTATTTCATTAAGGATTTCTGTTTTAGGACAGTAGGGACATGAGTAACCTGACACACCAAATGAACTCTTCAATATATTTCACTAGTCAATCTGAGAAAGAGTCCATACAGAACCTTTCAAAGCAAATCCGGCAGGTGAATCGGATAATGTAATAGGCGGACACTACTACTGCATAAAATACCAAACATAAGCTATTATATAAACAATCATCAGAACATGTAGAAATTAGAGCAAAAATAGTCTTTCTATTAAGAAATGCTTTCAGTGTTGTTTGTTGTTTTTCATTTATAAAGAAATGTGATCCAGATCTGAAAAAGCTTTCCGCTTGCTGCCATGTGGTTCTGTGTATTGTTCCCTTTCTTGTGAGAATAAGAACTTGGTGCATTGCTACTTTCCAGTCTAATGTTTTGACTCTCTACAGGCAGATCTAGAAATTTCCCCAAGTGTTTATGAAGTTTATGGGTGCAAACCCTACACTGAAGCTCCAAAGGGTAAGGGACACCAGCCCCTTTAGCTGCATTGACCAACAGAATCGTGTTTTATCTTACCTAAAACCATTAAAACACACAAGGGCTACTTTCTTTAAAGTTCCTTGCACAAGCATGTGCATCTTGATTTTATCTATAAAAACAGATCAAATGAGTGTCCCATTATGGGAATCAAGACTCTCTGGTCGGAATCTTAGTTCTTCTAAGACTCTCAAAATTCTCCTAATCAAATTTTCATTTGAACTTTAGGGCAAAAATTTATATTTGAACTGTAGGAATAGATTCCTATTGAAGTACACAGAGATTTGGTCATTTTTAAATTCAAGCACACTGTTAGAATAATAATATTAATTTTATTTGTATCACAAAGTGCTTTGACAAAAAGACAGGAGCTTAGAGACGACAAATCCTAAGAGCTTAAGCAAAAAATATAATTGTTTATGACAAAGAACACAGACAGCATAATAAACCCAAGAGCAATAAAAATGTAAGAAAAAAAGAGCATTGGGGCTTCTGGTGTCTCTCCTCATGACAGGGAAAAAGTTCAAGGAACATCAGGAAAGCCTAAGACCCAAAAAGTGGGCACAAACAACCCAGGCTCAGTTTCCTAATAAGGTCCATGAAAAAACTAATTAAAGAATCAGTGATATAAACTAAAAAACAGCAAGTTCACAAAAAAACATGTAATTTATATTAATAATACTGTAAATAAAAAAAAAAACTGTCAGAATGCTTTTTTATTACATTTCTACAACAACCTTTTTACTGTGTGAGGTAACATCTGAAACAAAAGCAGAATCTAAAACAATGCAGCATAAAATACTAAAATAGTATAAGAGTAGCCAAAGTATTAGGAGTGTATTATAAGATCAATGAAGACAAATAAATAATCCTTTTGAAGTTGATAATAGGAAAAAAATGACAGCCCTAGTTTTGTTTCTCTGCATGTTAACATGTCTGGAACAGAATTTGTCTTCTTACTGTGACCAAGAGTTTCACACTGGACACCAACTACACCACATCATTTCCTCCATTTTTGTTGTGTTGGAGGTCACAGCACTTCGACACACCTGCACTATAAAGACCCCAAAACGATGAGGAGGAACTATTGGAGAGAATAATAACTGGAAATGAAGTACAAGGTACCCAAAGAGACGAGACCACAAGCGGAAAAGCACCTTCATGTCAGAAATGAAAGGTCCTGCTCCATCAGACTCGCTGTGACGTCAGAAGAAGGCGAGAGGAGGCAGGTGTTGTCAAGAGAAACACCTGGTGACGTCACAGCTCTGCCCTCCCTGCCTATGTGTGTGTGTGTGTGTGTGTGTGTGTGTGTGTGTGTGTGTGTGTGTGCGTGTGTGGGTGTGTGTATAGTGGGAGGGTCACACACTCACTCAGCTTCAGTCTCTCACAGAGTCTGAGCGGAGTGGAGGCACGCGCTCTCTCTTCAGTCTGCCGGACAGCGGAGCATCACAAGCGCGCGCGCACACGCACACACAAACACACACACACACTCTCCTCACCCTACAGCCTCAGTGACCCGCTGAAGGACGTCCTGGGGCAGCAGAGTCTTCTTCATTCTGGATCTTCTTCTGTTTGTTTGGAAAGTGAGGTGTCTCGCGCACAGATGAGTCACGTCAGCGCGCGGCTCTGCGGGTCTGCGGGGTCTCGGTCACCTTCTCACCGATGTGTGCGCGAGTAACGGACGGAGTGTGTGTGTGTGTGTGTTTGTGTGTGTGCGTGCTCCGGGTCCAGCTCAGCCCGGCTTCATGACGCTGCGGGCGGCCTCGTCATGCGTCTCGTGCCGGCTCCGCGCGCTCAGTCCCTCCGGCTGCTCTTCCTCTTCCTCTTCATCATGGGGGTCGCTCCCTCACCCGCGCTCACGGCGGGCTGTCCGGACCGCTGCGTGTGCGACGACCAGCTGGTGGTTCAATGTGCGGGGCGGGACCTGGCGCAGTTCCCCGCGGACCTGCCGCTGGCCACGCGACAGCTCATCATCTCCAATAACCGCATTGGAGACCTTCCCGCGCTGCAGCTCAACTACCTGTCCGACTTGGTCTACCTGGACGTCAGCAACAACTCCCTGCACGAGATCTCTGAGTCCACCTTCGGGAACCTGCGGAAACTCGCCTACCTGGACCTGTCCTTCAACGCGCTGCTGCAGGCAGGGACCGTTTTACTCTTTGTGAGGGCTCAGGGGCAAAGGGCAATGTTTGGCACCTTTAGACTCTGTTGGTACAAATCTTCAAATTTGTGTCATGTCAAGACTTTTTCAGGTTTCTTGGGGGCTTTTGAAGCACAGAAAGTTGTATTAAAAAGAATGAAACACATAACAATTATCTATACGTCCCAATTATTACTGAGGTGGACTTTTGACAGTGCCAGCAGTTTGACCTGACTTTACTTTAAATTTTTATCATTATTTTATGTAATTTCATTCCATTTCTAAAATGATTTGCTTAAAGTACTCATAAAATTGCAGTAATATGTTGTCAATACTCAAAAAAGTTGGTACAACAAGTGAAGAATAAGAATTTGCAACTAAGTTGTCAGCTTTCACTCCAATTGCCAATTCCAGCTATTTTTAAGTGTTGCCAACATATTTGTGCCTTTTCGATAGGGTGCAGAATGTTTGTCTGCTGTATTATCAGTCAAAAAAGTGAGAGGGTGCAGTCTTCTTCACACAAATATGTTGGCAATGTTCTACAATGTTTGGGCAAGTGGGTTTCACAGACGAGGCTGTCAGTATCACCCACTCTTCCTCACATTACTACCTTGGTTGTGAGATTTGGAAAGTGAGGAGAAGTGTGCACACAGTTTTTTGTATTTTATTGGTAATGAAATAATAAGAATAATACAATTGTGCCCAAAAGTTTACACCCCCCAGCAGAATTTCTGATTACTTGGCCTTTTTCTCAGAAAATATGAATGATAACACAAAAACCTTTCTGTCACTCATGGTTAGTGGTTGGGTGAAGACATTTATTGAAAAAAAGATAAGTTTACTCTTTTTAAATCATAGTGACAACAGAAACTTCAATGTTGACCCTGTTCAAAAGTTTACACCCCCCAGTTTTTAATACTTTGTATTTCCTCCTTTAACATCAATAACAGCTTGAAGTCTTTTGTGGTAGTTGTGGATGAGGGTCTTTATTTTCTCAGATGGTAAAACTGCCCATTCCTCTTGGCAAAAAGTAAATTCTTTGGTTGTCTTGCATTAGCTGCACGTTAGAGATCTCCCCAGAGTGGCTCAATGATATTGAGGTCAGGAGACTGAGATGGCCACTTTAAAACCTTCACTTTATTCTGCTGTAGCCAATGGCAGGTTGATTTGGCCTTGTGTTTTGGATCATTGTCATGTTGGAACGTCCAAGAACGTCCCATGCGCAGCTTCTGGGCCGATGACTGTAAATTTTCCTCCAGTATTTTCTGATAACATGCTGCATTCATCCTTAGATGAATTTTGACCAATTTGCCTGTGCCTTTGTAGCTCACGCATCTCCAAAACATCAGTGATCCACCTCTGTGTTTCACAGTAGGAATGGTGTACCTTTCATCATGGGCCTTGTTGACTCCTCTCCAAATGTAACGTTTATGATTGTGGCTAAAAAGTTCAATTTTGGTCTCATCACTCCAAATGACTTTGTTCCAGAAGTTTTGAGGCTTGTCTCTGTGCTGTTTGGCGTGTCATAAGCGGGATATTTTGTGGCATTTGCGTAGAAATGTCTTTATTCTGGCGACTCGACCATGTAGCCCATGTTTCTTCAAGTGTCTCCTTATTGTGGATCTTGAAACATCCACCCCAATTTTTTTCAGAGAGTCCTGTATTTCAGCTGAAGTTATTTAAGGGTTTTTCTTTGCATCTCTAACAATTGTCCTTGCAGTTGGAGCTGAAATTTTTGTTGGTCTGCCTGACTGTGGTTTGATTTCAACAGAATCCCTCTCTCTCCCCTTCTTAATTAGAGTTTTAACAGTGCTTCTTGGTATCCTCAGTTCCTTGGATATCTTTTTAAATTATTTTCCTGCTTTATACAGTTGGATTACCTTTTCTCGCAGATCCTTTGACAATTCTTTTGCTTTACCCATGACGCAGAAATTTCAACGCAGCACTGAGTGAAAGATGCACATGTCCGTCAGGAGCTCAGAAACTGAGCTTTTAAACACACACTGTGAATACAAGCTAATAGATCACAGAGAGGATGGTTACCTTTAGTAGACATTCAAACCCATTTGTGTCAAATTTTGTGCATGTTATCAGGCCAAAACTGCCAGGGGGTGTAAACTTTTGAACAGGGTCAATATTGAATATTGTTTCTGTTGTCATTATGATTTAAAAAGAGTAAACTTATCTTTTTTTCAATAAATGTCTTCACCCAACCACTAACCATGAGTGACAGAAAGGTTTTTGTGTTATCATTCATATTTTCTGAGAAAAGGCCAAATAATCAGAAATTCTGCTGGGGGGTGTAAACTTTTGGGCTCAACTGTAGATGGAAATGTAAGCACTAAAGGCAGAGGCTGTTCAGTTTGTAAGTATCCCATTTTTCATGTTGCCAATATATCTATGCCATTAAGACAGGTAGTTGTGACTGTTTGCCAACAATATTTTGACCATAACAGAGAGAGAATACTCTGCTTGAACTGTTCAGATTTATTAGTACTGTTTGAAGAAGGTCAACTAGTAGTTTTCACCCTCTTGTCCAGCTATAATCATGTTTGTGCATTACAACAGTACCAGATGGAAGTTGTTGCATTTCTTAAGTAATGAAACAATGTCTCTCCAAATTATTTTGCTTTAATAAGCAATAAAATTGCACAAAGAGATTAAATTTCCAATTTTTAATAAGAATGTGAGACAGTTTATTGGCATTTTTGATTCATTATTGCCTCCGCTGGAGTGGGCAAAAAGAAAATGTAAAAATCTATTTTTGTTACATGTAAAACTTTTATGTAAAACAAATCACAGGCAATTCTCTTGTCACCATTTAAACTGGACACAATTTGATAATTAAAAGAGCAGACGCTCCTCTCTAGTTTCACTTGCCTGACTAACATTGGATAACCTTGCAGAGCCGAGGAATCAGCCTGATTCAGTGTTTGTGATCAGGCAGAGTCATCTTGCTAAGCTCCAGTGTAAATTGTGCATGGTCTATTGCTGCCCATCAGCATCCTTGGGAGCTACAAGATGACAACTGGAAGTGGTACAGAATTTAGCATAAATGCTAAAGGTTTCAGTAGCAGTTTTAATCAGACTGCATTTCTTTGTTAAATGAAACACAAACAACACTGAAGCATTTCTCCATAAAGAGGAGATTTTTGCTGCACTTCTGACAAGTTTTGATGATATTTTTTCAATACAATGGCTCAGATTTTGTACTTTTTGCTGTGGAAGTAGTGCCCACCAACTGCATGACCTGATTGGCCCCTAATAAATGTGATTGACAGAACACTCGTCCAGTCACCTGCTGGATATGCTTTTGAAATATTCTGCCCTCCCAAACACTTCCTAAGGGATGTTGCACAGATGGACTAGTGAAATATATACAACAGACCATCTGGCGTGTCAGGTTAAACAGGACAGACAGATTTGTGCAGTACATTTAGAATACATATTTTAACTATGCTGATTCATTTTAGACCATAATGACTACACATTTAAGTCTGTGGGAAAAACAGGTCAAAATCAGCATCCTGCCTTCAGCTTAAGTAAAACCATGGGAGGTTTGGATCATTTTGAAGTGCCAACCTTAAAGAACAGCATGTTGCTCCTCTAACTGACAATGAGGATCTTTCTGTCTTTTATTGATATAAAGACAATTTGATGTGTCTAAGAGAATTTTTAAAGTATTAAATCTTAACGATCTCTGGTCATCTATTTACCCAAGAGAGAGAGAGAGAGAGAGAGATTGCAAACTGCCAAATTGACCCTCTTGTTTATGGAATTGACACATTGTCAGGAAAGTCTGATTTTTAATTTTTCTATCAAAACTACATATTATTTGAGTCAGATTTTGGAAAAGTTGGTAGAACTATCATAGCCTAATACCTCACCCATTTGACCCTCTTCTCAAAATGTTCCACCTATTTGTGCAACCAAAACAGTGAGCAGGATTTTGTCTTCAGTCTTTGATAAAAAAAACCCAATAACTTCACTTATATACAGTGTTCAAATTTATATTATTGTGAAGCTATTATTTGTCTTTTCCTTTCCTCACTGGAATAACATATCTTTTCATTGAATGCCACAACACCAAACTGAAATCCACCAATTTACCAGATCTGTATGTCTTTATTGCTCTGTTTGGCTATAATTGCATGAGGATGACTCCTTTAAGATGCTTTTTATGTGCAGAAAGTTAAATATTTTCGGTCATACATTACTCAGAAAAAGAGACAGTACCATCTGAACTGCATTAATATGTTTGCAACATCTATAAAGTGGGTGAAACTGGCAAGGAGCCTGAATTTCTCTGCAGTTCCAACTATTTAAATAAATGTTGCCAATAAATTCTTATTTCAGAGTGCAGGAGAAGGCCTGCAATTTCCTTAAAAGTTAAATCAACAAATAGCCTATTATTGTGTTTCCATTTTTATCTTCCTAATAGGTATAATGTCTTTCTCTGGACTCCAGGTTAATTATCTGCCTCTCACTAATTTTAAACTGTCTCTGTCTGCAGGTGGAGGACCGGACGTTTGGCCCTCTGGCCTCCCTGGTGATGCTGCGGCTGACGGATAACCCGGAGCTGTCAGAGATCCACCCGGATGCCTTCTCCGAAAACCTGGCCCTGCAGGTGTTGGACGTGAGCCGGAATAATCTGACAGTGCTGAACATCAGCAGTCTGATCGCTCTGCCCGCCCTGCGCTCTCTGGGACTCAGCGGGAACCCGTGGAGCTGTGACTGTGACACCGAGGACCTCTGCCTGTGGGTCCAGATCGAGGGATACAAGTTCCAAGGTGACAGGACAGACTCTTTCACACACAAGCGAGCATCTTTGGAAATGTAGGAAGTGTTTCTACAGTAAATAATGTAACAGAGCAGTCATAGGACGTAACACGAGAGTTCTTAAGATTTATTTAAAATAGGTGAGCACCAGATTTGAGGAAAGTTTGAGGTTGAGGTCTTTAATTACTTTATATGTTTGAGACGTATATTTTCAGTGTTGGTCATTGCACAGATTGATTGTTTTGGAAATGCTTGTATCTGTGGATGAAACTGGGGATGAGAGAGTTTGTACCTTAAAAGCTTTTGGATGTTATTTAAAAGGATTTGGACTTCATGATTAAAAGTATTAAACAAATTAAAGTACACATCAGCCCCTGCCCCTGTGACCTCATAGTCATATGCCCCATATGCAGATCATCTTGTCCATACTGTGGGGGTCTAAATTTGGTCAAGTTGCATCCACTGGGATTGAAAACCAAAGTTGATGGAGAAGTGCAAAAAACTGAACTTCCTTGAGTGTCCACTTGAGGCTGGCTGCAGGAAGTGGCAAAATTTGTTTGTGGATAACAGGTGATTTTTGCAGCCTCAATAACCATATTTGCAGTCTGGATCAAAGAACATCTTTGGTTTAATATTTAATGCACAATGGCTGTCACTGTTCTGGGATTATTTTTTATATGGTGCCTGTTTTCATTTTATTAAGGATTTCAGGTTTTTGAAAAAATAGGGCTTGACTGACATGGCTGCATGCTCACGCAGCCGCACCGTGGCCTCTTTGCCTGTCAGTAGGTCGATCCAAAGTTAAGTTGGCATGGCAAGTACAGCATGATAGCATCCACTGGTGCTCTGACATCATTTCAGAGGCTCCACTGACATCAAATACTGTAGCTTAGTCACATTTTTCCACAGTCAGTGGGCTTTGATTAGGCCTGGGGCATCTTTTCCCACACATCCTTCACCCACTCTCTATACTCTCCATTTTCTGAAGCTATCCACTGTCACATCCTCTTAGATAGGGAGGAAAATGCAAACACTGGAATTATACTCCTGGCAGTCTCTGATTGATTTTCAGAGGAAGCTCTCAAGGAGTGAGAAAAGCTTTTGACTTTTGCTAGCTTGACTCCCTTATCCAGGCATTGTTAAAGCATTTGTGAAATTTATGCAGTGGGCTCTTATTTTATCAAAATTTTTCTAATGATCATTTCAATATTTTACACCAAACAACCCTCAAAAAGCCTCCAAATATTTTCTTGACATGATTGTTTATAGCTCGATAAAGAGAAGTTTCAGCTTGCTATTTGTGACAGGGCCTCATGGTAACTAAATCTGCCCATGTTTGAGTGTAGGTTCATGTTTGTAAAAACAGCTGAGGCAGCAGTTAAGAAAGTTTTGATCTTCATCAGAGTTCATCAGTCATCCTAGAGAAGTGTTACTCAAATATTGAAGCACGAACCCTAAGGGGCTGCAGCCATGCCCCAGGAGGGGCTTCTTTACATCGAAAAGGGTGTGGCAAAATTGGAGCTTCACTTAGTTTCTTTTTTTTTCTTTTTTAAGACAGACCAGAGTAGGGTGGAGCAATGTATTGGTTTAATTGATTTATTTAATCTCTTTGTCTTCAGTGATTTAAAAGCTTAAAGTCAAGATTTATTTTCCCTATGTCGCCCAGGGGGTTATTTCACTTGTGGATGTATCAAGGGCAAATAAATGCTTATTTATTCTATGCTTGCACACTACTACTTCACCAAGAAATTAGTTTCACATGTTTGAATATTAAGAATAATTTGCCCTTTGCCCTTTGAATAGTTTGTGGGTGGTTGGAGGTTGGGTAACCTGTTCAATATATTTCACCTGTCCACCTGGACAACAGCCCATAGAAGGTGTTTGGGAAAGAGCAGAACCTTTCCATAGCTTATCCAGCAGGTGAGTGGAAGATCAGTCTATTAATCACATTCATTACTGGCTGTAAGCTACACAGAACAATCATCCAAACATATTGAAATTGGAGTGGATATAACTTTTCTATCAAGAAATGCTTTCAGTGTTGTTCAGTGTTCTTCTTTTGAATTAGTGATGGTCTAGTTCTGATAGAAGTGCCACTGTAGCAGTTAGCATCTATGCTAATCTCTCTTTGAGCCATGGATGTATTATAAGAACTGGAAAGCGTGGTGTAACGGATTTGAAGCCAGAATATCCCCCGTCAGGGCGCCGCCATTGTGCAGCCAGCAGAGATAATCATAATCTGGACGCAGCTGTCGTAAACAGTCGCAACACTCCGCAGCATATGCCGTACACAATCATTGTGAAGCTGCTGTAAACCGCGGTTATTTTTGAACTCTAATAACTAATAAAAAAGAAACTTTTCAGACAAAAGAGGACTTGGAAAACACGCAGCCCAATAATACTTTCATATCACCACAGCATACGGATGGGAGAAATATTTCTACGAAGTGTATTAATTTTTTGAAGTTTCACTTCGGCCCGTCCAGATGAATGGGGGAGACGGAGATTTGACCTAAACTGCAGCCAGTCACCAGGGGAAGCCGTTTTCGTGGAGGCTTCAATTTGAGCCCAGTGTCATGGCGTCCATGTTTTTTACAGTCTATGGTTTGAGCAGTCACTTCCTGAAGACGTCTTGCTCTTAGCACTACCTCTTCCTGCTTTAAAGAACTTTGATTGGGCCGTGCTGCTTTGGACCGCTCACAGTTGTTGTCAATTTTAGCTTGGCATATTGACGTGCCTGATTACAGATAGTTAATCATGCTGCACTGCAGCGTTAGGGGTTGGGGTCCATGATAAGGTATTAATCTTGAGAAGGGGCATGACATGAAGTAAGAGAAGTGAGAATCATTGTGCTCGACTCTTACAATAATCTTTTTTTTTTTCTTTTTTTTTAGGAAAAAGAGATTATATTGTTTCTTATCTGATCCAGTACTCAGATTCAGTTATAGTTTGGGTCAGTTTCTTGCTTTATTTTTAACTTTCTTGTATTCTTGTATACATGTTGAGGATGTGCAACTGTGTACCTTTATATCTTTAAATCACATCTTAATGTCCACGATACACATGTAAGTACTGTCACACACACTCTATGTATTATCTCAGTTTAAAGACACTTGAAGGTCTCATCATGTGTTTTTGTCACTTCAGCTCATTTAGATAATTTGATTCTGGGCTCTGGTCTGCTCCCTTAGGGGTGCAGGAGGATGAATTATTGTTTTGCTTTATGGTAGGAACACACACACGGACACACACACACACACACACACACACACACACACACACACACACACACACACTGTGGCCCTGAGGTGCAGACGGTTAATGATGGAGCCCAAAAAAACTCAACTGCTCTGTTTCCATTAACCATAGTGTGTATATGAGTGTGTGCATAAGTGTGAGTGTCACCAGATAAATCTTCTTTACATCCAAAGAGGCCTAACTCAGGAGAAATGCTGAAGCACGTGCAGCAGCTTACTTGAGTGTTCATATTTACAGAAAATTATTCAACAGTTTCTACACACATTTTGGAGAGGATGATCAAGAAACTAGGGATGCAACAATTCTCCAAATATTGAATCCTTTGGTGCAGCATCCATGGTTCAATGCTTGTGTGTGAGTTGTGGTATTTGCACAAATTGCTTTCATTTATTGTTCCTTTTTTCCCTCCATATTTACTCTGCTGTGTTCTTGCCTGTTAGTCAAAAAGCAGGATTGAGGAAACTCCCACGTAAAATGCATTTCATCAAAGTTTGACAAAAACATGGGTGAGGATAGTTGACAAATCTGAAAATCGATAATACAGCTCATCAATATGCTTGTTGAGCTTTGTGAGTTCTGTGACTGAGCATCATTTTATTAATCAGCTTGTGCTCATCAGGGTTTGCAAGGGGGGCATAAACTTTTAGCACATTAGCACTGTGCAGCTACCTAAGCATTACATGTACCTTTTCGTCCTGACCTTGGATCAAAAGCTCTGGTAGCTCCACAACAGACTCCTCAGCAGGAAAATCATTCCCATCTGTTCTAAGAGGTTGTGAAAAACCCATCCACACTTTTCCCAAATGTGGTGCATTATGACTAAAAGTTAAGCACTCAGAAAGCAAAACCTCTGTCAAGGTAGCTCACATATTACTGTTATATCTATAAGCAATAGTTGCATGACAAAGTTACCATCATAATGTGATTCACAAGCCATAAAAAACCCCACCTAGCACTCTGAATCATGTTGATATTGTTAGTTAGATAGCAAGTGTGCAAAAAAAAGATTGTTCACTAATGATGGTTATCTGGATCACCACCAAAATCGAATCATTTTTTACCAACGTCTCCCCTTGAAATTTCAGCAAAATCCGTCCAGTAGTTTTTGTGTAATCTTGCTATCAAACAAAAGACATTCGCAGACAAATGCTAATCAATCAGTCAATCAATCAATCAATCAATTAATCAATCATTTGTAAAGCGACATTTCATAACAAGTGTTATCTCAAAACACTTTACAATAGAACAGGCTAAAGACAAAGTCTTTATTTAATGGATGCACATACATGCATAGATACATATATACATATAAAATAAATTAAATAAATTGAATAAAATATGGAAAACTATATATATATATATATATATATATATATATATATATATATATATATATATTTATATATATATATACATATATACATATATATACACATATATATATATATATAAATATATATATATATATATATTTTTATATATATATATATATATATATATATATATATATATATATATATATATATATATATATATATATATATATATATATATATATATATATATATATATATATATATATTTGTGGAGCAAAAAAATTACCCAGTTAAAGTCTAAGTGAAAAACTCAGCTTTTTTGCGTTCACACATACATCTCACTTCCATGAAGTCTGGATAAAATCAGGGTTTTCTTTTTTTAGTTTGGTTCAAGGTGTCAAAAGGCAATAGTATACCTTGGTAGGTCTGTGCTAAAAATGGCTGTGGTTATATATAGTCATGGTCTCCTTGCAACTGTAGAGAAAGAACTTGTCAAATTAATTTTTGGTAAGACTGTTCTTGGTTCAGTACATTTAAAATATAAAAAGGTTGCAGCAAAAGTCACCATACTTTCAAGATCTCTAAAGTTTCCAAAGTCTCCAAAGTTTCAGTGTTTTAAGGTATAGGATCTTTTTCTGTTGTTTTTGTTGACAACAAAAAGAAAAAAATGGTCAAGAGCTCTGATATTGTCGCAGACAGTGTCCACAACTTGCTTGCATTGTGATACATACGATATCACTGCCTCCATATTGCAACAGACAGGCCAATCACAGAGCTGAAGTTCACAATAATCTGTCTGAGTATGAAAAATGTTCTCTATCTTTGCCACAGCATGAGCATATGGGCCGCCATAGAGTTAGAATTACACAAAGTGAGTGTATATTTATCCAGGCTCTAACACACATGATCTCACAGCTTCATGAACAGTCACAGTAAGTGGTTAAACGGAGTGAACGGGGTCGGATTATTTTTATATACAGGGTTAGTGAGTGTGCTTTACACTCTGCTCTCTGCCTGCAGGCTCTGACTCTAATGTACAGAGATTCTGCTGTCACTGCCTTTTACTGCAGATCTGAATCAGGTGTTTCCACTATGTATAATTTTTTGTGAGTGTGTGTACTGTGTCCTCACACTCTCATCTCCTGCAGGTATGTGTTTGTTTTAAAGAAAGGGGTAAGGACCTTTATATACTTTTGATGGTTAGAGTAAGAACTGACCAAATGTTCAGAGTGTAGAAATACTCTGTTTTGTTTGAGTCTAAGAAAGAAAAAAAGAAAGTTAGTGTTTCAGAGAGAGAAAGAGAGCGAGACCAGGTGATGGGATTAATTGAATTAATGGTTAATGAAAGTGATCGTTTGACTCATCAGACAGAGAAACTGATGTAGATAAAGTGTGACAGACAGAAACAGTCGAGTCAGAGAGCACGATCACTGACTTTAAATCATTTATTATCAGCAGACGGATCAATTCACACTGATACAGACACATCATCAATTATTGATCAGAGTGTGTGTGTGTGTGTGTGTGTGTGTGTGTGTGTGTGTGTGTGTGTGTGTAGGTGTGTGTGTGTGTGTGTGGTTCTCTGTGAGAAGATGAAAGAACAGAATGAGATGAGAGGGAAAGAAAGATAAAGATAGAAATAAAAACATCTGAAGAATGGAGATGGTGAGCCAGCCGGAGCGGAGAGCAGTGTGGTTTTTAGTTGGGGGTCCATTTGGGACAGTGTTGTTAAAGATATTTCTCAAGAACACTCAAAGTGGCTCTCTTTAAGTGATAAGGATACATGTTCGCTCTGAGGGGAAAATTGAATATGTTTTTGATATACAAGGTCAAAGGCGATAGTTGGAAACTTTAGGTTTGCTTCATTACTCATTGGGACTCTTGACATATATATTAGAGTAGAGTAGAACAAGAAACAAGAACCCAAGAAATCCCACATTCTGCTGACCCCTCTTGTGTCTGTCCACGGCTCCGTCGCTCACAGCAGAATGTGGGATTCCTTGTTCTACGCTCCTAGTTATTGCAGAGTGCGCATTCGTTTGGTTTGGTCAGCCACGGCTCCCGTAGGCACCCGTAAGTGTATCATAGAAATGCGAAGTAGTACTGTTTAGGCTATAAACATGTGCTAAATGATGTCGTTTCGAGGAAATGGTGGACGTTACCCGCTCAGGACACTTGGATTACAGCGCACGAGCAGTATGGAGGAATATTGCCGACTTTTTGTGGACTTTTTGTGGACTTTTAAGGACTCTGTTTGTGCGGTTTCTGACCGAAGTCATGATATCAATGTCAGTGGACAGCGAGGATTCCCCCAGATCTCCGGCTGCATCCTAGATGTTCCAAAACTACTCCACAGTGTTGTTCAGCATGAGGGTGAGTAGAAAACGAGGCCAAATCGTTGTTTGGGTGTAGTGTTCCTTTAAGACTGAAGCTGGGCAGTTTTGCTAGTGGAAGAACACGATAGCTGTGCCTTGTACCAAAGAAGTATCAAAACAAATTGCCATGGGAAAATCTGCAAAAAGTTAGTGTGCTCAATGCAGCCTGCAATCACTCTACTCTGTTCCTGTGGCTTGTTCTCACATAAAACTCTGGGGTGGTACCATATGCAGCAATACCTAGCAAAGCTTCCACTAAGGTTCCTTCCGCACAGATGCAGAGGTGATCTCTGCCTCTGTGGCTAATGTTCAGGCTGAGTTAATGAGACCTTTGAGCTCTATAGGTCTTGTCTTAAAATATCTTAAAATACTGAAGGTCCCTCATGTCTAAAGCGACTCAACCCTGTTGTGACCATGTTAGAGAAGTTATGTTGTTGTTTTTGTGGATGTGATGAAGAGGTCAGCGGTCATTAGTCTTCATCATGATTCAGCTGATATCAGTCCCTATACAGTCCCTTCATTATATAAAAGAACATGTTTAGCACTCCTGGCCGACAGGTGAAACAAAAGTGAAGGTTAAATTATAAATTGAATGTGAGGCTCTCATGTTTCAGTGCTGACAGGTACCATTACAATGTGCCACAGACACACCTGAGACCTCCATCCCATCAATTATTTACATGAAAATATAAAGACACACCAACAATAACTCACTGACAAACAACACTGGTCTGGCAGTTATCTCACTTATAAGTAAAGAATCTATAAAAGTTAATTCAAGCCTTCAGACAGATTTATATTACTATTGTCATAAAGTCTTAGTTCAAGTTTAAGTCTTTCGAAAACACATTCACTGGGCTCAGAGTCACCCTCAAATTCTTGTCTGGATCAAATGTACATTTAGTAATGACGTGCCCCATAAAACTTGACGCGGTCTAATTTTATTTCCAATCAAAGGCCTTTTTCAGTTTTCACGGCCTTACTCTCACAGTTATATTACAATTGTAATGTCTCAGCTCCATTATGACAGCAATGGACCTCCGCGTTTGGGCTCACAGTTCATGCATCTGCACTACCAGCCTACCTGGGATCTGTCCTTCCCCACCATTCTCCATTCCTATTTCTGCCTTGTTACTCGTGTCAAATAGCTGTTTTTAGTTCCGTTTAGTTAAGTTGTTATTTGTTGTTTCCTCTCACTACCTGACCAGCTGACAGCTGGAGGAATTCTAAACCTATTTGTCCAAAAATACTAAACTTCTAAACACAGGGGTTTTGTGGAGGAAAAGTTAAACTCTGCAAAGAATCTTACTGTATCATGTTATTGGAATAACATATTTTTTGAGTAGTTTTAACCTATTCGTTGATTAATCATGAGGCTTTCATTGACGCCAGTGCTATGTACTGGCTACCATCCATCCCCGGATAATTCCCCCCAGGGACATAGCTTTAATTTTGTTGTTTTTTTGGAACTCATATTTACTGATGCCATGAGCCTCTAGCAAAAAAGCCTACACTTACCCTTCCAGTGATGGTGGTGGGGGAAAGTCCTCCGCAGGTTTTCCCTAGAGATGCTTTCCATTTTAGAAACAGCCTGCCATGACCATCATGGAAGTCAGTCAAAATCCTTCTGTTTCCCTTTTTACTTGAAACAGGCCACCATGAAGACCTTTACACACCAAGGCAGATGCAGAAAAACAACAAACAACAAATATTTTTATTCACATCAAAAGCCATCTACATTTGCATCCATATAGTATGATGTGTAGATTGTAAAAAAAAAAAAAAAAATGCAGCAGAAGCCAAAACAGACCAAACATCAAGTGATATGGACCTTAGGCTGTTTTTTTTTTAACAGAAACTAAATGAGCACATATTCTGTAATTGTTAAATCCAGGGGCTCTAATTTCATGGCGCAGCGCAGGGGGCGCAAGCCTGGCGCACCCAGCTCAGTGTTAATTTCGTCCGGCGCACCACTGTGCGCTGCCAGTTTGACAATTTGGTAGACCGTCTGTGCAGAGATGGGTGTGACGACGCAACAAGGGGAGGTGACAGCACACCAGGGGGAGGTGTCGACAGATTCGAGTGGCGCAGTGACAATTTCGTGCCAAAAAACTGTGCGGAAGGTGCGCTGAAAGCTCACCAGCTCCAACCTGGTCTATCTTCTGCACAGGGTGGAGCGCACCCTCCGCAGCTGTAATTTGGTGACAAGCGCACATGTGCGCACGCCTCAGAGGCAGGTTTCCAGAGTGTCAGGCACATTTTAATGCAATAAACAATCACAGCAATCACTATTTAATGTAACCGTCTGAACCGACAGGTACATTTATATCTATATTAATTGTCCCGTCACATCTGATGTCGGATTAAAGCCGTTTGTCATCATGGAAACTTAACCTGACAGCAGCTGAAAGTTTGATGCACATCTTACAAGTCAACAATAAACAGCCTTAACATCTGATACTGAGTAAATATCTGGCTTCTCTCATTTCATTAAATTCAAAGAAAAGAGGGAGAAAAAAGATGAAGAAAAAGGAGAGAAAATAAATGTCTGTCACGCAGGATTTGCCCGTGATTTCCCATATTCCTCTATTTTAGTCTTTATTTTTAACATGATCTTAAAAGATGGAGTACATCATTGCAAGGAGGATGAGGAGGAGACACCGGGAGAGTATACAGTATATCACTAAAGGCTCTGCTATTTGGCAATGACAAACCAGGAGTGCAGGTGGATTACAAGTATTATGAATGGATAAGCCAGCAGGTGTGAAACTGTCTCTTATTTTTTTTCACTCCTATTAATGACAAAGGAACAGATTACATCTGTCCCGGGAGCTGGCCCACACGGTGTCCCCGCTGTCCATTCTCCTGCTGAAGGGACAGCGGCTCTGACCGTCTCCACTGCTGGGTGGGTCCACTGCACCTCGGCCGCAGCACAATTAAAGGCAAGGAGAGGCGCTCATTTGATTGGTGAAGACAGCGATCGGCTGTGTTAATCCCACTCACATCTATTCTCCTCCTACTCTGACATTTGCGCGGAGAGGCAGAGACGTGGGCGTGGACGCGCTCCTCTGCGCCCCTCTGCGCCCCTCTGCTTTCTTGGCACTGCAGGAAACTTGCAAAGTGCCCCGGTCACACCCTGTGCGCACGGCAAAGGCCGGCGCAGAGCAGGTGCGCCTGCGCTTGCGCCTGGTCTACGAAATTAGAGCCCCTGGAGTTGAAACTGTTCCAAAGCTTCTTCAGATCCAACTGTTCAGCTAAGGCTTGAGTTTCACAGAATTGTTGTCATACTGCAGCTTCAACACTATCCTCCTGCATCTATTGTCTTTTAAGTCATTTTCCCTTCATTTTGATGACTTTGGCCGTGATGCAAACACATTATCAAGCAAGCCCCAAGCTCTATGTTTGACTGACTGTGGTGTGTGTGTCAACATGTTTACCAGAATAAAATTTTGGAAAAATTGTCCGCGTTTTGAAAAAAAAAATTACTTATTTTTCCAACAGGATGTTGCTGGTGTATAAACCTTCACTGACTGGATATAGATTTCAAAAAAATAATATTCAAAATTTGCACCAAAACATTGGTATACAAAGGCCTATAGGGTTGGGTAACCCTCAGATGTTACCATTTTCTGTCCAACAGCTTGTAGATTATGGCTTGTAACAGTACATAATTCCAATTCCATGTTTCCTGATCATCATATTTTTAGAATAAGAATCTGCCTGCTTTAACTTTCATTGTAGTCTCTATATTGAACTATTTACTGAGATTAGCAGAGATTTTTTCTTTTCCCCATATATGCACACAAGTAAATATGACACATTTAATGAGGAAGAACTGCAACCAATCATTATTATCCATATAATCATTCATATCAATAATGAATAAAAGAATGAGACAAATTAAATATGCATTGATGAAACACTGTTATGGATTACCTCTGTTGTTAATTATCACATTAACAATATCAGACGAAAAATGATGAAGTTATAATATGACATAAAGTTTTAATCTATTTTGCAGTTATATATATCCAATTATAATCATATGTTTTGCCAGGTAAATGCTGCCATCAGTGTCAAAGAGGTTTGAGTGTCAGTAACATAAATCTCATCACTGTACGGCCACATCTCCCCTCGTTCATTCATGCTACATTGAGCTCCGAAGGGTCTGAAACAGGGGTGACCTATAATCCATTAAATATATTCAAGCATTTGTTGACTTGACAGAAATGTGTGATATTAGCACAGCTGCTAACCAGCGCCTGTTCCTGAGGGTGTGATGACTTGAGTGGACTGAGACTTGAACACACTGAACACAGTTCTTCTGTACAAAAAACAATCTGCTGCGCCCTGCCATAATTCCTTCTCAAAACTTTTTCTTTAAGCTACATCATAAATGACACAGTGTGTAATGTTCACACCAAAAAAATGTTTGCACCCCGACTAAATTTCGCACAGATGCAAATCGAAATATTGAGGCAAATTTTCACCCCTCAGGCCTGAAGAGACGAGAGAAAGGGGTCTGTCTCTAAGCTACAGCATGTGGTTCCACTTTCTCAATTCCACGATCATCATCCATGCTGGATGTTTTTTCAGTCACTGTCTTCCTGCTTCTCTCAAACATGAGAAACTACATTTCCCAGAAAAGTCTGAAATAGAAACACATCCATTTGATGATCCATAACATCCTTCAGAGCTGCTCATGAAGGGTTTCACCACAATATCCAGGTGATGGCCCCTCTAATGCCAAACCTGCCTGGCTTTACTCGTCTTTCAATCAATCTTTATTTGTATAGCGCCAATTCATAACAAGTGTTATCTCAAGACACTTTACAATAGAGCATAAGGCTCTCCATTTTATGGATACACATATATGCATAGATACATATATACATATAAAATACACATATACATATATATACAAATATATACATCCAACACTCAACATGAATCCAAATAGCCAATCGTGGATCCCTCCATCATGGCGGCAAGAAAAAACCTTCTGTTAAGCAGCAGGAAATCTTGAATGTGGATCCCAGTCTCATGATGAACAGCAAATCCACACGATGCTGTGTTGGTGTGAGGGCAAAAGAAGGGAGGTAAGAGGAGACAAGTGGACTAGAATAATAACTAAAATTAGGGACAGGTTCATGTACCATCAACCTGTCGTCTGATTTATTAGAGGGTAGCCTCTTGAGATGCTACATCTCATTTTCAGGAGGGTCCTCATGTCTGAATGGTTGTGGTGATCATTTTCTAGAAGTATAATCTTAGATATTCTTACTGAAAATAAGAATTTATGGTAGTGACGAACTCATGGGTGCCCAGACCACAAGTGCATCCCAACCATATTTGTCTCCGTTAAATATAAATGTGTTAAAGGCCTCTTGAGATGTGACATCCCATTTTCAAGAGGGACCTCATGCCTATGTGGTAGTAAAATATAGATACTGTAGATGTATCGATCATGGATATGGAGATCATGCTAGTATCTGTATAAATAGCTATAATGATAATGGGAATGGAGTGTTCCTAATAAAATGGTCAACTATGTGTCATGTTTATAATTGTAGTTTTGAGGCTTCGTGACTCCACAGCAGCAGGCAGTCTACACCAAGGATCCCAGGCCACCTACAAGACAAGAGCCAGAGGCAGTACAGGAGCAAACAACAGGGCAAAAGCAGAAGTGAGAGAGAGAGAGAGAGAGAGTGATAGAGCCCATTGTGCCAGACCCCCGGCAGTCTAGACCTGTTACATCTAAACTATGAGTCTAATTTATGAACTAATTTATTTATTTATTTATAAACTATGAGCTGGTCCCTAACTGAAAGCTTTATCAAAGAGGAAAGTTTTAAGTCTAACCTTAAAGGTAGAGAGAGTGTCAGACTCCCGAACTGTGGTTGGTAAATTGTTCCAGAGAAGAGGAGCCTGATAACTGAAGGCTCTACCTCCCATACTACTTTTGGAGATTAATGGTACCACAAGTAGGCCGGCATTTTGGGAGCGTAATGTTCTAGAGGGGTTGTACGGCACTACAAGCTCTTTAAGATAGACTGGTGCCTGTCCACTGAGAGCTTTATAGGTGAGGAGAAGAATCTTGAATTCTATTCTATATTTAATGGGAAGCCAATGCAGAGAAGCTAAAACAGGAGTAATGTGGTCTCTTCTCCTAGTTCTAGTCAGTACACGCGTGCTGCAGCATTTTGGACCAGCTGAAGCGTCTTAAGTGACTTGCTGGGACAGCCTGAAAGCAGAGAATTACAATAGTCCAGTCTAGAGGTAACAAAAGCATGGACTAGCTTTTCAGCATCGCTCTGGGACAGGATAGGCCTGATTTTAGCGATGCTACGAAGATGAAAAAAGGCTGTTTTTGAAATTTGCTTTATGTGGGAGTTAAAGGATAAATCCTGATCAAATAGCACTCCTAGATTTCTAACAGTTGCGCTTGGTGCCAGACTAATGCCATCTATGGCAGTTAAATCACTAGAAAAGGATTCGCTAAGGTGTCGAGGGCCCAGCACAATAACCTCTGTCTTGTCTGAGTTGAGAAGAAGAAAATTTCTGGCCATCCAGGATCTGATGTCCTTTAAACAGGCATCTAGTTTGTCTAACTGGTTTGTCTCACCTGGCTTCAGTGATACATAAAGCTGTGTATCATCAGCGTAGCAGTGAAAATTAACAGAGTATTTCCTCATGATTTCACCAAGGGGAAGCATATATACTCAACAAAAATATAAACGCAACACTTTTGTTTTTGCTCCCATTTTTCATGAGATGGACTTAAAGATCTGAAATTCATTCCAGATACACAATATTACCATTTCTCTCAAACATTGTTCACAATTCTGTCTAAATGTGTGGTAGTGAACACTTCTGCTTTGGAGAGATAGTCCATCCCACCTCACAGGTGTGCCACATCAAGATGCTCATCAACAACCATGATTAGTGCACAGGTGTGCCTTAGACTGTCCACAATAAAAGGCCACCCTGAAATGTACATTTTTTTTGCTTTATTGGGGGTCTGGGGACTCAGAACCAGTCAGTATCTGGTGTGACCACCTTTTGCCTCATGCAGTGCAACACATCTTCTTTGCATAGAGTTTATCAGATTGTCAGTTGTGGCCTGTGGAATGTTGGTCCACTCCTTTCCAATGGCTGTGCGAAGTTGATGGATATTATTGGGAACTGGTACACGCTGTCGTGCGTGAGCATTTGCCCACTCAAGTCTGTTACGGCGACCATCTGGAGTCAGGTTAAGACCCCGATGAGGACGACGAGCACGCAGTTGAGCTTCCCTGAGACGGTTTCTGACAGTTTGTGCAGAAATTCTTTGGTTATGCAAACCAATTGTTTCAGCAACTGTCTCAGTGGCTGGTCTCAGACGATCTTGGAGGTGGACCTGCTGGATGTGGAGGTCCTGGGCTGGTGTGGTTACACGTGGTCCGCGGTTGTGAGGCCAGTTGGATGTACTGCCATATTCTCTGAAACGCCTTTGGAGCCGGCTTATGGTGGAGAAATGAACATTCAATGCACAAGCAACAGATCTGGTTGACATTCCTGCTGTCGGCATGCCAGTTGCATGCTCCCTCGATGCTTGCGACATCTGTGGCATTTTGCTGTGAGACAAAACTGCACATTTCAGAGTGGCCTTTTATTGTGGGCAGTATAAGGTACACCTGTGCACTGATCATGATGTCAGTTCAGCATCTTGATGTGGCACACCTGTGAGGTGGGATGGATTATCTCAGCAAAGCAGAAGTGCTCACTATCACACATTTAGACAGATTTGTGAACAACATTTGAAAAAAATTGTAATATTGTTTATCTGGAATGAATTTTAGATCTTTGAGTCCATCTCATGAAAAATGGGAGCAAAAACAAAAGTGTTGCGTTTATATTTTTGTTGAGTATATATAGAGAAGAGAATTGGACCTAGCACCGAACCTTGAGGAACCCCGTAACTTACTTTAGTGTACACAGAGGACCTGTTGTTCACGTGTACAAACTGATATCTATTAGATAAGTAGGACTTAAACCAATTTAAGGCAGTCCCTGTAATCCCAAGTAACATCTCTAATCTCTGTATAAGAACATCATGATCAATGGTGTCGAAAGCAGCACTTAGATCTAACAAAACAAGAACAGAGAGCAGTCCTTTATCTGAAGCTGAGAGTAGATCATTGGTTACTTTAACTAGAGCAGTCTCTGTGCTGTGATGAGCTCTAAATCCTGACTGAAAATCCTCAAGCAGGCTATTGTCTTGAAGGAAGTCACCTAGCTTCTCAGCTACTACTTTCTCCAGGATCTTTGAGGCAAATGGAAGGTTTGAAATAGGCCTGTAGTTAGCTAATGTTCCTGAATCGAGGTTAGGTTTTTTAAGGAGGGGTTTGATTACTGCTGTTTTAAAAGACTGTGGTACGTAGCCTGTTGATAGAGATATATTTACTGTCTCCAGCAACAACGGACAAACTAGAGGGAAGACCTCCTTGAACAGTTTAGTTGGGATTGGGTCTAAAAGGCAGGTTGATGATTTAGAGGAAGAGACAAGAGAATTTAGCTCCTGAAGGCTAATCGTAGAGAAACTGTGTAACTCAGGTCTAACTACTACTACATTTAGAGGTAAGGCAGGTTCAGCTGGAGATAAAGAGTTGCTAATTTTGTCTCTAATTTTCAGAATTTTATCATTGAAAAAGTTCATAAAGTCCTCACAGCTCAGGGCTAGAGGAATCACAGGCTCAATAGAGCTCTGACTCTGTGTCAGCCTGGTGCGATCACAGACCCACTCCTCCTCCCTCCTCAGTCTATTCTTTCTCTCCTTGGTACTTTGCTAGTTCTGCCGTTAAATTTTGTACATTTTCTCTGATGAAAAACACAGTGCAGTTCATGAAAAGTGCTAGATAAATCTGAGCTGATCTTACCAGGTACTCAAAACTCTCCAGAGACTTTCTCCTGTGTGTGGTTTGGTCTCTGAACTCCAAAGTTACTGTGCAGAGGAGCTCTGATGCTGCTGTGCAGCATTGTTTACTTCTGCTTCTGTCTGTGATGTCATCCTTGACATCATTCACTATTGATGCTGATTGGCTGTCAAGCCACAGTTTCAGGCAGATTTGTTGCAGAATTGAATATTTTCAACTTTTGTGAAAAGGAAATAGAGGCAAAATACACATCTCTCTGGTGAAAGTTTGTGTTGTACAACTATTTCACTGCGAATTGTCATGCAATAAATAGAATGTATTTGGCATCTCTGCATTCTCTTTAAATGTTTTTCAGTCCTGCTGCAAACTGATGCAAACACATTTTTAAAGAAACATAAAACTTTTATGGACAGCTGTATTCTCCCTGAGTTATATCACTGAAAAAGATTCATTCCCCTGTTAGGAACTGAAAAGCAGAATGAAAATTTGCATGTCTTATCTAATCCACAAATCCTTAAACCAGGAACCACAAATCCTGGAACCAGGTTTTGGTTCCTTAGTCTCGTCGATATGTGCATTTATTTTGGCAGCTGTTCACCCCTTCTCTTTTCTTGTTATCCACGCATACATCTGGAATATTGTAATTCAGTAGTTTGCGATGTCTTTGACCAAGGAGGCTATGATTTCGCCCGCATTTGTCCATTTATCTGTTAGAAAGATAACTAAGAAGCTATATATGATTTTTGATGATATTTTTAGAGAATGCTGGTCATGGCACAAGAAAAAAAGTGTTTAGATTTGGTGGTCTTCTGAATCTGCATGTGGTTCCTGAATTTTTTGTCCAGGTTTCGTGAATAGTGTTACCTGGGGCATTTTCCACATTTCTTACAATAACACGCCCAACAATGCTGGAAATGACTTTGTGGAGGTTTGTGCTCTTGGAGCACTTCTGGTCTAAGATTCCCAAGAGACAAAAAACATTTCGTCATCACTTTGAAAGGAGTATTTAAGCTTTTATTTTCAGAGAAATATTCACAAAAAAAGATTCAGTTTGGACTAAACCACAGTCTCACTCTAATGTAAGTTTTATGAGGTGATAATATAACAAATACAAAATCATTTAAATTTAACTTTATTTTCTGCCATATCTGCTTCTGAAGGTTTTGGAACTGTTGTAGGCAGAAAATTTAGTAACTTCTGCAGTAAGGAACCCATTAAGCCTCAACTCAGGGCCATACAGAAGGTCACACAAAAGCGCTGTAGCATGTAGAGGAGACATTAAACACATTAAAAGGAAGAAAAAGCAGACTATGAGCTCTTTATGGTGCACAGTGGTGGTTTATTATTTCAGACACAGCCAAAACCTTCACAGTTGGTCTCTGGAGTCTTTACTCTGTCCAATCACAGAACATCCTCTTAATTGTTTTCCCATCGCTCTCCTTCATGGGCTCACCTTTAGCTCCACAGTCTTATGACTGCTCTTTAATGAACGTCGATAGAGTCATAATAATCTATCAGCAGCAGGAACAGAGCCAGAGTCTGCACACAGAGGCAGAGCCAGGGACCATCATCATCATCTTAGAGGGAAACATCTCCTTCTGCCTGCTCCTGCCCCTCTATCGTCTGGACGTACAAATGTGACTGTGATCAGACTCAAACAGAGTGTCTCTGCATTAACTCATTAATAATCTGAGTGTGTGTGTTAACACTGCAGAATCCCTGCAGCAGCAGAAACCTCCAGGCTGAACTAAAGCTATAGATCTGTGCTCAGGTTCATCTGGAAGGTACTGAACCATCAGAAAGTGAGAGGACAGCGATGGGTCAGGTGGTCGGGTGGTTTCTGTGTTAGCATGAATGGTCAACTCAAAGTCCAAAATCTAAACACTTTATCCTAGAACTGTAAATATCAAACTAAATAGTAATCAGTTAGAAACATGATCCAGAGAGTTTTGAACAAAGCTGGATTGACAGTTGTTTGGTTGTCAAATTAGTCTTTTTAAACCAATCCATAGTCCCCTTATTCTGAAAAAATGCTGTCCCCAAATAATTGTTCATGAGGTGAGGGTCCTTTAATTTGAAGGAATGACATCCAGGAAAGAAGCCACATGTTGGATTTGAACCAGGGTCGTCCACTTGGTTGACTAAACTCTCCATATAAAAGTGGCATCACTGAACCTCCAGGCCAGTTTTTGACCCTCCTGTCCTAAACAACCTTTAGATCAATCCAAAAATAGAAGAGTCGGAGCTGGGGTGGGACATATCGTGCCTTTAAATGTGGTTGTGTAAACTGTGCTCACAGGAGAGACTGTTTGAACTCCCATCCTTATCATATTCACAACATCACCAGTCATATTTTTCTGAAAGCTTTGAGTTCATAGCTACGTAATGTGGAGGAACAAGTTCTTATTCAGAGAAAGGATGCCCTGATTAAGATTTTTTGGGGTTAGTTAGCATCACTGATCGTCCTTATGCACTTATCAGCAGTTAGGTGCTGTCATTTGTTGTCAGTGATGAAACAAAATAATACAAACATTGTTCTTTTCTTACGTTCACTTCCAACATCTGACTATAGTCTCTTAAACCAAATATGTGCAGTTTTTTATTTTAATCATAGTCAAACATTTCTCATGTTCTTAGTATGATTATTTACTTCACCAACTTGACGATTTTGTTTTAATGTGATACCTGGCAACCACGGTTTTTATGTCAGTGTGATTAGGTTTTGATTTACTGTTTATTGGTAGATGTGAAGGAAGAGCAAGAATAAGTAAGAGTAAGGATATGTTCTCGTTTTCCTCTTGTGCAATAAGTAATTTCATTGTTTAGGAGGCTTCAAAATTAAACGTTAAGATAACTTACTGTTCTCACGGGATAAGGCTCTCTCACAGTGACTGTAAAGTATGCATCCTAATCTTAGAAACATTGCTGCAGTCAGATCAACAATATCTTACCTGAAGAAAGCAGTGCTGTTGTCTGATTTGTTGATAAATACCTGTATGTTATTTTTCATTGTTATTTGGTTGATCTTATAGCTGGGTCATGTCAAGCCTCCTTTCAGCTCTGTGCTCAGAGCATCTTGCTACATGTTCCAGGAATGCACATGTAACAATGACACTGGGTGGGCATCACACAAATTTTCATACATGAGAAATACCAATGATTAGTTTAGCTCATACATTAGGAGTCAATGGGTATAGCCAGCCTGCCTCTGCCTACAGTCATCAGATAAACTCTTCAGCAAAACTGTCCTGTGTGCTTGTTGTAACTAGTTTTTATTTCCTGTGTTATGTTACATTAACCATTTTTAGACTAAGATTAGTACTTTCTGTAATTTTTAAAGACAAATATACAAAACTAAATTGCAGGGTTCATGTGCAAACCATCGCAGACATGTTGTAAGTAAGTCAACAGTACAAAGCTGGTCCATGGTGGATTAAGCATGTGCTCTGCTTTTTAGTTTTGAATGTATTTCTTTAGAAAAATAGAAAAGCACATGGAGAACGCAGTCCTCCACCAGCACCACAGTCCTCACCCATATTGTGATTTTCACCATAAATATTAGTCCGGCCTTTATTTCATCTCAATATATAGATTCCTTGACCATGAAAACATAACATTAGCAATTGGATTCATAATGATATCTATTTTAGTTCAAAAGTTATTTATGAAAATCGCATTTTCGTCAGGGCGGTTTTACACTGATCTGGATCAGTCCCAAAATGCAATTATTTCTTCCTTGTCCCAATCTGGACATATCCTGAAAATTTCATTGAAATCTGTCCATAACTTTTTGAGTTATTTTGCCAACAGAGAAACAAACAAGCAGACACTGGCAATAACATAGCCTCCTTGGTGGAGGTTATTACATACAATAGTGAGAGAATTCACCTTCGTACAGAAACTACTGCTGTGTATTGTTTCAAAACAACATTTTTTGAAAAGTAAAAATACATTTTTGTAGAATTTTGTACTATGTAACTTATTACCAGAGTGTACATGGTCTGCAGACTTACACAAGTTTCATTTCGGGTTTGTAAGAAGTGGTCTAGCACAGTGGCAAGATTGCCAAAAGGACATGCATTACTTGGTGAGCAGAAGATCACAGACTGAGTCCCTGTAAATGGTACATGGTAAATGGACTTGAGCTTATATAGTGCTTTTCTAGTCTTTGACTACTCAAAGCAGCTTTACACCGCAGGTCACACCTACCCATTCATACCCATTCACACCCATTCACATTCACATTCACTCACTGATGGTTCAGAGTATCTATGTTAGTTATCCATCAGTATCTCTAACACATTCACGCCCTTTCACACGCCACTGACTCAGCAGTGGGAGCAACTTGGGGTTAAGTGTCTTGCCCAAGGACACATCGCCATGTGCCACCCGGAGCTGGGCTTGAACCTGAAACCTCCCGATCACTGACCAAGTGCACTATCCAACTGCGCCACCGACGCCCCGCGTGTAAAGTGAACTATTTAATAAGCTTTTAAGAATGTGCTAATTGTATGCCACTGAACTCGGACATGTGTTTTGTCTACACACTAATTTGTGATACTATTAAATATGATTTGAAATACCTGAATTGACAATAAATGGATTTGTCAATTTTTGCTGTTCAATAACATCTTTAAGACTCAGGACATTCTTCTTGCTCTAGAGACAAACAGATGTGAAACAGCTACATTGCAGAATGTAAATCTCCACACACTTCACAAAGTAATGAGTAAAGTGTATAACATTGTACTGAGGAGTGACCTCGATGCTTTAGACACAAACACCTTGCACACCTCATAGTCGTCTCATTCATTAACATGCTGCTCGTTATCAGCCCAACATGTTCAGGTCTGTGTGTAATGATTTGTGTGTGTTGGGGGGGGTCACCTTCCTGTGCTCTGTGTGTGTGGAGAAGAGTTTGACCTACACACACGGACAGGAAGTGTGTGTGGAGCTCCTTCTGGGATCATTTATCACAGAGGTCATCACTAAGCGTGAGCATGTGCGTGGGTGCGTGCATGTGTCTAAGTAATTAGTTTTTCCTCATTCTTGATATTTTAACATCACTCTGATGTTTCTCTGGTCTCCTCAGATGAAGGTCAGACGGTGTGCAGCAACCCCCCGGAGCTGGTTGGGCAGCGATTGGCTGAGGTTGGGATGCAGCTGCGGGCAGACTGTCACCAGGGTCTGGGGTACTGGGACTACCTCTTCTTCATCGCCATCGGCTTCGTCATCTTCTCGGCGGGCACGGTGTCGGCGTGGGTGATGGGTGTGCTCATGGTGCTGTACGAGCGCTACACCAAAAGGAAGAGTGAGGAGCTGGACAGCGAGGACGAGGAGGAGAGGGGGGGACTGGGGGGTGGAGGAGGAGGCGGCGGGGGAGGGGGGAACCAGGGGAACGGAGACCTGAACAAACCCAACATGGAGGTGTGACGGACTGATGTGGAACGACAGGATGAGGATATGAGGACAAGAAGGAGAAGGAACACGAGGAGGAACATGAGGAACACAAGGACACAAGGTGATTAGGTTACAAGGATGCCTGGATAGATGGAAGCAAGGGCACTAGGGTACAAGGAAATAAGGACACAAGCAAAAGTGGACATGATCACTTAAGGCTTCAAGGACACAATGGTCCAAGAACATGAAGATACTGTGATATGAAGACACGAGGATCCAAGGATTCTACATAAGGAATCAAGGACACAATCATCAAAGGAGAGAAGGAGACAAAAATACAAGAACACGAAGACAGAGGGACATGAGACCAAAGGCTGCGTCGTCTTGTCTCTCCTGGTGAGAGTGAGACAGTTTGTCAAACTGGACGAACAGAGCAATAAGAAGAACACAAACTCTGAGCTTATGACAGCAATAACACACACACACAGAAACACACACTCACACAAACACACACTCTCTCTCTGAATGTAATAACTGATGAAGTGAAGTGCTCGTCCATCACGAAGGTTCTCTGTGGAAGTAAATATCACAGTCTGGGTGTTTAACTGTCAGTGAACGTCACATCAGAGATGCAGGTTTTTTCATTTTTAATGGCGAATTTGATTGGACGAACAGTGAACAAATCATGTCATTTTGTCCTAGTTAAAAACTCCACAGGGAGCCTTTAAAGAGCAACAAATCATCCTGGGGACATGTTCAGGTGTACTGAGGGGTGTGTCTGTACACTGTGACATCACTGAGGGGTGGGGCTTTTGTTCTGACATGTCTGACTGCAGTCACAGTCGAGTTTCCATCTAAATGTGCAACATATAAAGCTGACCCATCATCAAATTTTATTTTTTTAGGCCTTTATTAACAGGAGTGAGATACAGTGGACAGGCTTGTGAAAGGGACAGGACAGAGTAGGGGAAGATTATCTGCAAACAGGCTGCTTACAAACCAGCACCCCCATTATTGCATCTTTGTTCCTCAGACCTGTCACCTGCATTTCCACACGGTCCTGCAATTTTCTCATCCTTGCTGCAGCTATGCAATGAACGATGGTATGTATTTTAAAGTGATTTGCCATCTTTTTTGTCCTTTTGTGTCTTGCCTCAGTCCTGCCAGCAATGTGCATTTAAGAATAGCTCGCAAATGAACAGCTAATTACAACTGCGAATCAGTTGTCATTGTCTGCTTAAAAGAGCTTTTCAAAAGACTCGACCCTTCACGAACATCACGGGCTCTAATTTCGTAGACCAGGCGCAAGCGCAGGCGCACCTGCCTGCGCCGGCCTTCGCCGCGCGGACTGGGAGTGACCTGCGCACTTTGCAAGTTTCCTGCAGTGCCAAGAGAGGCGCACTCATGGCGCACAGGGCGCAGAGGTTGCGCGTCCACGCCCACGTCTCTGCCTCTCCGCGCAAATGTCAGAATAGGAGGAGAATAGACGTGAGTGGGATTATCACAGCCGATCGCTGTCTTCACCAATCAAATGAGCACCTCTCCTCGCCTTTAAATGTGCAGCGTCTGATTGGTCTGAATTATCCCCGCCACCGCGGAAACAGTGTGCTGAAAAGACCCAGCAGTGGAGACGCTGTCCCTTCAGCATGAGAATGGACAGCGGGGCGCGTCACCGTGTGGGCCAGCTCCCGGGACAGATGTTATCCGTTCCTTTGTCATTAACAGGAGTAAAAAAAATAAGAGACAGTTACACCACAGCTGGCTTATCTATTTATAATGCTTGTGATCCACCTTCACTCCTGGTTTGTCATCGCCAAATAGCAGAGCCTTTAGTGATAAACTGTATACTCTCTCGGTGTCTCCTCCTCATCCTCCTTGCAATAATGCTCTCCATCTTTTTAGATCACGTTAAAAATAAAGACTAAAATAGAGGAATATGGGAAATCACGGGTAAATCCTGAGTGACATACATTTGTTTTCTCTCCTTTTTCTCCGTCTTTTTTTCCCCTTTTTTCTTTGAATTTAATGAAATGAGAGAAGCCAGATATTTACTCAGTATCAGATGTTAAGGCTGTTTATTGTTGACTTGTAAGATGTGCATCAAACTTCCAGCTGCGGTCAGGTTAAGTTTCCATGATGACAAACGGCTTTAATCCGACATCAGATGTGACGGGAAGGTTGATATAGATACAAATGTATATGCTGGTTTAGACGGGGACATTAAATAGTGATTGCTGTGATTGTTTATTGCATTAAAATGTGCCTGACACTTTGGAAACCTGCCTCTGAGGCGTGCGCACATGTGCGCTTGTCACCAAATTACAGCTGCGGAGGGTGCGCTCCGCCCTGCGCCGAGGTTAGACCAGGTTGCACTTTCTGCACTGTTTTTGGCACAAAATTGTCATTGCGCCAACATGAATCTGCCGACACCTCCCCCTGGTGCGCCATCACCTCCCCTTGGTGCGCCGTCACACCCACCTCTGCGCAGACGGTCTACCAAATTGGCAGCGCACAGCGGTGCGCCGCACGAAATTAACACTGCGCGGGGTGCGCCAGGCTTGCGCCCCCTGCGCTGCGCCACGAAATTAGAGCCCCACATCTCTTACGCAAACCACCGTGGAAGTAAGTCAACAAAACAAAGTCTCTGTTTACCGGTAGAAGAAAATGACACGATGATAGTAGAAGATTATAAGTCAAAACAAGCACACAGGACTGTTAGATTTGCTGAAGAGGCAGGCTAGCTGTACCCATTGACCCCCAGTGTTTGAGCTAAGGTAACTAGCAGTGGGCAAGCTTTGTCTTTCTATTTCTTGTTATGCACGCAGAGCCAAAAGAATGGTGTCTATCTGCTTGTCATGGACTTGGGAGTATGGCAAAACATGAAAAGGGAATAAAACATTGGTGTCTCCCTTTAAAATATGCACCATCTGGACAGAGTATTGCCAAGAGCAGGTTGAAACATGAGCTAACAAGGCCATGAAAATATAAAACTTCACCAGGGAATAAATTGTTGCAGGAAAGGTTCCTAAAACACATACTATGTTTAAAAAGTCATGAAGGTTGGGGTCATTTGTGAAGATTGTCAAACCCTATTATAATCAAATATCCAATAACACATTTACAAATCCTATCAGCTTTTTGTCAAGTGAACCGGATGATGCTAACTTCTGGGATGGCCCTCAAAAATACATCACCCCTGCGCCACCCTTATCATATCACCATAAGGACTCAAGAAGAGGAATGTGGAAACAACGGGTTATATTACCTGCCTGATGCTGATTTGCTGTCTGCATCAATATCATTTACACACATTATTGTTTATTGAAATGATCTGTTTTCCTGCTTTGGATTGAGCACTAGTGAGGAGGCTGACACAAGGTTGAAGCAACTCTCACTGAAAATAGATCCGCTGCATATTGCAAGTGAACCAGCTCTGCTGCTGGTATGTGCCAAAGACGGATCAAGGTGCAGGATGTGGAGTGAAAGCTACATAGGCAGATTATGTAGAAAATAGGGCCAGTTTAAGGTTTGTTCACAGTCCAGTTGCATCACATAATATTTGCCCCTGTGATGTTTTGATGTCACTGCAAACACCACATCTGGTCTTAGAAGGAGCTGATCATACAGATGCATCACTAAAGAAAATGTTGCCAGTAAAACCACCGTTTTCCTGTGTAACAGCAACGCTTCTCTGTGTGATCAGCTCCTCAACTGAAAGGTAGTATCAAAAGCTCAAGTGAGAATTGTTTTTATGTTTGTTGTGTCACACACTCCAGTGCTCCCTCAAAGCAGTATCATGTGCATGGTTATATCGTGTCCTGTGGCACATTGATGGTGGAGCTGTGAAAAGATCTTACATTTGAGTATAAAGCAGACTGCATCTAGCCCAGTGACTGTCAACTGCATTTTGGTTACGACCCCCCTGTCCTGCCCACTACCCGAAAAGTCACTCAAAAGGCAAGTTAAGATTTTTCTGTATATATCCAAGGATGTGGAGACTGATTTCCCTATAAAATATTGGAGTGTTAACACCAAAAAGTTCTTATTTGTCATTTTCATTTCCCTAACCAAAGTCTAATTTAAATTCAAACCCAGTCCTATCTTAAAAGATAAAACAACAAAGTTGAAGCTCATGTACCTCTACGTAACCCTTTGAAGCTCAAAGAAAATATTAAAGTCCAGAGTCGCAATTTAAAGTTGTCACAAAATATTTTCCACATTAAGGTAATTAACCAAAAAAAGCCCAAAGAAGCTTGTTGTTACAAAGTCCACATAGATTTTAACATAAATCCTACATAGAACTTTCAATTAACTCTGAGGTGGCCTATTGAAATGCCAGGGGCACCAAATGTGGTCTCACCCCATGCCAGGTCAGGCTGCGCTCCTTTTTGCATGTGGCCACTTCCACTATTTGAGAAACACGCCAGGCTCAGAAGGGCTTCAATCTGTTTTTACAAAACTCTAAATGTTTTTCTAATCCAGTGGGAACTAAGGTTGTTCACCCAGAACACTAAGCAGTGAAACACTGGGCTACTTTTGTTTTTAACTGAAAAAAGCACTGCCAGCTAGTATTGCAATGCAGCTGGATCACCTTTTTCAATGTCTGTAATCAGGCAGATCCATCTTGTCAAGCTCCATCTACAATAAATGTGATCAATCTTAAGCAGCACAGCCCAATCAGAGCCCTTTAGAGCAGAAAGAGGCTGAGCTACATAAAAGACGACATTGGGTGACTGCTTGTACAAGGGTTAGCATAGATGCTAACAACTTCAGGAGCAGTTTTATCACATTTGGACCACATTTCTTCATTAAATGAAAAACAAATAACACCGAAAGCACTGCTCCGTGGAGGGGATATTTTCCCTCTATTTCTGACATGTTTTGGTCAGAATTTGTTCCATGAAGTGGCTCAGATTTTTACTTTACAAAGTGGAAGTAGCGCCACATTATCTAATTGATCTGTAATGAATGTGACTGATTGACAGATTGTCCAGTAACCTGCCATATAAGCTTTTAAAGATTTTGCCCATTCCCATACACTTTTTTTGGTCTGCTGCCCGGAAGTTCAAGTGAAATATATTGAAAGGTCCATCTGGTGTGTCAGGTTAACTGCCTGTAGTTACTGACAAAAAAAGTCCATGTGCACTAATGTAGAAAATCAAAGATGATACTCAGTGTGTTGCATTATGATATTAGGACTGATTGAATTATTGACTGAATAACCTTAATCCAATTGAACCGAGACTAGAGATGCATTGCACTAGTAATACACATGCTTAAAACCACAAATAAACTCAACTATAACTTTATTTTTGTCTAAAGTCTGCTCAGTAAATGGTCTGTGGGCTTTCCCTCAGCACCACAAACATTCATATTGCTCCAGGTAAAGATCTGGAAGACATTAAGAGCCGTCCCCTCAGCTCAGAGCTCCATGTAGGCCTGATTTATCCCGTAAACTCTCTGCTCTCCATCAACCTCCTGCTTTAAACCTGTTCAGTATAAATCTGCTCTCAGGTCCTTATTGATTGATACAGATGGATGGAAACTCTGACTGATGACTGACAGAAAGATTTAAACTGTTTCTACATCTGATGTGACTCTGCACACTGTGTGACTGTGATTGTGAGAGTGATTCATGAGCACAGAATAATAACTCTTCCTCCGCTCCGCCACATAAAGAGGGCGGAGCCTCTTCATCAGCAGGAAATCATCCTGATTGATGAATACGGCGTTATTCAGTAACAGCCTGGTGTGTGTGTGTTTGTGTGCGAGTGTGTTTGTGAGGCTGCTGTAGTTGTAGTACAGATCTTTTCTTTTCAGAGCTGGACTCAGGGTGTAACTATACATTATACATCATTCTGTAATGTGATATGAGTGTGTGTGTGTGTGTGTTGTGTAGAAGAGTCTGCAGAGATTAGACCGTCCCATTGCAGGAAATAGTATCTGCAGAGCGTCATGCTGCAGTGTGTGTGTTGATGAAGACTATACCGTGATCTTAAAGCTGTCTAGTTTTGTATCATTGAACATAAAGCAATAAAAAGATTCAAGATAAAAAAAGTATAAACTATATTCTGTCAGACTTTATTGTTTAATCTTGTTTTAATATTTAAGCTGCATTTAAAGGATAACGATTATTTTAAAGTAGGTCAATGCTGTGAGACTTTTATACTGAAATACTTGAATTAAACATGAGTTCTTCCTGTAAACATGAGTCTGAGTGTTTGATCAGCCTGACCATGTTGATTCTGTAACAGCCGTACACTGTCTGTTAATTCTTTTCATCAAATATTTCATATCTTTGCTGAAGAAACATCCATCAAACAGGCCTGTATGCACCTGCCATGACACTTCTGGTCATTTGTTAATCCTGGTTCAGGCTTCGGCCTTGAAGCTCAGCTGTACCTACACTGTGTTAACCCAAGCTTTCCAAAGCATGTATTATTGTGCACTGGTCTGCCTGTGTCTTTCTGCTAACATGCTTATCAGTAGTGTGATTTGTTTTCTAGTTCTGATGTGTACAGGATCTATGGCAACTGAAATGGATAATTTAATACTGCAGTAAAGAGCTTCTTGATAATGAGCAGCAGTTAAGTTAATGCAGTTACTACAAAAAAGAAAAGAAAAGTGACATCTGAGGAGATGAAATGTACAGCTGCTGAATCAGTTGCTGAATCAGCAGAAGCCATGATTTTTTTTCTGGGGTTTTTCCTCTCCAGCCTTTCTGCTGGTCCGTCCAGTTTCAATGTGCACATTGTTTTTTGAAAAGATGAACTTGAGGCTTCATGCATAAACTTCTGCATTAGTCCAGAGCTTTACAGACCCATGGTGTAGGCAATAAGTGGGCAACTGGTGGCTCTGGGGCCACATGTGGCCCCCCTACTTCCTCATTGCAACTTGCCAGTCAATTTCAGACATCAAATTCAGACAATTTCAGACACTGATGAAAAACAAGAAGAATTGATACAACAAAGAAATAAATTACCATAAACGTATTTACTCTCCTTTTGTACTTCATTTATACTTTTTGAGATAAAATCATCTCATGATAATTTGCTCCTTTGGTATCTTAAGTTGCTTGTTCAATCAAAGTAAGCCCTGTGATTGGTCTACTGAACCGTATGCCGTGGCTGCCAGTCTCTGGTAGAAAGAGAACACAAATGTGTAATGTGTTCTTCTGTCTCAGCTGGTTCAGTAGCTATTCATTTTGTCTCCTCAAATGTCCTCTCTTTGCTTATGTCATAACATTTTATAAACTGTTTGCTCATTATTTAAAAGTTCTAAAATCAAATTTTATGTTTTATCAGTCCTCATGGTTTGTTGTACACAAACAGACAGCAAGACAGGACGATGAGCATTCAGGTAGAGAACTACACAAACACACCAATGCACAGGTAAAGGTGCTCAAAATGGTGCAGGATACAATGGCAAAACTTCAATATGGAGTTTAAACCAGGCTCAGTGAAGCCGGTTCAAACTGATGAAAACCAAATTGTCTTGAAAAGTTTTTCATAAAGTGTTTTTTTGGCTTTTAAAGTTATCTCTCTGCAGAATATTTTAAAACATTTTCTAAAATTATAATTATTATTATTGTTGTTATTATTTTAAATGTCTCTGTGTTCTCACCAAAGCAGACATCTTGACTGACACAGTATGTCCTTCTGACTACACGTGAGGAAACCAACATTTTTGTAAAAACTACCTTAGTTAAAGGAACAGTCCAACATTTTTTTGGTTTCATGTCCTACCTCACTCCCGAGTCCATGACAAGCAGGTAGACAACATTCTTTTGACTGTATGTCGAGTAATAAGGGAGAGATGGACAAAGATGTCCAACTAATAGTTAGCTCAAACATTAAGAGTCAATGGGTAGTGTTAGCCTACCTATGCTTACTGTCATCAGATAAATGTAGATGATCCTGTGTGCTTGTTGTGTTTTATATTGACCACTTAATGTTACATTATTTTTAGAATAAGATAATCATTATATGCAATTTTTGAAAGAAGTACTTGCAAAACTAAGCCACAGAGTGCATGCTCAAACTACTGTGGAAGTGCTTCTCTGTAGGTCAACAAAGCAAAATCTCTGTTTATGAGTAGAAGAAGATTGGTGGATTATAAAGGATTATGACCAACTTAATGACAGAGCAAATTCTGGCTGAAAAAGGTAAGGTTGTGGATCTTCATCAGTTCTAAAGCAATCACCCTCATCCTCTCTTATAAAGCATCACCTGTGTTCTTCTGGCATTTGAACTAACAAGCAGTTGTCTGCCTCTTCCTTATTACTTATTATTACTTATTACAGTCAGTTGAATGGTCTCTACCTGCTTGTCATGGATGTGACAAGCAGGTAGTGACCTGCTTGTCACATCCATGACGTGTGCGCGGCCATCACTTCCAAGATGGCCGCGCACACGTCCTAGTAGTTTGACGCTCTAAGGGGTCCACCTGAGTGGCTATTGTATTTTATGTATTTTGATCGACTGTTGGGAATTTTTAATGCTACTGCGTTACGATCTTTTATTCAACTGCCACATGAACTGAAAAGAAAGTCTGGGTGGTACTTTATCTTGCACTTTGCCCTTACCTGTCACAGGTTTCACGCTTGGGTACTGTGCCGACGAGCGTGGACAAGACTGTTTTTGCTGAATATTTCCTCGTCCTTGTCGGATCTCCCTGTGGGGCTACGCTCGTACTGGGTTTCTTCCCAGTGGTCTGGGTCCTCCTATGCTGTGGATATCCGATCGCCACGGAGCTGACTGGTTTCCTGGGCTGCAGTCACCCGCTATCCGGGGTCCCTATCCAACCGCTGGATCATCACGGTTCGGCCTGATTGGAGTTTTCCATCGCTGTCAGGATCCGACACACTGACCATCATCATCCGGGTGTGCTGGCTCAAATCCTCGCTGATTGACCTGAGGCTAGTTGCTGTTCAGGATCTCCCGACTGTGCTGGTCCACTGTCATCGGATGTCTTGCTGCTAAAAGCCGGTAAGCCATTACTCCTGGGCTGTCAGCCGTGTGCTAGCCGCCGTCCAACGAGTTGCAATCCGTTGGGCTCGGGTTGTGTGCTAACGGAGCATCTAGTGGTCGAGCTGGCGGCGTTTAGCCTCCGGCCGCGGGCTGTGTTAGCATTAGCTATCGAGCTAGCTAGCTTCCTGCCGGTAGCCTCTGCCGTCGTTGTGGTTAGCGTCTCCCAGCGGATCAGCAGCCGGCTGCTCCCTATCTTGCCTCCACGGGTCTCTTCTGATCCCATTTTCATTTTCCTGACTTTTCCAGCTGCCTAGGAAACATGTTATCCCCACTCGCACTGTTTCTTGTCCTACTGTCGCTCCAAACCTCTGGAACTGTAATCAACACACCTGGCGACGTACCTGGCGGGATAGTGCCCCGCCCACCTGTATGCTTACCCAGCGCATCTACTGTTGCCTGGTTCAAGCCTTGCATTGAACTGACTGTAGGGTTGCTTGCTTACCCTTGTGGAACAGTTTTAAACGATTTTAACTTGCTTCATTTAATGTGCACTTATGTCTTGAAAAACTTTTATGGCAACAGAAATGTCTCTTATTGATCTTAGAAAGCGTAATGATGGTGGTGCTGCATCATTACCTGGTTTAAAGCAAAAGTTTTTTTAATCTTCTTCTGCTCCTGCTTTCTGGGAATGTTCATCCCAATCCAGGCCCTACCTTAGATGTCTTAGGGACTCCTGATGAATTCAAATCCAGATGTGGTCTAGGCATTATGCATTTAAATGTTCGTAGCTTGCTCCCAAAACTGGATTTTGTGAAAGTTTGGACTGAGTCATGCAATCCTGACATTCTTGTCCCGTCTGAAACCTGGCTGAATAAAGCCATCTCAGATAAGGAAATCTCTATAAAAGGCTATAATGTTTTTCGTTGTGACCGTCCTAGAAGAGGGGGAGGCATAGCTATTTATGTCAAAACGAGCCTTAATGTATTCTTGTTATCATCCCTGTCTGTTAGCAAGCAATTTGAACTTCTTACCTTGCAGCTTAAACTTTCCCAGGGTCAGCCACTTATGACCATGGGTTGCTAAATGCCACCCTCAGCATGCACCGAGACTCTCACCGCTTTGTCTAACCATATAGCCAAATATAATTCTCATGAGCTGCTCATGGTTGGGGATTTAAATGCGGACTGGCTGACTTCTTCTTCAGACAATCTGAAATCAGTCTGTGATTCCTTTAATCTATTTCAACTAATAAATAGCCCAACAAGACCAAATCCTAAACACCCCTCAAGATCTTCCCTTATTGATCTAATCTTGACTAATAGCCCCCACAAGTTTTCTCATGTAGGTATTTTTGCAAATGAGCTGAGTGACCACTGTGCCATAGTAGCAGTTAGAAATGCAAAAATCCCTAAGAACAATCCCCAAATACTCATAAAAAGAGACTTTAAACATTTTTATGAACAAGCTTTTGTTCATGATCTGTCCCTTATTAACTGGAACAGAGTCTCTCTCTTTGACAATGTTGAGCTCGCCTGGGCATACTTTTATAATGAACTCTTTACCCTGATAAATAAACATGCGCCAATTCGTAAATTCAGAGTCAAAGGGTGCAGCAATCCCTGGTTCTCGGCTGAGATCGGAAACCTTCTCAAAGATCGAGATGCTTTATGGGCTAAGGCAAGAAGAAGCAAGGACGAGGCTGACTGGCTTAAATTTCGTCAACTTCGAAATAAATGCACTATCCTCATTAAAAAAGCCAAATCTGAATTCTACTTCCAGGAAATTTCTAAAAATTTAAATGATCCTAAGAAATTCTGGAAAGTCGTAAAAACTTCCACAGGTTCACTGTCAAATAGCGAAATCCCAAAATTTTTAGTACGGGATTCGTGTGTACTTTCTGAAAAGACAGAGATGTTGAACTACCTCAACGAGCACTTTATTTCTGCTGGCTCCTTATTCGAATCCTTGAACCCTGATCAGACTGTTGGTCTTTCATAATGAAGAAGAGACTCTTAACAATCAAAATGATCTGTCTTTTAATTTCTCTCCTGTATCTGCGTCTGAGGTGCAGAGTGCCCTCAGAGGACTTGATTTAAGAAAAACTGCAGGTCCTGACGGCCTGGATCCATTTTTTCTAAAACTGGCTGCCGATTTTATAGCAGACCCCTTGTCCTACATTTTTAACCTTAGTCTGACAACCAATAAACTCCCTAAAGTATGGAAGTCTGCCTTTGTGTTACCTCTACTGAAGGGAGGCGAGCCTTCTGAGGTGAATAATTATAGGCCCATATCCAAACTGTGTATACTGGCAAAAGTGTTTGAAAGGCTAGTCAGTGATCAACTTAAGGAGTTTTTAGATTTTAACAATATTTTATCACCATTCCAATCAGGTTTTAGGAAGCGACACAGCACTGTTTCGGCTACCCTAATGGTTTTAAATGATTTTATTCATGCTTTAGACTGCAAGAAGCACTGTGTTGCACTTTTTATTGACCTCTCTAAAGCATTTGACACTGTTGATCATGCCCTGCTGCTGAATACACTAAATCGTATTGGCCTTTCATGCAGCTTCCTGGTTCAAAAACTATCTGGAGGGTAGATCGCAGTGTGTTCAAATGGCTGGTTCTTCCTCTTCTTATTTGGAGGTCTCAAAAGGTGTACCCCAGGGTTCGGTCTTAGGACCTATTTTATTTTCTGTTTACATCAACAGCCTGTGTGTCAACATGTCGAACGCTTCTTATCATCTTTATGCAGATGATACTGTAATTTATTGTTGCTGTAACTCTCTTATCCAGGCTTTTGAGTACCTGCAATCTGCTTTTAATCTGTTTCAGTCTAGGCTGCAAAAACTCAAACTGGTTTTAAATGCAGATAAATCCAAACTGATGGTGTTCTCAAACAACAGTGACTTGTCAGGGAAACTCCCTGAAATCCTTACCTTAAGAGGTGTGCCCATTGAGGCAGTGGCCAATTTTAAATATCTGGGTTTTCTTATCGATCGTGAGCTCTCCTTTAAAGCTCACATTGCCAAACTTGTTTCAAAACTCAGGGTGAAAGTTGGGTTTTTTTTATAGAAATAAGTCCTGCTTTTCACTCAGGGCTCGTAAAATGCTTGTATCTGCAACATTTTTACCATTACTGGATTATGGGGATGTTCTTTACATGTCTGCTTCTGGTAAATGCCTACAGTCTTTGAATGTTGTCTATCATTGCGCTTTGAGGTTCATTACCGGTTGTAGCCGTCTTACCCATCATTGTGAGCTCTATGCTTTGTCCGGTTGGCCTTCCTTGAGTGCTCGCAGGTATATGCACTGGATGATCCTCATCTACAAGACTCTTCTTGGACTGGCTCCTTCTTATCTTTGTTCTCTTCTTCAAAGAACTGGAAGCCTTTATGCCTTGCGCTCTCAAGGTATCATTCGTCTGTTTGTTCCTCGTGTCAGGACTGAATTGGGTAAAAAAGCGTTTAGCTTTGCTGCTCCCTCTGCATGGAATGCTCTACAGACCGACTTTAATCTGTCCGAACTTATTTCTCTTGGAGCCTTTCGGTCCATGCTAAATGACAGACAAGAGACCATGGACCAGTGCCTGTGTTTATGAAACTGTTTTGTGAGTCACCCTGTAGCACTTTTAGCACTTTTCCTCCAAAGCACTTTGTTTTTAATTATATCCTGTAATATATTTGTGTTTTATTTGTTTTCACGAGTCACTTTAGCATTTTACCTTCAATATCTGTAAGTATTTTCTGTTTAAAATTAATCTTGCATTGTTGTAATTTATTTATGTACTGACGTGTGCTGCTGACCTCTTGGCCAGGTCACCCTTGCAAAAGAGATCTCGATCTCAATGGGTCTTCTACCTGGTTGAATAAAGGTTAAATAAAAATAAAAAATGTGAGAGTGAAGTAAGACACAAAACCATAAAAAAATGTTGGAGGGATCCTTTAAAGATATATTGTTTCAACAATGGTGGCGTTCCTATTCAAAGACAAAACTGTTGTTTTTGGACCCATCATGTGCTTGTGAACCCAAACTGCAAATGTATGGCAACCAAACGCTTCAGTCTCAGGGGGACAAACCAAAATGCTGCTGTAATCTACATAAAGCTATCACAGAAACATCCTTGAGCACAAAAGTTGTCTCACATTGTCTGGACATTCTGAGATGAAAATGATAAACACTTCCATTTTCAGTGGGTCGTTTTTATGTAGAAGTGGCCTGAGTCTGACTCCAACATCCTGCAGCACAGAGAGTGTGAGTGTGATTGATTTGCCTCTGCAGTACAGCGCTGGCACTGAAGAGAGAGAGAGAGAAGGGGGGGGGCAAGAGAGTGTTCTCTGTTATCTGGTCTCCTCTATCGGCAGAGCAGCACTTTTATTATCCGCAGGTTTGGAGGTTCTGCAGAGCGGAGAGAGGAAGAGGTTCACCGCAGATCGAGCTCTGAAGTGTGAGTTTTGTGTTTTAAGAAGTTCAAGAGAGTGTGCGCCTTTGTGTTGGGATGGATGTTCAACCAGACACGATGAGGCCAGAGTGCCAGTCCTGGTCCCAAATCCAGGCACCCTCAATCGATTCTGACAGAGGAGTGTGTCACCAGGTCACACACACACACACACACACACACACACACACACAGAGTCCCTCTGGCTCATGAAGTCTGGGCCAACAAAATTGCTGCCAGAATGTCGAATAACAGACTGGAATAAGACTTATTTTACTGGAGTTTGTGCAAACATGACTGAGCCCATGGTGACAAACTGTTAACATGTTACAGATGTGTTTGTATTTTTAGCCATGAAGTGTGTTGGTCATAGCTAAGCTGTTAACTTGCAGAAACAATGCAGCTACATGGAATACTCTTGATGGCGTATGTCAGAGTTTCGGGAGCAGGACCACACTTCAACCACACCCCTTCCCACGTTCCTAAAAATCCATACCTGACCATTTCCTCCCTTTGTTTCATCCACATGACGCACCCCTCCCTTCCACCCCTTTTTATATTTCATCTTTCCTCCTTTCCTTAGGAGGAAAGATGAAATACCATATTCCCCCTGATGGTGTGGTCCTTGCTAATGAAACTCAATTTAACCTGTTTTCTTGGTTTTTAGGATCATCCCTTGCATCTGACACAGTTTTTTGTGTCGAGTTGAGTGAGGTTTCAGTGAGCTGAGTCTAATGCCGGAGTCAGGCTACACAATTTATGCATGATTATGTCCCAGCCCGGCAGTCAGAGGGTTGCAGGACCCGTTGGCCATGGAAATCAGTCATTCCAGCTTGTGTAGCGGGTCAAAATGACCAGCTACAACAGATCAGAGATAGTTGTTCCTCCCCATCAGAGACAATGACCAATGAGCGCACAGAAGTCTGCATGTGCAGCAATTGAGGATGTTAACAAAGGGAGCAACCACAGATTGTAAAAACAGAAACAGCAAATTCAACATGGCGAGTGACTAACAACTTATTCAACATAATGTTTACTAATACAAACAAAAGGAAAGTGCTTTAAAAGTGAGTTTGTGGTCTTAAGTGTTGGCCCTCCTCCTTCCCTGTCATCACATCAGTAGTTACATAGGCCTGCAGTCTGTCAGGCTTGTCAGGTGGGTCACACTGGATTTATGGTTCTGTGGTCACCTAGTCTGACATACTGACCTTTGTTACTGTAGAAAAAAATTGTGTAGTCTGACGCTGACATAATAATTGATGTCAGGGAAGTTTTGCACTGCCATGCTATGCCAACACAAAGTATGTACAGTAGGTGCCCTGAAAGAGGTTCTATCAAGGTGCAGCTCACACTTAATGGAAAAACAACATGGGCAGTTACCAAACCATGTGCAGGCTGTGTGCAAACTACGCTGCAAACCCACATGCAGTTAACTGACAAAACAAGCTGCAAAAACTAGTTTGTCTCTCTTAATTTTAATGTGGGGCACAAACTTTAACACTTTTATTAAATGCATTTCAGAGGTTCAGATTGGGCTTATTGGGCTTGATTACCATCATGATGAAGAGATGAATCACTGCTTCAAAATGTACATTGTATAAAAAGTGAACGAGCTTTGTAAATACCTTTTATAAATTCCCAGTAAGAGGGCATACTCTCTCCCAGAATTCACAATCCATCTGTCAGCACCCAATAATGTTTTGGAACAAACTTGTAAAGGTAACATTAACTAGACATTGAGTGGAAAACTAGAGCTTCTTTGGGTGACTAAGTTCAGTCAGACCAAGTTGCCTGCTTTAACTTTAAGACTCAATATTTGTCTTGAGGTTTGCAAAACAACAACTTGGTACCACCTCTAGCATCAGTTCTAACAAACACCCCTCTTGCTTTCCCCTGTCAGGTTTGTGTTGCAGGTCCTAGCATGGCTTTAGATACCAATCTTGTGGGGCTAATGCTGCATCCCATTTACATCTCAACTGGGAAGCGGCGGCTGGGGAAGGCAAGGGGAAGGCAAAACTGGCACTGATAATGAAATATAGTTTTCTGTGCTTTTGATAAGTTAGGTAAGTATTTGGGTTTATGATTTAAAGGTAATTATAACTTCAATTTAGAATGAGAAATGCATTTACTAACCTCCATTGCCCCCTTTCATGACTTGGAGCCCCTGAAAACCCCCGTGTGGCTGGCTGTGCTAGAAGCAGGCAACCAATATTCGCTGCAGAAATGAGATGGATGTCATTCTCCCAGTTAAAAATTACTGTACCTCCAGGCCAGTATTAGTCAAGGCCAGAGGCACACCGTCATTAGCTTAAATGGTCTTGAGCTTGTGTAGTGTTCTCCAAGTCTAGACTGACTATTCACGGCAGGTCACACAGCTCCACATTCACACTCACATCCGCTCACACACACTGACGGCTGAAGTTTCTTTAAGGTTGTCCTTCTGTATGAGCACCACTGAGGCAGCTTTGAGGGCAACTTGTGGACTTTCCCAAGAACGCATCATCATGTGACAGTCACAGCTGGACTCAAACCATAAACCCTCTGTTTATAGACAGAAACTCTCCAAGTTGAGCTGCCACAATTCAGCTCAAAACTTAATCTGATTTTAAAGGAGTACTCCGACTATTTTGGACCCACACCCTTTCCCTATCATTGACAGAGTGAGACAAGCTCAAAAATACCTTTTTTGTGTCTCTGCGTCCAGTGGCTGGCTCCCAGCTGTTAGCTCCGTACGTAGCTTAGCTCAATGGCTGGAAGTCAATAGGAGTCAGAGCCAGACTGACAAAAGTGGACAAAATACTCCTTGCAGTGGACCAGTGGAGGGCATATTAGCAGGTGAAGTAAATCCAAATGGTTATAAAACATTTTAAAAGACGTGTTTTCTTTCTTAAATCCGTTAAAATAACGTTTTGATAAACACAGAACTGCGCATGCGCAGAGCTCCGCGGACCGGAAGTAGGAGCCGGATTGAGTACTGCGCATGCGCAGGTCCGTGTGTGTATCAAAACGTTATTTTAATGGATTTAAAAAAGAAAACACGTCTTTTAAAATGTTTTATAACCATCCTGATTTACTTTAGGTGCTAATAAGCCAACTCGTTTTCTTTCTTAAATCCGTTAAAACAACGTTTTGATACACACAGAGACCTGCGCATGCGCAGTGCTCCGCGGACCGGAAGTAGCAGCCGGACTGACAAAAGTGGACAAAATACTCCTTGCAGTGATCCAAACGATGGTGTATTAGCACCTAAAGTATATCCAAATGGCTATAAAACATTTAAAAAGATGTGTTTTCTTTCTTAAATCCGTTAAAACAGCGTTTTGATAGACACAGACCTGCGCATGCGCAGTGCTCCGCGGACCGAAAGTAGCAGCGTGACTGACGAAAGTGGACAAAATACTCCTTACAATGGTCCAGAGGATGGCTTATTAGCACCTAAAGTAAATCAGAATGGTTATAAAACATTTTAAAAGACGCGTTTTCTTTTTTAAATCCATTAAAATAACGTTTTGATACACACACGGACCTGCGCATGCGCAGTACTCAATCCGGCTCCTACTCCCGGTCCGCGGAGCTCTGCGCATGCGCAGTTCTGTGTTTATCAAAACGTTATTTTAACGGATTTAAGAAAGAAAACAGGTCTTTTAAAATGTTTTATAACCATTTGGATTTACTTCACCTGCTAATACGCCCTCCACTGGTCCACTGCAAGGAGTATTTTGTCCACTTTTGTCAGTCCGGCTCTGACTCCTATTGACTTCCAGCCATTGAGCTAAGCTACGTACGGAGCTAACAGCTGGGAGCCAGCCACTGGACGCAGAGACACAAAAAAGGTATTTTTGAGCTTGTCTCACTCTGTCAATGATAGGGAAAGGGCGTGGGTCCAAAATAGTCGGAGTACTCCTTTTAAGGTCATAGGTCAAACTCTTTGGGCCTCATGTTCTTCCCTTTCTTGTTAAAGCAATATCTTGATGGATGAACTGATCAGATTGTTAGGTCAAAGGTCAAAATTAGTTCATTGGTTCTCATGTTCATCTCTTGTTTGCGACTGCAATGTCTCAAGAGTGCTCCCCAAGGGGTTTCCCGAAACTTAAACAGATGTCTGCAAAAGAACACAAATGAACTGCTAAGTTCAAAGATGGCAGGTCAAAGGTCAGGATCACTGGTTCATTTCCTGGTTGGGAGGCTGCAATGACTCAAGAAAGGGCGCTGCTGCTTCAAATTGTAAACAGACTTTATTCAGCTCCTAAAGCCGAGCTAAGCTGATGGGATGAGTGCTGATATCATTAAATCACGTCTGAGGGGGACAGGGTCTTTTTTCTGGGCAGGCCTCAGTGTGTGCGTGAAGATTAAATCTTAGAATAGAGCTCCTCCTCCTCTGAGACCAACAGCTCATTATCACACCACATTATCCAACCGCCCCCAGCCCCCCTGCTCACCCCTCGGTCCGACCTCACCCTCAACATCACCCCCCTAACCTTGTCCCAAACTGCTGATCCGAAGATGCCCCGGTGCTTCACCCTCAAAACCACCATGTCAAACCTTCATCCACCTTTATTCACAGTGATGTCCCCTCACATACACCCCCCTCCCTCCCTCTGCCCCTCAAACCTCCCCCACGCTCCCCTGGTCCTCTCTGTCCCCATGCTCGCCGCCCCTCGTCGACAACGTTCCTGATTTAAACGTTTCTGATGAGAATCCTTCACCTCAATCTGAGCTGTTTCCCTTATTAACCTCCCATGGGCCCTCGCACACACTCCAGCTGTGTGTCGCCTTAATGAGGTCTCATCCTTCTTTACTTCCTGCCCGCGTCTCCACCATGGAGCTGAGAGCAGTCATGCCAACCCACACACAGATGCACAGAGAAGCAACACACACATCATCTCACACATACACATACACACACACACCCACACACACACACACACACACACCCACACACACACACACACACAGACATGGATATGTGCAGCTCATCACAAGTGGCATGCTAACTCCCTGAGGTGAGTTTGGACATCTTCATGTCATTGTTTTTGGAGCAGGAAATGACCATATTTGGATGAAAAAAGGGCAGAGCACAACTGAAGTGAGGGACTGTGAGGTCAGACCTGATGGACAGCCTGACTGATGACGCAAATCTTCACCAGTTTGATAACCTGGCAGAAGTGAGGACAGGTCGGATTGATATTTAACATTGTTTTCCAACACACAGAGTGATAACTCTGGCAGACTGAGACACACGCCTGCTGATTGTTGGACAATTGACCCGATGTCAAGCTCCAGCCAGGAAGTGATCCTCCCAGCTACAAATGATTAGAGATTACTCACCTTTAACACGCTTTTATTGATAAGTTATTCCTTTAGTTTGTTTCAAAATGGTTCCTCAGTGAAAGAATAAAGACTTCAGAATCTTACTGTCATTACACCAGTGCAATGAAACTGAAGTAGCACCTCTCACAGATTCAACTTGAAGAAAATAAGAATGAAGCCATGTGACATCAGTTGTTTATTGAAGACTTTGGACATTGTTTATATATGTCAAAGGATGCTACCATACTGCAAATATCATTTCAACTGAACTTTAGATCAACCTACTCACAGATTTAACTCGCTAAGTGTCCACTTAAGGCTGGCAGCAGAAAAAGGACACCCAAATGATTATGTATGGGGAAAATTTGCTTCCATGCCCTTAATACACATCTTTACAGCCTGGTTTACAGGTCAACAAAAGACTTCAGTCTATTTGTGTGCGTTCACTGTGAGGAGGGTGAATTTTTCTGTCATTGGAGGGCCATGAACTTGCTTTTAGGTTTTCTGGGTGATATGTCAGAGAATGACAGCTGGCATTAAGCACAAAAAAGAGAGTGCCATACAAGCCCTTCCCCTTTTCTGTTCACTAAAAAAGTCCTACTCAAGTTGGACTCCTTCTGCAGTAACAATATTTTTTTATTTGGCTAAAACAGCAACAGTCTTGGCAACAACATCATCAACATACTTGCTGACCAATCTAAATGGGAGGTTCAGGTATGTGGGGGCATATTGGGCCTTTAATTGGCTCCTGCCTGGCCACAATGAGACCGGCCATTTGTAAAACAGGTTTAAAGGTTTCAGAAGCAAAGAGAGGTGAAGTTCAGAAACTGACTTAGCCAAGGGGAGGGCAGCAAACAGACCGAGCTGTCAGTCAAAGAGGCCACACCCCTAATTCTTCTGTCACCCAAAGAGCTGCTAAACACAGCTGAAGATATCAATCAGGAGGCTGCAGATAAAACTGAGCGATCGATATGAGAGGGAGAGAAAGATGGATAAACGAGAGGAGATTTAATTCTGTTTCCTCCTCGTCCCTCCCTCCTCACAAAGACACTGGCTATTGATCCATCGATCCGTGTGTGTGTGTGTGTGTGTGTGTGTGTGTGTGTGTGTGTGTGTGTGTGTGTGTGTGCATGTTTTTTTGTGATGTGCACAGGTGATAGAAGGTGAAGGAGGATGTGTTTGTCATGAGTTTGAAAGAAAGATATTATTGGTTGTATTTACCAGATTGTGAGACGATGCACATGAAACATGAGATATAAGTTCATATAAAATATCTTCAGTCACTGATGTGCACATGTGGACCATCCCACATCTGCCATGACACCACAGAGCAGCATGAACATCAGATCTGCTGCACAGCCTGCTGTGAGTGAGCACCTCTACAGTGACAAAACTAGTTTTCATAATAAAGTCCATGTTGGGACTTAACCCAGTGACACAAAACCTCAGAGACTGAAATATTAGTACCTTTTAGCAGCATATAATGTGTTTATTAAAGGGATACGCCAACATTTTTGTTTTCATGCCTTGCCTCACCCCTGAGTCCATGATAGACACCATTCTTGCAACTGTAAGTGCATTAACAAGAAAGACACGGGCAGAGCTCACCCACCGATGATAAGCTTAAAGGTGTAGTCAGCGATCTTCTAATCTAATGCACTATTTGTCAAAATCACAAATTTCTCCTCTCCATCCACAAGATGTCACCACCGACAGCATGGTGAAAAAAAAAGTCCAGTTTCAATACACAGCCTTGGCTCTGAATTTCAGCAGGTAAATACTGTGGCTCGGGCCGAGCCACCAAAACAGGGTACACCCCCCACATCCAGGGGGCGATCGTACTCATGCGCAGGTCAGACAGAAGGGGGAGGGGGAGTTGTAGGTTGCGTAGCATGCGCAGTTAGCATAAGAGAGAGATACAATATGTCCAGTACCAATGGCTGAAAAACAGCCCAAAAGAAAAGGTCAGAGGAGTGAAAAGTGAAAGAGAAGGACAATGACCATGGAAGAACAAAGACCAGGGTCAACATTGGTGTTGCTTTCAGACGGTGGAGGGAACTCCGCGAATTGAAATACCTGAAAACGGACGCAGATGTCGCCATCTTCGTGCTGGACAGGTAAGCAACATTAGCTTTGTGATGCTTCACATAACAGTAACAGCCGTCAGGCATTCATCTTATTGTCTAATCTGCCAGAATGTACTGTTGTTGTGATGTTATCAATAATGGCAATGAAAGCTTGTGGCTATGGCAGTTGGTCGGTGGCTACTATTGTCTGACGAGTCAGGGTAACCTTAGCTACGTTGGTCAGCTACGCAGTTTCTATGGCCGTTTCCATGAAGATGCAGGTCCATCAGCTTTCGGGGGTGTAGCCAGGGGTGAGGTATGAAGGGAGAGGCGGGTTTAAATTTGTTTATCAACAACCTCTCCACTCGTTTTCTCCCACATCGCTGACTACACCTTTAAGCCCCAGTCACACATTCCCGCTTCTCATGGCAATTGTGCATGATTGTTATAATCCTAATGAAACGTGGATCAGCATTGTATAGTAGTGGACGAACACCGGGGAACTGGGAAGGGTCCTGATTGTTTTGAACTGTTCAAAACTGCACCCTCAGTATAGCAGGGTAGAGGCCTAATGCAGTCCTAACGTGAACAGTATTAGTGTGGCATGTATGGGGCTCGATCGGGCTGATTGTGGCTCAATCCAGAAGGTTTCTAAGGATGATTGACAAGGACGTATTCAATTGTGTCCTGACTGTATCCTGTTCAAGGCGATTTTACAGCGTTGTTCTTTAGCATTTCACACAGGATGTGAATGCAACAAAATGCAAGGGGCTCAATCGGAGCTAACGTGACACAAACTGGGCTTGAACAGGCCTGACATCTTGTCAGCAGGGAAAATTCATGCGACCTTTGTTGTTTTATTGTATTGACCACACTGAAGCGAGACGAATGCCCCCAAGTGCGTAGAAGCGCAATAGTATGGAAAGCCGTTTGAGCATTTATTTGATATCAGTGATATCAACCCATAATCAGCTCTACTAGTACTCAAATTTGCAGTACATGTACTCAATTTTAGTTTACTAGTGTGCAAGTAGACTTTACTAGTAAAGCAAAAAGTGTCACTAGTAGTACTAGTGAAGCAAAAATGGTCACTAGTACTACTAGTAGACCAAAAAACGTTCACTAGTACTACTAGTAGACTCTTTTTAGTCTACTAGTACTACTAGTAGACTTAAAAATGTTCACTGGTACTACTAGTAACCCTTATATGCTAATAAGTGGGTGGAAAAATCAAATTCAGGCTTCCCATTGGCTTTTGAAAATATAGCCACCAATCAGGGTGTCTGCTTTAGTAAAAATCCCTCCTACTTCATCTGTATTAGGTCTACTAGTACTACTAGTAGACTCTTTTTGAGTCTACTAGTACTACTAGTGAAACAAAAAAATGTTCACTAGTACTACTAGTAAGGTTATATGCTACTAATACTAGTAAAAAAAGCAAATTCAGGCTTCCCATTGGCTTTTGAAAATATAGCCACCAATCAGTGTCTGCTTTAATAGTAATCCTCCTACTTCATTTGCATTAGTCACTAGTACTACTAGTAATGTTTTGAGCTCTACTAGTACTACTAGTAACATAGTCTATGGAAAGCCTTTTGAGCATTTATTTGATATCAGTGATATCAACCCTTGTTCAGCTCTACTTGTACTCAAATTTGCAGTACATGTACTCACTTTTGGTTTACTAGTGTGCAAGTAGACTTTACTAGTAAAGCTAAAAGTGTCACTAGTAGTACTAGTGAAGCAAAAATGGTCACTAGTACTACTAGTAGACCAAAAAACGTTCACTAGTAATACTAGTAGACTCTTTTTAGTCTACGAGTACTACTAGTGAACTTAAAAGTGTTCACTAGTACTACTAGTAAGCCTTATATGCTAATAAGTGGGCGGGAAAAAGCAAATTCAGGCTTCCCATTGGCTTTTGAACATATAGCCACCAATCAGGGTGTCTGCTTTAGTAGTAATCCCTCCTACTTCATTTGCATTAGGTCTACTAGTACTACTAGTGAATGTTTTGGCTCTACTAGTACTACTAGTAGACAAAAAATATTCTACTAGTACTACTAGTAAGCTATTTTGAGTTTACTAGTGGTACTAGTAAACATAAAAATGTTTTACTTGTAAGGGTTTTTGGCACACTAGTGCGCAAGTAGACCTTACTAGTGAAGCAAAATTGTCTACTAGTAGGCAATTTTATGTCACTAGTACTACTAGTAAAGCTTTGAGTTTTTACTAGTAACATTTCCTTAGTCTACTAGTAGTACTAGTGACATAAAATTGTCTACTAGTAGACAATTTTGCCTTACTAGTAAGGTCTACCTGCGCACTAGTGCGCCAAAAACCTTTACAAGTAAAACATTTTTATGTTTACTAGTACCACTAGTAAACTCAAAATAGCTTACTAGTAGTACTAGTAGAATATTTTTTGTCTACTAGTAGTACTAGTAGAGCCAAAACATTCACTAGTAGTACTAGTAGACCTAATGCAAATGAAGTAGGAGGGATTACTACTAAAGCAGACACCCTGATTGGTGGCTATATTTTCAAAAGCTAATGGGAAGCCTGAATTAGCTTTTTCCTGCCCACTTATTAGCATATAAGGCTTACTAGTAGTACTAGTGAACATTTTTAAGTTCACTAGTAGCACTAGTAGACTAAAAAGAATCTACTAGTATTACTAGTGAACGTTTTTTGGTCTACTAGTCGTACTAGTGACCATTTTTGCTTCACTAGTACTACTAGTGACACTTTTTGCTTTACTAGTAAAGTCTACTTGCACACTAGTAAACTAAAATTGAGTACATGTACTGCAAATTTGAGTACAAGTAGAGCTGATCAAGGGTTGATATCACTGATATCAAATAAATGCTCAAAGGGCTTTCCATAGACTAAGGAAATGTTACTAGTAAGAACTCAAAGCTTTACTAGTAGTACTAGTGACTTAAAATTGCCTACTAGTAGGCTATTTTGCTTCACTAGTAGGGTCTACTTGCGCACTAGTGCGCCAAAAACCCTTACAAGTAAAACATTTTTATGTTTACTAGTACCACTAGTAAACTCAAAATAGCTTACTAGTAGTACTAGTAGAATATTTTTTGTCTACTAGTAGTACTAGTAGAGCCAAAACATTCACTAGTAGTACTAGTAGACCTAATGCAAATGAAGTAGGAGGGATTTTTACTAAAGCAGACACCCTGATTGGTGGTTGAATTTTCAAAAGCCAATGGGAAGCCTGAATTTGCTTTTTCCCGCCCGCTTATTAGCATATAAGGCTTACTAGTAGTACTAGTGAACATTTTTAAGTTCACTAGTAGCACTAGTAGACTAAAAAGAGTCTACTAGTATTACTAGTGAACGTTTTTTGGTCTACTAGTAGTACTAGTGACCATTTTTGCTTCACTAGTACTACTAGTGACACTTTTTGCTTTACTAGTAAAGTCTACTTGCACACTAGTAAACCAAAATTGAGTACATGTACTGCAAATTTGAGTACAAGTAGAGCTGAACAAAGGTTGATATCACTGATATCAAATAAATGCTCAAAGGGCTTTCCATAATATTCTACTAGTACTACTAGTAAGCTATTTTGAGTTTACTAGTGGTACTAGTAAACAAAAAAATGTTTTACTTGTAAAGGTTTTTGGCACACTAGTGCGCAAGTAGACCTTACTAGTAAGGCAAAATTGTCTACTAGTAGACAATTTTATGTCACTAGTACTACTAGTAGACTAAGGAAATGTTACTAGTTATGGAAAGCCGTTTGAGCATTTATTTGATATCAGTGATATCAACCCTTGTTCAGCTCTACTTGTACTCAAATTTGCAGTACATGTACTCAATTTTGGTTTACTAGTGTGCAAGTAGACTTTACTAGTGTAAAAACTTACTAGTAGTACTAGTAGACAAAAAGCTTACTAGTAACTAGTAGAATATTTTTTGTCTACTAGTAGTACTAGTAGAACAAAAATGTTCACTAGTAGTACTAGTAGTAAGCCTATAGTGCTAATGAAGTAGGGCAATAGTGTCTGCTTTAGTAAAAAACTAGTTTACTAGTGACTAGTACTACTAGTAGACCTAGTACTACTAGTAGTACAGCAGACATCCTGATTGGTGGCTATATTTTCAAAGGCCAATGGGAAGCCTGAATTTGCTTTTTCCCGCCCACTAATTAGCATATAAGGCTTACTAGTAGTACTAGTGAACATTTTTAAGTTCACTAGTAGCACTAGTAGACTAAAAACAGTCTACTAGTAGTACTACTGAACGTTTTTTGGTCTACTAGTATTACTAGTGACCATTTTTGCTTCACTAGTACTACTAGTGACACTTTTTGCTTTACTAGTAAAGTCTACTTGCACACTAGTAAACTAAAATTGAGTACATGTACTGCAAATTTGAGTACAAGTAGAGCTGAACAAGGGTTGATATCACTGATATCAAATAAATGCTCAAACGGCTTTCCATAACTAGTAAGAACTCAAAGCTTTACTAGTAGTACTAGTGACTTAAAATTGCCTACTAGTAGGCTATTTTGCTTCACTAGTAAGGTCTACTTGCGCACTAGTGCGCCAAAAACCTTTACTTGTAAAACAATAATTAGGCTCACTAGTACTACTAGTAAACCCAAAATAGCTTACTAGTAGTACTAGTAGAATATTTTTTGTCTACTAGTAGTACTAGTAGAGCCAAAACATTCACTAGTAGTACTAGTAGACCTAATGCAAATGAAGTAGGAGGGATTACTACTACAGCAGACATCCTGATTGGTGGCTATATTTTCAAAGGCCAATGGGAAGCCTGAATTTGCTTTTTCCCGCCCACTTATTAGCATATAAGGCTTACTAGTAGTACTAGTGAACATTTTTAAGTTCACTAGTAGCACTAGTAGACTAAAAAGAGTCTACTAGTAGTACTAGTGAACGTTTTTTGGTCTACTAGTAGTACAAGTGACCATTTTTGCTTCACTAGTACTACTAGTGACACTTTTTGCTTTACTAGTAAAGTCTACTTGCACACTAGTAAACCAAAATTGAGTACATGTACTGCAAATTTGAGTACAAGTAGAGCTGATCAAGGGATATCACTGATATCAAATAAATGCTCAAAGGGCTTTCCATACAATAGAAGCGTTACTGACAGTGGGTTGTGTCCAGAGGAGACAGTCATTTCTTTCCCTTTCATACTGATCAAACCAGCCTTGACATGTACAGTCATGTACAATCGCAATGAGAAACGGGAATGTGTGACCAGGCTTTAGCTCAAACACTGGGTATTATGGACAAAACTTAAGCTAGCTGGTAGTCTAGTGGCTTCCACATGTTCCCCTGTGTCTCAAAGTTAATCATCCAGCCCAAGCCCATCTTGAGTTATGACACACAAAACTTTGTACTAAAGTTATAACAAAGAAAAGTTCATGAGGATTATTTGCCTAATGCACAGGTGCAACCATGGTAAGAAATTTTTTTTGCTCTCCAGCTAGTTGAGTCTCAACAGTGCTCAATGTTGACTGTCTAGCAGCATGCCTACACAAAGAAATGTGCTCTCTTCAAGCAACAGTAACCACAAACACCTTAATCAGAAACTGAGTAAAACTTGCCAACAAAATACCAAGAGCACGATATGAAATAAAGCTGATAACTTTCTTAAGCCAAAAACCAAACTTGGTAACTCTAAATATAAATATTAAACTAAAAAAAACATCAGCATGGCCTTTGCTCATACACTGGGAGTCAGTGGGTATGATTAGTCTGCATCTGCCTACAGTTATCAGGTAAACTCTTCAGCAACTCTAAATGGTCCTGTGTGCTTGTTGTGACTGTTATGTTACGTTACTTTTTTTAACATTAAGATTAGCACTTTGTCATTTTCAGAAGAAATACATGCAAAACCACCACAGATGTGCTTGTAGGTAAGTAAAAAAAAGGCTCTGTTTATGAATAGAAGAAAATTTGTCCTTTTGGTTTATTGCCAACTTTGTACTTCAAAAAAAAAATAGTCACCACAAACTCACAGGACCATGTACAGTAGAGTTGCTAAAGAGTTTATCTGATGACTGTAGGCAGACTAAGACTTAGACTACACACTAGTCATTCTGCTTTAGGCTAGACTGCCTTGGACCAGGGATAATGGGCAAGCATGTCATCAGCTGTAAACCTTTATGTACCATTAGTGTTAAGTATTTATCTTCCTTGAAGCTCCTCAGCTCATTTGTCTCATAGGTTCCTCTGGATCATGGCTGACTCCACCTGCTACAACTATATATTGTAATTTATTACATCAAAAATCACTCTGAAGTCTCCAAGAGCAATTTCTTTTAGTACAATCACAGCCAAAAATTTTTACAAAACGCATTTAAAAAATTTAATTTTATTGGTTCTATAGAAAGGCATAAGAAATTTTGAATGTTGTGTCATTTTGGTAACACTAATCAATTTTTTAGTTACTGATTGTACCCACGGTCCCCCCAGAACATTGTTAATATTAATGTTCTCTATGTTGCTCTGTGTTTTACCTATGTGACATGCAACTGTAGCAAAACCCCCCTTTTTATTTATTTATTTATTTTTTGGTACTCTCTCCTCTACCTTGTTATTTTTATCTATTTTATTACCATTATCATTACTATCATTAATATTTTTACTATCATTCTAATTATGAGTAGATATTATTTCATTACATATTTAAATAAGTATTTGTACTGGAAATCATATGTATGAGTACATATGAGTGTATGTATGCACGCTAACGTGTGTATAGTGTATGTAAGTATGTATGTGCTTGTGAACGTATATATATATATATGAATGTCCACCTAAATATTATTTTATTTACTATTCTTCTTAGTCCCTTTTTTTAATTTCTGACTCTGATTGTTGTTGTTTTTTAATTTCCTAGTTTGCTTAATCTCTAGTCTAGGGAAGACAAAAACAAAAAATGTTGTCTTATCCCTTTAATAAGGTATAATGTTCAGCCCATGCTGTTAACATCCTTACTGCTGAAGACTGCCTGGTGCTGCTGACCCACCGAACTCCAGCTGTGACCGATATCAGCCTTACATCTATAATCACTATTATTAAAGGTTACTTAGGAGTTGTTTAGCTGTAAGTAAAATAATGACTATTATTATCAGTCACCATGTTAGTCTCAGAATGGTTTATGAAATTCCTGCATTTTTGTTCCTCTAATATCAAATAAATATTTAACATTTGTATCAGTACAAACATAAGTGTGTTTCCGAATGTTTGATGTCTTTTGTTTTATAATTTGACTATAAACATGATTGCAGTATACATACATATTTGAATAAGAAATAAGATGGTAAAATACCTTTCACAGACCACACCACTGAAAAGTAAATACATTCCTGCCCGACAAAGGCTTGATTCTTCTTGGATTTCAACATCAACTGCTCCTAATATTTTGACCTTGCAATAAAATGTCTTTAAGTGTGTATTTTACCACACATATTATTTTCACAACCTATTTATACAAAATTAATCAATGCTACATCTCCAGCCTCTAAAAAGTAAAACAGGCTTAAAGACCACGAATCTTAAAAATCAACTTAAAGACTTTTATGCCGTTTTAGAAGTCCTCAGGAAAATCAAATGAAACAAGTACACAAAGGGTTAAAGAAGTAAGACTGGTGCAGTTTTAAATCTATAATTCTGTATACTATACTTAAAATAATATAATACTTAAAAGAGTCTGTTAGGGAACTGTTAAACCAATCTTCATCATTTTTTTATCTGGCTGTTAAAAGAACATTTTTGTCTTGGCTCAAATTGAGCCTCAGCAAAAAGCTCATATTCCAGTTTTAATTTGACTATTCTGCCTTTCTGACTGAAGTGATAAGCAAAAGAATAAATGATCATTAAATATCTGTGAGCTGGAGGGACTGAGAGAGAGTTACTGCAGAGTTTCTACAGGGCAAACACACGAGTGGGAGAGAGAGGGGTAATTAACTCCACGCTCTGCTCTGCAGGCCTGCAGCAAACTGAAACGCTGATTCAGTAAACAGAGAGGGTGAGGAGGGTGAGGAGGGGGGATGCAGTAAGAGTAGGAGAAAGAACGGGGAGAGAGAAGTGCAAGAGTGAAGTGATGGAGAGCTCAGAGGGACAAAAAGAAATGAAGAGAAATAAATGAGAAGGAAGAATTCATATATTCAATTAAGATAAATAAAAACAAAAATTCATTACTTAAAATGACCCAAGAAAACATAGTTGGATTAATAAAGAAAAGACAAAATAAATCTAACTTAGTTTTAGGGTTTTTTCACTTTAAGCTCCAAGTGTTTGGTAAAAAAAGAGCGACATCTAGAGGACAAAACAGGGAAATGAACCAACTCCGAGACTGCTGCAAACCAGCAGAGATACTGGTGATTTCACACCGACAAAGAAGGAGAAAAAATAAACTTTGCTGCCGCTTACACCTATTCTGCTGTTCCTAATACAAACAACTAATCAGCCAATCACATGGCAGCTACTAACTGCAGTTAGGCTTGTAGGCATGGTCAAGACAACATACTGCAGTTCAAATTTTGGCAACTTTGAATGTGACATGACTGGGGTTGCCAGAAATACTGGCATATCAGAAACTGCTGATGTACTGGGATTTCAAGCAAAACCACCTCCAGAGTTTACAGAAGATGGTCCAAAAAAGAAAAAAATACCCAGTGAGTCACAGTTCTCTGGGTGCAAATATCTAGCTGATGGCAGAGATCAGAGAATGGCCAGGGTGGTTGGAGACAATAGAAAGGAAACAGAAACTCAAACAACCACTGTGACAACCATGGTCTGAAGATCATTTCTGAACACAACAGGTTCTTGCAGCAGACGTACGTCAGCAGCGGCAGACCTACCTAGGTGCCACTCCTGTCAGCCAAGAACAAGAAACTGAGGCTCACTAAAACTGGACAACAGAGAATGTAAAAATACTTCCTGGTCTGATGAGTCTGTATCTCTGCTGCCACATTCAGATGTGGGGTCGGAATTTGGTGTGAACATCATGAAGCATGAATACATCCCACAGTGTATCAACGGCTCAGGCTGGTGGTGGTGTGATAGTGTGGGAGATATTTTGTCTTTACACTTTGGGCCCTTTAGTACCAACTGAGCATGGTTCAAACCCCACAGCCTACCTGAGTGTCACTGCTGACCATGTTCATCCTTTTATGACCACAGTGTACTATCTTCTGATGGATAATTACAGTAGGATAACACTCCATGCCACAAAGCTCATCTCAAACTGGTTTCTACATAGGGATGGGAATTGATAAGATTTTATCAATGCCAATGCTGTTAACGATCCTGCTAATCGATCCAACTCTTTAACGATCCCCTTATCGATTCCTGCAGATTTTGCATGTGTGCAAATGTTTGTCTGATTTTCAGTGTCAACAATGTCAAACAAGTCACAGCATAGATATCTGTTTCTGCAAGTTGCTAGCGTTTCCACTCACTTAAGGTTGTGTAGTAGGTGCAATGAAAATCAAGCTACAATTCTGATGCTTCTGAACCCTGTCAGTGGAAGGAATTGATAAGGGAATTGATAAGCAAAAAGATTAATGATATCGATTCTTTGATGGAGCTGTTAACAATTCTCAACTGGAATTGGTTTTCGATTCCCATCCCTGTTTCTACAACTTGACAATATACTCTCACTATACTCCAGTGGCCTCCACAGTCACCAGATCGCCATCCAATGGAGCACCTTTGGGATGTGTTGGAACAGGTGACTCTCATCATAGATGTGCAGCGACTGTGCAGATATGGACCAACATCTCTTGAATCTATGACATCAAGAATTAAGGAGCTCTTAAGGCAGAAGGGGGTACAGCCTGATACTAACAAGGCGTACCTAATACAGTGCCCAGTGAGTCTATAAGGTGTGAAAGCACCGAGTTAAAGACTGCAACAAATGCTCCAATACAACTGTTATTTATTGCACTAAAGTGAGAAAATCTGTTACATTTAGGTTCAGAATTCAAGTATCAAGACTTAGAGTGTAGTGTTTCCAAGGAGAATCAGACAGAAATGAGGTGTGAGGTGATTTGACTGTTAAACAGAAAGAGTCCCCCTTCAGACGGTCCCCCATACCTTAAAACAGGTTCATTAGCTCTCCACAGAGTTTAAGATAACTTTAATCTAAAGTTCATCCAGCAAAGAACACACAGAACCAGTCATCTTCTGCTCCGTCAGCCGTGCCCATTTATCGCTGTCAGAGTCTCTGCAGTTGGATCAGCTCCTTCGTTCTCTGGTAGGAAACCCCACGACTTCAGCAGAGCGAGGCGCTCTGAGGGCAGACGGGAAAAGTATTCCCTCTGTTTTTGAGAGTATGACTCAACAACAGGGATGATGTCTCTGTAACTCCAGTCCTAGAGACATAAAATACTCTGATTACTTTATGTTTGTTACCTTTGTGTAGATTCTCATTCATCCAGGTCATGATTATCTTGAAGATTCGAAATCGAGGCAACTGAACATAGTCCAGTTGCCCTGATTTCAAATCTGCAAGATCTGTTTGTTACCATGTGCAACATTGGCCACACATTAAACCCCAGTGTTTGTTTAGCTGATGGTAATACACAATAATCACCTTGATGTTTGTTAAAATGGCCATCACAAAATAATCTTGGTAAGATTCATTCATGATATGTTTATAGAGTATATTTGGCTTTTTGCTTTAAATGAAAGTGAAGAGACATTGAATAGAGCACGAAAGGGGATAAAAGAGCAAGGAAGGGCATGCAGGATGTGGGCTACAGGCTGGAATCAAACCCTGGCTACTTGTATGATGTAAAACCCTCAATATAAAGTGACCTCACTGATGTCACCCACTCAGTAAAAGGGAAATGCCAGCACTTTTTTGTTTTCGTGTCTTGCCTCACTCACACACATTCTTTCAACTGTATATGCAGTAACAAGGAAGAGACAGAGAGTCATATTTTACCACATTATTTCATTATGTTTAGACCAACATTTGCACTTAATATCATATTTGAAAGAAACACATACAAAACTAAACTGCAAGTGGACGTGCTTGTAAGTAGTTCAACAAAGCAAAGCATGTTCATGGTGGTTTGCACATGCACTCTGTTGTTTAGTTTAATTTGTATTTCTTTCAAAAATTACATGAAGTGCCAAACTTAGTCTAAAAATAGATTACGTAACATAAGGCGGTAAAAAAAACACGTGTCACAACAAAGCACATAAGACAGTTCAGAGTTGCTGAAGAGTTTATCTGAAGACTGCAGGCAGAGGTACGCTAATGCTACCCATTGACCTCCAGTATTTGAGCTAATCTAATTAGTGGAGTGTAAGGTCTGTCCATCTCTTCCTTGTTACTGCACACACAGTCAAACGAATGGAGCCTATCTGCTCGTCATGGACTCTGGAGTGAGGGAAGACACAAAAGCAATAAAAAAATGTTGGCGTATCCCTTTCACAAAACCCATTAAACTGACACTTATACCCGTTTGACATCATAGCAACAAAATGGAGGTCCTTGACATCCAATTTAAGTGTTTCTGGGTGATGGTGTTTACCTGCCAGCGAAGGTTAAATGCCTCCAGCAGCTCAACTCTTCGCTCTCTGCTTGGCACACAGTCAGCAGGGTGAGGCTGCTGCATGTCAGGGCTAGCCATCAAGTCCACAAACACCAACAGAGCTCTGATCGCAAACCAGCCACCGAACTGAGGGTGGACGCACACTCCAAACTTCTAGAGGAAAGACAAAGAGAAAGAGAGCTTAGAAGGGGACCGAGCAGAACAGCAGAGCTGTCTTAGGTTTAAAAAAACCCAGAAGACTTATCGTTTACAGGCCTTTCTCTAAAATCTGACCAGTATTTCAGAGCCTGCACTGGACTAGAGACTCAAGATGAGATGAGACTGTTTCTGAGCCTCACAGAGGAGAGTGGGGCTGAGCAGGGCAGCTGATGATGCTGTGTGCTCTCCAGCTTGAATAAGTCACTGATGACCGGTTTCAGAACATACGGCATGTTTGTTTGAACAGACAATCAGAGAGGAAGTCGGCAGAGGTCTAAGTATATGCTAGTGTTGACACCATTTTCCTCTCACAGAATGGCTTCCAAATTGGATGCATTGGCAAAGACAGTGTCTGGAAATCTATACAACCATATATTCACTGGTCTGTTTTAAGGGACCCCCTTTGCCTCATAAAATTTTAGTGCCATAAATTCAGCAAGGTGCTAGAAACACCCCTGAGAGATGTTGGTGCATTTAGATCATGAGAGCATTGCACAGCTTGTGGGGATTTGTCAATATGGGCCAATATCCCTGATGGACATTTCAGCACGTTGTTGAATCTATGGCTCCAAGAGTTAAGGAGCTCTGAAGGCAGAAGGGGTCCAACCTGGTACTAGCAAGGTGTCCCTGATAAAGTGGCCTGATACAGTCGACGAACAAAAGTGAAAAGATGAACAGCGAGTGTATCTCAGGCCTTACTTTGTTTCTCCATGGCGGCTCGGTGATGTCGCTCTGCTGGTAGTAAAATGCTCCTCCGGACACGTGTGCGGCCGTCTGAGCGAGGAAACGAGGCCTCCTGCTGGGCAGCAGCTCGTAGTCATACATCATCTCCACCTGCTGACCCTCAAAACACTGCAGACAGAGATGTACAATACTTTAACTTTAGTGTAAGAAGTTTTAAAGTTAGAAGATGCTTTTTTTAACATTATTTTCACAATAACCTTGATTATACTCTAGTAGATACAGTATATATCACCTCATTGTTATTTACAGTATTTTTTTCAATTTTCACCTCCACCAAGGAGGTAATGTTATGGCAACATATGTTTGTTTGCTTTTTTTGTTCATTTGTGATTAGATTTTGGTGTTGATCCTAGGAATCATATTATGATGGTAACTTTACCATGAACTATTGTTAATAGATGTAACGGCAGTATGTGAGCTACCTTGGTGGAGTTTTGCGCTCAGAGTGCTTTTTAGTTAGAACCTGTATAAATATCAAAGACATAAAAAGGTCCTTTGACATAAAATAAATTAAAAAATGATCATTTTCCCTTTAGCTTTATAGTGGATCTTTCTGTAAATAATCATTTACTTGTCACGAGTCAGAGCAACAGTTTGTTTGAGCTTAAATCTTATTCAAAATTATTCAGATACAATCTTGAAAAAGATGATAATGCTGGTAAATATAAGATATAAATATAAATATATGATGTATCTGTTACAGCTGGGCAGTAAATTTATATTTATATCATATACCATATTTACCAGCATTATCATCAGTGTTAATGATCTGACATATGCACTGACCTGAGACACGGCAGAGGACACACACTCCCTCACACACTGATCAATGGGGTCACACACGCCCCCAAAGCTCTGCCCCTTTAAGAATGGCAGGAAGGCTTTTTCAAACATGGACGGTGTGCTGAAGACGACCACAGCCAGCGTGTCATCAGGATACGGCAGAGCAAAGGAGGACTGCAGGACAGCATTGTACCAACCAACCTAAAAGACGGACACACGGACAGAGAGTGTTAAATCAGCTTCATGTTTTATAACAATGAACTGAATGTTGACAGAGTTAAAAAGCACCAAACTAATAAATACCCAGCAATTGATTAGGGAGGAATTATTTCAGAATGTGGGAGAGAGATGATCTACAGTCATATTTTAATTCAGGTCAGTTAGAATTTTATGTATTATCATTGACAGGGATGCACGTTACTGGATTTTTGCCGATCTGTGCTTTCCTGAACTCATTATTGCTGATATCGATATCGATGTTTCTGGCCAAGAGCACAAGCTCTGTGCTTTAGAAAATGGACTTACTTCTTTCAGTGTTACAGCAAATTATCGCATGAACAGATGCAAAACAAGAAAAACTATTTTGAACTCTTGCAAAAATGTTAAATGTACCCGTACAGTGATGAGAAGGTGGATCAATTTTGAACATATATAGCCATATATGGCTGATATGAGTGGCTGATATATCGGCTGTAAATACCTGCAAAAATGTCAATATCAGCCGATACATTACTTAATTGTTAGACTGATATCAGCTGATACTGATGTCAGACCAATAATAGGCCAGAGCGGGTACATTGGCATGAGACAAAAAACTATCAGCGTACAATAGACTACATATCCTGGTTGATTAGCAAGAATTTTCCTTTTTTAAAATAATTTGAGTGACTCTCAATTTCTTATTTTCCTTAAAATGCACTACCCTAACTCCTACACATAGTTTGCAGCAATCTATTCATGATTTAGCCATATATTGCATGTATGCAGTGTAGACAATGAGCAGGGCTGTACCTGCTCTTTGAAAATTAGGAAGAGAAATTCCACAATATTAAGTGCACACACATAGACTAACCACTTTATAAGGCACACCCCCTAGCACAGCATCAAACCCCTTTTGCCTTCAGAACTGTCTTGTGTTTTGGGCCATAAATTTAACTTTGAAAATATCTTACCTCTACAGATAAAACATTTGTTCCTTATACTGTTCAATGTTTGGTGATCAGAGCTAAGAAATTATAAACTGTTATATGCCAGTAACGGATTTAAAATATTTTTTTTTCTATGGTAGGCTTCATAAAAATCATATGACAGTTACTCATTTTGATAATGAGGCCAGAAAATTCAATGTTATCAACAGCCAATGTTTTAATTGTCAACTCTGTTGATTTATGGCACTAAAATTGTAGGTTAACTCTGGCATTTTATCACAAGTGCAAAAAAATAAATTGGAAATATTTTGGTACCATCTTAAACCAAATGTTTGAGTGCAATTTTGATACAGAGCTTGTGTTTGCTTGCAATGATTGAGATGAAAGATGCATTTCTCTCCTGTGCAGTAGTTCCAGTTGCTCAATTTAAGCCCACTCACTATAAACCTCAGAGAAGGTTGTGTGAAAATCCCAGCAGATCAACAGTTTATGAAAAACCTGTCCGCTTGACAACAACAGTCAAGTCATGTTCAAAGTCACTTAAATCTTCTCCACTCTGCTGCTCAGTTTGAGCTCCAGCAGGTCATTTTTAACATGTCTACATGCCAAATGCCCTGATTTGCTACTATGAGATTGGCTAGTAAGCCATCCCTTCAGCAAAAAGTAGCATACTTGAAGTTAATTTATTAAGTATACTTAAGTATAAGCATAAGTATAGCAAGTATACTAATGATCACATACTTGTAGAGCACTTTAAAGTATAATACTCCTTTGGATTAATTGGAACATTTTAAGTTTGTACAAGTATACTTTTAATAAAGTTCATAAGGTCATTTTAAGTTTACGAAAGTATACTTTCAAGTTTAAAATAAGTACACTTATCTAAATACTACTAGTATACTAGGTATGTATGTCCTGTCAACATTTTAGTTTGTTGAAGTATATTTAAAGTATACCACAAGTACACTCTTCTAGATACTGACATTATACTAGTTATATGCATACTTTAGGTATACTTCTAGAAACAGAATAGTATTATTTTTTTCTGTTTTACTAGTTTACCTTATTTTATACTTTATACTAAGTCTATTTTCTTGTAATTCCCCTCATGCACAGATTAAACTAGAAAAGCACTTGGAGAGTGCAGACCTCCGCCAAGCAGCACAGTTCCCAGACGGTGATCCGGATCAACACCAAAATTGAACCACTTCTTCCTTTTCCCATGCTGAACATTTCCTGAAAATTTCATCAAAATCCATCCATACCTTTTTGAGTTATCTTGTTCACAGACAGACAGACAGACAGACAGACAGAGAGACAGACAGACAAAATCTCCCTAAAACATAACCTCCTTGGCGGAGGTAATAAAAAAGTTCTGTATCTACTTAGAGATTTGGCTTTCTCTGGATTCAAACAAAAGAAGTGCTTCTCTCAATTGGGCCCAATAATATCATATGTGATACAAACTATGATGTCAGTAGAAAAGTATATGGATTTCAAGTCAAAATGGCACATACACTCCCCTATTTGGCACAATGCCAATTTATTGACAGGAGGTGAACCGTTCATCTCGCAACTGTGGGCCCGACATGACATTTGGACATTGGGAGACATCTCAGGCCAGAATGCAATATTAGATTTTCCAGATTTAATGTCCAACTACAATATCCCAAGAAACTCTCAGTTTCTTTATTTCAGAATAAGGTCGGCACTCAGTTCACTCAAGGTTCCTTTGGGGACTGAACTTAGGACTCACCCTTTAATATTATTGTTGGAGAGAGCTCCTCATAAGAAAACAGTCTCTTATATTTATAATAATCTACTATCATACACCCCTGTAGATTCTCCTGAACGTAGAACTTGGGAAACAGATATACATCTAGAAACTGGTACTATCAACTGGGATACTGTGTGGGAAAATGTCTTTAGTTCATCAAAAAACCCAAATCAGCAACTAATACACTACAAAATTTGTCACAGGACTTACTTTACACCACGCAAAAGACATATGCTGGGCTTGGCGCCCAATCCTAACTGCACATTTTGCAACCAGGACGTTGTGGGTACACTGATGCATGTCCTGTGGCATTGCCCAGATGTACAAAGTTTTTGGGTTAAAGTTGTGGGCAAGGTGTCTGAGCTGATAGGGAGGAAACTCCCACTGGAACCAGCACTTCTCCTCTTGAATGATGACTCCAGGTTCAAGATCACTGAGGTAAAACGTAAACTCTGGTTGGCTGGCATGACGGCTGCGAAAAAAATTATCGTTCTAAGGTGGCTTCCACCACACCAGCTATCAATAAAGCATTGGCTGCGAACTCTTCTCGAGGTGATTTACCTGGAGTGGTCATCAGCTCGCATTAATAATTCTAATCCACGAACGCTGGAGATGTGGAAAAAAGCTGCAGAAGACGTTAAATTGTTATTAGCTTGATCCTTGAGACTCTGTATCTCTGTGAATTATGTAATCCTGTATGTAACGTCACTTCTTTTCATTGATTTTGACTCTTATTTTGTAAAACCTATGAATGTGTGTCCTGTGGGGAGGGGGCTGAGGTGAGGGAGGGTGGGGAATGGGGTGGTTGTATGTTATTAATGGGGTGGGGGGTGGGTGGAAGAGGGTGGAGAAGGGGGATGGGGGGTAGCCCAGGGTGTTCTGGGGGGAGGGATGGGTGCAGGGTTGTGTGTGTTCGATGTATGGGTATTAATGTTTTCATTGTTTGTTCTGAAATTAATAAAAAATTGATTACAAAAAAAAAAAGTTCTGTATCAGTCAAAACTATGACGGACTAAAGACAAGATACAACAGTTCTGTATGTTTGAAAGATGGTACATTTTGTTAAATGAATGACTTGGTTCTTTTAAGCAAATGTATTCAAATCAAATTTCTGCTTTTCGTCCATGTGCCAAATAATGTTGAGGTTCTTACTTAAACGGGCAGGCCTGTAAGTAAAGGTTCACAGTTCAATGTACAAAGTACTTTCATATATGAGGTTCAAAATCAAAACTGTTTAACTGTCTGGCCTGATAGGATTAAAACAAAATATGTTCCATAACAAGATTGCCAAACCCTAATGAAAGGGACTAGAACTTGATCAAAAGTCTTGACAAGTGTTTATGTTTCTTTTTTAAGGTATATAAGGTAATATAATTAAGCACACATAATATTTACGGTAAACGTTTAAACTCCAGCACTGTATGATCTTGAACATGTATGTTTATAAAAGGATTAGAATCTCAAAGCAAATGTGTGTAGTGCAAACATTTGTTCTACTAAATTACATGTATGCACAATATTTTGACCTTATTCTGTACTTATTCTATATATACAAGTATTAGTACTTTGTGGCAGAGAGAAATAAAAAATATACAAAAGTATAAGTAGTGTAAGTTCTAGTTTGAAAGTAAAAGTTGAAGTCTTCGTATTAAAGTACGTACTTAGTCTTGGACTTTTCTTTGTACTTTTCAGTATAAGCCAAGTATACTTAACTTTACTATTCTTAAGTATATAAAAAAACAGTATATAAAAAGTGAACTTCAGATTTAATATAAAACAACTGTCCTTGTAGTACGCTTGAATGAACTACTTTTTCTAAGGGTCTGAATGAACAAGCAGTTCCACAGGTGTGCCTAATGCAGTGGCCGGTCTGGTGCGTGTGTTAGCAGATATTGATCAAACATATAATTCACAAAGTGTTTATCAGTGAAATTCACGGATCAGGGTTTTCTATGGCAGCTGCACCATCTGTTCTGTCAGCACCTGGCTGTGCTCAGTTTGTATGAGGCGGTCTCTCTCTGAAACGACGTCACTGACGAAGCCGTAATTTCTCCTCAGAGCAGCAGAATAAATAACACTGGATGAAAACCGAACACACCTTCAGGGGGTGAACTTCAAACCCGAGTCCTGTCAAGTGTTCCTCCAGAGCCGCCCTCACGTCACGTACATCGGCACCGGGCGCCGCCATAGTTCCAAAACACTCTCTTCTTCTTCTTCTTCATCTTCTTTTGTTTTGGCAGTCTGGACGCATCCAAGGCGTATTGCTGCCCTCTACTGGTTCCAAGAGAATTCTGTTAACGCTTTTTCTTCTTTGGGTTTAATGGCGGTTGGCAACAACCTGAAAGGTGCATTACCGCCACCTACTGGACTGGAGTGTGGAGCAGGATATGCATTCGGAGGAAAAAAAAAAAAAAAAAGAAAAAGAAAAAGGTAAGAAAGAAGAATCCTAAATTCTTTCTATCAACTGCGTTTCCTTTAAAACACAACTACATCATGGTGTTCCTCCCACGTCCCCAGAATCTATTGTAAAGTGAATTTTATCTTTGCTTTCTCAAACTTGTCCATTAACTTCCTTCTTTGTCTTTCATAGGTTCCACACTCCATAAGTACATGTTTTACTGTCTCTGACTGATTGCAGTGCTGACACAGTCCGGTTGGATGTTTCCTGATCATATGTAATGTATTATTTAACCCAGAGTGCCCAATCCTGAGCCGAGTTATAGCTGCTCCTTCCTTTGGGTTCCTGCCCTCTTTTCTGTATGCACTCACTTGCTTTTGGATACTGTATAGATGTCGCCCTGTGTCATTCATGTCCCAATACTCTTGCCAGATTTTGTTTGTTTTTCCTTTAATGATTGCTTTACTCTCAACTTTGCTTAATCCAACTTGTATTTCTATTGTTCGCCTATTAAGTGATTGTTTGGCTAGTATGTCTGCCCCCTCATTTATGCCAACATGGACAGGAACCCAAAGGAGGCTGACTGATAACCCCATTGTGTGTATTTTGTGTATTATGGTAAACACTTCGTGTACAATATCCTGTCTGCATGATTTTCCTGATTCAATACTGCTCAATGCTGATAGACTGTCTGACGCAGTTACTGATTGATTTTGATTGTGTTCCATAATCCATTGTAATCCTAATGCAATGGCTAGAAGCTCTGCTGTGTAGACTGAGAGATGGTCGGTTGTTCTTTTTTTGATACTTATGTTCATTTGAGGAATGAACACTGCTGCTCCTGTATGTCCAGTTTTTGGATCTTTTGATGCATCTGTGTAGATCAATATATTTCCCGCAAATTTCTCCTTTATATATTTGAGTGCTGTATCAAGGCATGTCTTTTTGGTTTTGTTCCTGATTTTCTGTAATTCTAGATGTACTGGTGGTGTTTTGTGTGTCCAGGGTGGTGTTAGGGGATATGAGACTGTTTGGCAGAACTGAATATTGGCTAGACCTATATTCTCTGCTTTGGTATTCCCTATCCATGAAAAGCTTGTAAAGTTTGATTTATTATGTTCCCAGCATTCCTGCAACATGTTTTTTGTAGGATGTAAACTATCATTACCTTGTAAATTCACCCAGTATGCAAGCATAAGTTTTATTCTCCTGATTCGTGGAGGCATTTCCCCCATTTCAACCTGCACTGCTACTGTAGGAGAGGTTTTAAATGCCCTGCTACACGTTCTGAGGCCCTGTACTTGCTCTGTGTCAAATTTTTTCAAATGGCTCTCTGCTGCAGACATGTATGCAATGCATCCATAATCAAAAGTTGCCCTCATAAGGGCCTGATATATGCCTGCCAATGCTGATTTTGTTGCTCCCCAGTGTTGTCCTGATAAGCATCATAATAGAGTATTAATTTTCTTGCATTTTGCTCTTACTTTTTCTATATGCTGCCCCCATATAAGCTTTTCATCAAAAAGCATACCAAGAAACCTCACTACCCTCACTTGTTCCATTGTTTCGTCATATAATTTTAAAGACACAGGTTTATGGTTTCTGGAAAAGCAAACTACTTGAGACTTGGTTATTGATAACTTAAAAGCCCATTTATTTGCCCACCGTTCTACTATTTTAATGGCCCTTTGCATTTTCATTTGTAGATTCTCCAAATTCCGCCCTCTGACCCACAGGGCTCCATCATCAGCGTATAGCGACTTACCTATACCTTGTTCTACCTGTTCAAAAATATCATTAATCATTACATTGAAAATTATTGGGCTACATACACTACCTTGTGGGGTTCCATTTTCCACTGTATATCTACTTGAATACTCTTTACCTGCCCTTACTTCAATAGTCCTTCCACATAAAAAAAACAGATACCCAATTATACAATTTACTTCCAACACCCAATTTTCTTAGTTTTATTAGAAGTCCTTCTTTCCATAGCATGTCGTAGGCTTTTTCTATATCAAAGAACACAGCCACTACTGCTTCTTTATTTGTCTGGGCTTTCCTAATTTCTGACTCCAAACAAAGAACTGAGTCCATTGTATTTCTTCCTTTACGGAACCCACTCTGATATGGGGATAGCAGTCGCTGACTCACTAGATGATAATTTAGCCTTTCAGTTACCATTCTTTCCATAGTTTTCCCTAGCTGCGAGGTTAGTGCAATTGGTCTGTAATTTGATGGGTCTGATGACTCCTTTCTCGGTTTTAAAATTGGCATGATTACAGATCGTTTCCATCTCCTTGGAATTTTGCCTGTCACCCAAATATAATAAAACAGTTTCAAAATAATTTCTAACACAATATTATCTAAATGTGCCAACATGGTATAGCACACACCATCTTTCCCTGGAGAGGTTTGTTTAGCACTTGAAATGGCTCTTTTTAATTCATACATACTAAAAGGCTTTCTGTTAACGCTTCATCATACTCTGTTGTATATTCCAATGGAGTGTTGGTATTGCAGTTACTTCTTCATATTGTTCCAGTCCTCCAGATTCAGCAGAGTATTCATGTTAAAAACAGTCTCCCCAGCTGCTCCCAGATTCCCGAAAAGTTTCTTCCTTTGGATTGAGTATTTCCTGCAGTGGAGAATTACATGTGTTACAGTCTCTGCTTCTCCACATTCACATTGTTCATTCGGGTGTTTCCCAATCAGAGCCAGACCACTTCTGAGACCACAATGTCCTAATCTTATTCTAGTGATGACTACTGAATCCCTCCTACTGCACCCAAAGCAGCTCTTCCTTTTCCCCAGTTTTTTTTGTACATTGTAAAATCCCCTGCCTTTACTGGCTGTGTCCCATAAGTTCTGCCACATGACCTCTGCTGCCTGATTTATAACAGTGGAGTATTCTGGCAGGCCAAAGACCACTTCCAGTTTTACTTTTTCCTGTTTAACTACATTTTTTTGCCATTAAGTCCGCTTCTTCATTTCCCCAAATACCCATGTGTGCTGGTATCCAGGTGAATCCTACCTCACACCCTAATTTGTTAATTCTATACCAAATTTGATTTACTTCCATTATCAGGCCAGGTCTCAATTTGGAGCGTGCCTCTATTATTGTCTGTATAGTCGCTGCTGAATCACTGCATATGACTGCATAACTTGGTTTGTTGTTCTCCACCCACTGAAGAGCCTTCAAAACTGCCATCATCTCTGCTGTGTATACTGACATGTGGTCTGATATCCTATAGCCTTCTCTTATATCTAACTGGGGGATTACTATGCCGACTGCCACCCTCCCACTTAATTTAATTTTTCCTCAAACTTTATCCAATTTGCTTTATTGAAATTTAATCCCATTGTTAGGTTATCTGGTTCCTCAATCAGACACCTTCCTAATTTGCTCAATATTGGTATATGATCACTCCCCATGTTGTTCTGGTCCATTACTTGTCAACCGTTTACTGCTGCTTACTGCTGATACCATTGTGATGTCTATTGCAGATTAAATGGATTGTCCTTCCCTAGTTGGCTGACCATCATTTAACACTACCAGATTATTTTTATCCATAAACTCCTCCATCATAATTCCATTCCTGTAATTTTGCTGTTTTCCCCATATATGAGCATTGAAATCCCCTACTCAGACCGTTGGTGCGCTTATTTTGTCCATTACTTCCTGTAAAAGTTTCCCTTTCAGATCATTACTTGGGTTTATATAGGTTGATGATAGTGATTTTTGCCCTACTGGTCCATGCCTCAATAACCTACACACTCTAGATCTGTCCCAACTTCTTTCCTTCTGTAGTGTATTCCCATCTTAACAAAGGTAGCACAGCACCCTCCTGCCCTGTTTACTCTGTCTTTCCTTTCACATTTATGATATGATTTTAAAATCCAAGTTTGGCTTTAACCATGTTTCTTGTATACATATTATTTCTGGCTTTTCCTTAAATTCCTCTAAACTGTCCTTAAATTCCTGACCGTTTGCTATTAGACTCCTGGCATTTCATTGTAGGATGCAGAACATTATGAAAAGGAAGTTAATCCTCATCATAGTCCCCATCTCTGCTTTCCATGTCTTCCTCATCACTTCCCAGTTGTAGTTCCTGCCCCTCATTTACAGTGTGTCCATCTATATTTTGTAAGTAGGTAACTTCCCATACCTCTTTTGGATCTATGCCCTTCAATCCCAGAAGCTGCTCTGCTGCAGCAGTAATTTCTCTTGCCACATCTGATTTTTTGTTTGCAACAGTTTTCACTCTCCACATTGCTTCAACCAGAAATGCCAATAGCCTTTTCTTATTGACCACAACCATGATATCGTCACTGTTTAATATTTCTCCTCCTTTGATTTGTCCTTCATTGATAGGCTCTGCTCTGGTCTGCCCCACCATGCTAGTGTTTTCCACTCTTCATAATGCTTCTGAATTAGACACTTTGTTCTCTTTCCTTATCATGTGTACATTCTTTGCTTTTTGGTAATGTGTACATCCCCTGTAGGAAGCTGGATGATTACCTCCGCATTTGCAACACTTAGCTGTTCCTTTGCACTCTTTCCCATCGTGGTCCCCACCACACAGTCAGCATCTTCTTCTCTCTCTGCACACAGCAGCTACATGCCCAAATCTTTGACATTTAAAACATCTCATTTGGGGCTCTTATCTTTAAATGTTAGTGGAATGGGATATCTATCATTTTTGCCCATGGGGATTGTAGTTTTCTTTGCCCGAGTCAGAAATGACATTGACTGTTTAACTTTTACTTTTCCCTGTCAAAATTGGTATTGAATCACTATGACTGATATGGTGAGACGATTCTGCTACTGTGTGGAAAATCTGGTTAATTTAAAATAGAGCTTTAGATATAGATACATATATTTACATTTATTTCAACAACTGGTCTTAAACTAAATCCTTTTTTTATTTCACAAATTCAACTATTCTATTTTCCTCACATTTTTCTCTCAAGCTTTTATCAATGGTCAATAAATGGTTTCATCCTATACATTAGTTAACAATGTTGATGGCCGGCTGTGCACTAATGAAACAGATTAGTTTGTAATCTTATGTGATAAATAAGCAAGGAATTACTTTAACACCTTGATCAAATATATATATTTATTTAATGAATGGTAAAAAGAAATATATACTCCACAGGGTTCCAATGAAATCCGGTCACAAAATAACAACATTTTCCTTTTTATGTTCAAAAACATGGACATTATTTTTATTCAAAAAGTCTTAAATAGTACTAACTATAACTCTTGAGTAGTTAAAATAATTAAGGTTAAAGATCTTTCACCATTGAGACAGACATGTTTGTTTGAATTCTAAGCCATGTGCTGAAATTACCCAAAGTTTTTGTGAGTAAAACCAAGAATTAAAAAAAAACACTTACAGTAGTCTGGTAGTAAACATCCTTACCCTTCTCCACTCATCTACGACAAAAAAAAAAACAAACAAAAAAAAACGATAAAATAAACTTCAATGACAACAAACTACATTACCCAGAAGACATCCGCAGCGGCGTGTTACGTCACCACGTTGCTCTGACGGGCTCCTGGATTCAAAAGTGGAGTCGTCAGGGATTCAGTGAGTATCCTGTTTAACAGCTACAATAACGATGTTTTTCTTTGCATAAATGGGTTTTAATCGGTTTAATCAGAGCGATATTTTAAAATTGTGTCGTTCTTATCTCACAGAGACAGATATTTAATATGGAAAGTGTCACGTGGACGATAAAGTTGTGAACATAAACAGAATCTCGTCACGGAACCTGCGCTGCTAGCTGCTGTTAGCCTCATTTTACTGTTATTATCAGGTATTCACGTTAATTAACTACAGCTCCACCCTCTCTGTGTGACATATAAATGATTATAGAACGTTTTCTTTTACTGTCTCATTTACTGTCCCCGTCCTCTGTAGTGTCCTCTGGCAGGGGCTGAGGGGTCTTCACTTCTCCAGGTGTAATCAGAGTTCTTGTATTTAAGGTAATATTCCTCTTGTGGTATAAATCAGATCCTGGAGGCTGAGACAGATAACATCCGCGGATGATCAAAGTAGATCCATGAAATGATCAGCCTATACGCTCTAATGATCTCCTGATCTGCGTCAGTGATGTTTAAAAATACTCCAGCTGTAATTTAATCTGCTCTGTGACACCAAACCCTGCCTGACACACCTGGGCAGAGACCAGACTTGTCTGAGGTAACTTACCAGTCAGGTGTACGATTTCTTAGAGACACGAAGGGCTGGTTTAAGCTTATTGGAGACCTGAGCAGAAAGCATTACGAGGCATTACTTAATAAAGTTTCTATCTATCTATCTATCTATCTATCTATCTATCTATCTATCTATCTATCTATCTATCTATCTATCTATCTATCTATCATACTTCACCACTCAAAATAGTCAGAATGTGAATAAATTGTTTTGAAGCTGATGAAGCCCAGACACCAAATGATCTCTGGTCATATCTGTAACAAGCAGGAGATCATTGCTGAAACTGAATGAATGGGTCAGTGACATGAGGAGGCTGAGTGAAACTGTTTGGGAGCCAGGGGAAAGTACTTTTATAATAGTTTTTAACATAATTTGCCATTTGTTTGGTCAGACCTAATTGCAAGCTCCAACCTCTTCAAGTACTGCCAACATATTTCTGTCAATAAGGCAGTGCTCCTTCTCCTTTGGTTTAACTTCTGACTGAAGATCATTTGGTTTGAATATTACTATTTTGTATGATAAATGCCCTCACTGACCCCTTCTTCAGTGCACCTTGCTAGCACCACGTTGTACCCCCCCTTTTACCTTCAGCGCTCCTTAAAGGGGACATATCATGCTTGTTTCTCCTTTTTACTATGCCAGACTAGGATGCCTGTAAACCATTTCTGCCCTCAGTACAAGTCATTTAGTTCCTTCATTGCCCCACAATAGCGTTCTCAATATCCTCATTTTAGGCCATTATGGAGAGCTTGTTGAAACGCTTGGTCTCAAGGCTGACCTAAAGTTACCTCGCAATGTCACAGCCCTTTGTGCTTTGATTGGTCAGTTCTATCGGGGGTAGAGCCAGCCTGTCCTTCTTCTTCTACTGTATTTTCCGGCAGGCTCAAAGCAGCGACCGCGTATTGAGTCCCCCTACAGGTCAGAGCTGGTAATGAGGGAGAGCGAGGGAGATTTGTACCCCTGCTGCTGGATGTGTTCCTCGGTGAGGGTTTGGGGCTGACGGACATCACAGAGGAGGAAGTGTTTTATCAGATTACGCCAATAAAAAGAAAGGTGCCTCGTGTCGTCATGAGTTTGAAATCTCGCAATGACCTGTCTTCAGAGGCATCAAATCTCGTTCTAGGATATCAGAAAAAATACAATATCTAATTTTTTGAAAATTAAGGGGGTGTAAGGTCTTGTTTTCAAATTTATTATATTATATGTAAGTATTAAATCATGTATCAGCATGATATGTCTCCTTTAACTTCTGGTGTCATACATTCAACAAGGTGCTGGAAACATTCCATGATGAGACTCTCTTGCTCCACCACATTCCTATGGTGCTTCATTTGATTGAGATCTAGAAGCTGTGGAGGCCCCCACACCACCAGACCACCAGCAGCAGCCTGAACATTGATGCAAGGCAGGATGGATCCATGCCCTCATGATGGTCACACCAAATTCTGACCTGACTGAAGGTTTGGTGTGTTGTGCATTCAGAAATGCTCTTCTGCAGACCTTGGCTGTTATGAGTGGTTATTAGAGCTCCTGTTGCTTTTTTATCATCTCCAACCACTCCAACACCATTGTCCTCTGACCTCTGACACAAGCAAGGCTTTTTGGCCCATTCTCTGTAAACCTCAGAGATAGTTGCGTGAGAAAGTCACAATCGATCGACAATTTTGACAGACTGTCTGGTATACGCCTAAGAGCATGAAGGTTTCTGCCATGTAGTTGGCTAAATAGTAATTTTCTTTTAACTGCAATTTAAAAAGCATCAGATTAGTGTTTTTGTAAGTGACAGCTATGAAGCAAGAGAACATTGTACTCTCTGTAGTATTTATTGTCTGAGCTTATTAGCCATTTTAGTCCCCAGATAGGCTTTTAAAACAGTAAACACAACAGCAACAAATAGTTTTGGATAGAACAACATTTCTATGTAGCTTTTGGTTCCCTGCATGTGATAAGCCAAAAGAGAAAAGCAATGTACTGACCGAACATAAAGGTTGACAGCATTTAATAAAAGGAAAATATCTGAAAAACAAAAACTTATAGAGAAATAGTATTTTTTTTCTAATCCAAGGATGTCCTTTGACACTGCCTAAATTTCCCAAATAAGGCTGACAATGTTTGGAAAAGTGCCATTTTGTCTTCTTGACAGCTTCAACCACTTGTCCAAACATTGTGCAGTATTTTTTACATACCCACCTTTGTCATGTTAATTAATCTTGGATGTTCCCCTCATTTGATGCTCACCTATAATGATTATAGGCCCTTGAAGCAGGAGGCTGCAGCTCTTTGCCCTCCACCATCTAATTGTTGGACAGCCTGTGGCGACATGATTTTGACAGCAACTCCGCTAACCAGCCCTGTGCCATCACTAATGAAAACTCACTTGTATGATTGGTTAATTGCTGTTTTGTTTGTGTCTCCTTAGTCATGAGCTGGGACAGACAGATGAGCTCCCTTCTCTCTGTGGCAGACGGCAGCGTGGCAAAGATGAGGGTGAGTTTGATTAAGCAGGAAAGATAAAAATATGCCAATATGTGCAGCGGGCATATCATTTTTGCTGATATTATGATCAGCAGTTGAATTATCTCTTGTACTGTAGTACTGTGATGATAATGTACACCCCCTTGATCAGTGAAAAGGTGTTTTTAGTGTGTTGTGAAAGTAAGAATTATTTCCTGTCTGCAGGAGAGACTGAACACCAGAGGAGGAGGTGAGTGAGCTGCATGAGGGTTTGTTTGGTTAGAAGCCTTTTACTGGTTAAACCTTCTTTGTCACCAAACTCTTCCTCTTCAGATTTGTTTCCATCCAGGGAGAGGATCAGTGGTTCTGGTCTGGACCCCCCCTCTCCTCCTCGCCCTTCCCTCACTCGAGAGCACCCCCCGTCTGTCTCAGTTCAGTGGTCAGATCTGGCTGCTCTTCAGTCTCAGCTTCAGATACAGAGACAGGTTTGTAATGACAGGCTGAGCATTCGAGCTTTGGCTGGAGACTCAGACTATAGGGTGTGCTAGGATGAGGCTGCATCTCTCTGCTGTCACAGCTCTATGTCTCCATAAAAATCACCTCAATGAGCTTCTGTATTAGGAAGAATCAGAGTGCCTGTGTCCTCAAAATTTAGAAACCAGGGTCCAGAGTAAAAAGTTTGAAAAAGCTTTGGCGTCTCTGGGTAGACAGGAATGTCCTTTGCCAGGGAAAATAGTGACGCACGGTGCATGCGCAGTACTCTGATAATGGTTGTATGCACACCCAAGAACAACAACAGCTACCAAACAACATGTTCTGCTAACTGCTCCGTTTGTTATTACGTGTGGATCTGCTGTGGCAATGCTCTAACCAGTGGAGAGGCTTTTGTTGTTTTCGCCAAACACTGAGTCCATGGTGAATAGAACTGAAAAGTTTGTCTTTAACCTTTAGTGCGCAGATGTGTGTTATGACACAGCTGTTTCACTACAAACCTGCATCAGCCACTACTGGCCTGGCAGGCATGCTACTGTCATTCTGAATTGGAATCCATGGGAACTCGGACCATTTTCACACTGTCTGCATGTGTATGTAGAAGGATTTTGTAATGAAAAGGAAAAACCTTTCTGTGACGTTTTCGTGTAAATGGGGCCTGAGCTTTTACTGTGAGAGGCACCTACAGGAAGTGTAACTGAACTGTTAATATCCTGTCTGTGAAGTATTCTACCACTATGGACATACATACCTGCTGGATTAAGGTAAATACGGACCCCTGTTTTTCATTTTTCTGTCTGCTTTGGCCGAGACATGTCCAGCTTGCAGGGAAAGTAGGTGAGCTTCCTGCCCTTAAGTTGTTTGAGAACACAGCTGAGATGTGCACCTCAAATTGGCAGTCGAAAAGCTCTGATTTGAAAACACGCTTGCGAAGATACAAATGCACCATTGCCATCACACAAGTAAAATGCATCCAGTTGAAATTGCACTAACACAGAAGGAGGCTTTGCTATCTGAGCAACAGCTGCAGTGTTGTAAATGTCTCAGACTAACTCACTTCTGATGGTAGACAAGGGTGGACATGAGGTGGGTCTTAGGCCTCTTTAAAGCTTAGCTAAAATCATGAAAACACTCTTAACCTATATTGTGATTTTTACCATGAATATTAGTCCTACCTTTATTTCATGTAAATATTTAGATTGCTTGGCCATGAAAACATACCATTAGCAATTGGATTCATAATGATATCTGTTTTAGTTAAGTAGTTATTCATGAAAATCACATTTTTCGTCATGGCAGATCCAGACGGTGATAAGGATCACTTACAAAATCTAATCATTTGTTACCTGTCCCAATCTGGACTTTTCCTGAAAATTTCATAGAAATCCGTCCATAACTTTTGAGTTATGTTGCTAGCAAAGAAGCAAACAAAGTAACAAACAAAAAACAGACGCCAGCAATATCATAACCCTCTGGTGGAGGTAATTAAAAGAGGCAACTTCTAAAAAAAATCACCTTTTTGCACTGTTAGGACATGAATACTTGAACTGTAGACTAGGCCAAAATCTTTTTTTTTAAACCAGGCCATAAACATGTTTATTTCTCCAGTCAGAATAGATATTTGAACACAGAGTGTGGATATGACAGTTGCTGATTCAAAGTCCACTTCTGCAGTGATTCAGACTTTTACACGACTCATTTTTAACACTGGAGGTTGATAGTTGATCGGCAAGTTTCAATATCTGTTAAGAGTTTTGCTCCCCAAAGTCATAAAAAGATAGAAGCTTGTACTATAATTGGTTTTCAACAGATGCCATGTGTCAGGTCAGTTAGTGAGCTGTGATAATGTGTTCAGTTTTTCTTGTTTTGTTTGTATTTGTTCATTTTAAATTTTATTATGTTAGAAATATTTCTATTTTACCACCTTTTTCATTTTTATTTGTTTTTTAAAGTGTACAGTATGCTAGATTGTTTTAAGAGCTCAAGTCTGATCCAGATGATGTGAAATAAAGGGGCGATGTAGCTGTGCTCATGATTTGAGTTACCATCAAGCAGCCCTTTGATAAAGCCATGTGTGGACAGACACAGTTGATTATTATTACAGTTTATTATTGTGACGTCATTACTGACAGAAAGTTTTTGTCTTTAGGAGATTCAGTCTTTAACAAAGAGAGTCATCTCCATGGAAACGGAGAGGCACAGTCAGGATGGCCAAATCCAGAAACTACAAGGTGACTTCTGCTGCCATTGCATTTGCTACTGTTGTTTTTTATTATTTTATGTATGTTTGTTTGTGTATGTATGTATTTATTTATCTTTTCAGCAATGACACTCATTATGTTGGCATTTAGTTTGAAATGTAATTTTATTGTTGGTGCATCTTAAAGTGGACTTCTAATAAGCCACGCACATGTTGGAGCTGATTTATACTTTTGTGAGGAAGCTACACCTTAATCTGTGCTCTGTGTTAGCGTGGCTCTGAAATGATGCAGAAGGCTTCACTCAGCCTGAAGTGCACACCTCCCTAAATGTAACCACAAGCAAAAATAACCCTACCCTGTGATTGCTCTGCTGATCAGCACCAGGTGGCTGCCGTTTCCAGTGTTCGTCTAAGGCGTGTTTTTGTGTACTATAATGTTATAGACTGTCTGAAGAAGACAATCATATACATTTAATTTACCTGCAGACATATGTTACAAGTACATGTCCTCTCATTCAGTAAAAACAAGCTCTAAAAAAATCCCTGTTCTTGGCCTCAGCTGATTTATCTAATCTTCTCTGATGTCTGTTTCCTTTTTTTAATTGGAACAACTGCTCATTATTCATAAGCACTTTGCTGGGACCTCGTACAGTCCGTTTCCATCACCAAGGTTAACATAAACAAGCAGAGAGCATGTTAGGACCTGATTACAAATCACACTGCCAGCCTGTATCACAGAGAGATGTGGATAACCGAAGCCCAAGTTTGATGCTCAAAATGCCATGTGGTACAACAGCGTAGGTACGGCGTAGATTTAGAGCAGAAGTTTGAACCAAATAGATTTTTTTTTCTAAAGATGTGACATGATTTTCAGATACCCAAATAGTCATCTAGTAATAAACATTTGAAGATTGCAAGCAAATTTGAACCTTGCAGATCAGCTGAATCTCCCTGATTACAGACGTGGAATCAGGGACATCCATCTAGCAAAGCTTCAAGCAGGAATGATTGAGCTCTGTCTGCAGATGCACTGACCAATCAGCGTAGGGAGCTACAAGTGCGGCACACTGAAAGGCAACTGCAGGCCTCTACATTTTTTTATGTATTTATTTATTATTATTTTGACCATTTCATGCCCTTATTGACAGAGAAAGAGAGACAATGAATAGGCTTATGAAAGGGGGTGAGGGAGAGTAGGGGAGGACACTGCAAACAGGCCACTGGCTAGATTAAACCTGGGCCAGAAGAAGCATGTATATGGGTCATGCCTGGTTTCTTACCATCTAGCCAGCAGCACCCCCTGAACATTATTTCTTCATTAAATGAAGAACAAAGAACAACACTGATGACATTTCTCCTTGAAAAAGGCTCTTTCACCCTCTATTGAATTTATGAAGTCCTAAGGTCAAGAGCCATGCTCCCCTGCAGCAGCACCCATCTATTACGTCATTTGATGGGCCAATATTTAATGTGACTGCCAGAATTTTTGTCCAACCAGCTTCTAGATATTTTTTTCAAAGGTTCCAGCTTACCTCAAAACTTTTTGGCTGTTGCCCCGATAAATAAGTGAGATAAATCCTGTTTAAATTGAACTGTCTGGTGTTTCAGGTTTTTATCAGGACCAAGTTTTAATGTAGTTAACAGACAGTTGCTGTAGAAACAAGTAGGGCTGGACGATTATGGTAAAAATAAGAATCCCGATTATTTTGAGTGATATTGAAATCACAATTAATATACACAATTATTCATTTATTTAAAAACACTTAGTATTGATTTAAGCACAATTTTAAAGAACCGGCGAGCAGCATAGTATTATTGATCCACATAAGTCCCACACACTTGCTGTGGCTGCACGTGGAACACAGAAGCGCTATGAAGCGCAGGAACTTGCATACAATGCACTCCACACTGTGTGGCATATTAATCGTTTTTCTTCAATTATAATGTTTTTATGATTGTCAGATGGCAAAATTGAAATCACGATCAAAATCCGATTAATTGTCCAGCCCTAGAAACAAGTAAAATGTTCTTGACAATTACTGGTACATTTTAAGTTTATTAATTTTAAGAGTGTAAAATAACCATCCCTGCTTTTGAGACTCTCAAACAAAGCTTGACTGTTTTGAACCACATCCAAGCACAGCCTCCTCCCCCACATGAGGTGGTTCTTATTTTTCCATTCAACACGCAACTTATTAGCAATGAAATGGTCAATATGTAAAAGGTATTTGTTTATGAACTGAACAGAGGCATATCTCTATATACTGTGGCTGTAGTAAGTGATCCATCAACTTTTTTTTCAGACAGACACCCTTCTTTCAAGTGTGCGTGCAGTAGCAAGGAAAAGACGGCCAAAGCTCACCCACTGCTAGTAAGCTTATCTCAAGCATTGGGAGTCAGTGGGTACTGAAAGAAACAGGGCAGGTACTGTTCCCTGTCTCTGCCTATAGTCATCAGGTAAACTATTCAGTGACTCTAAACAGTCCTGTGTGCTTGTTGTGACTCGGTTTTTACCGTGTTATGTTACTTTATTTTCTACTATCATCGTATTATCTTCTTCATCTCAAAGTAGATCTGTTTAGGAGTAGATAATATGAATATAGTAGAAGACAATGTAACATAAAGTGGTTAAAAACGAGTCACAACAAGCACACAGGACAGTTTAGAGTTGCTGAAGAGTTTATCTAATGACTGTAGACAGAGGCAGCCTAACACTTCCTTATTACTGCATGATATTTGGAAAAAAATGGTGTCTCTCAGCTTGTCATGGAGTGAGGCAAGACATAAAAACAAAAATGTTGGTGTATCCCTTTAATCATACTCCAGTTCAAGGTAAATGTTCAGAGTGTCCTTGTTGACAGGTTATAATTCCAGTGATTTATCCATCTCTCTCTTTCTCAGAGGAGGTGCAGAGGCTGAGGGTCAGAGGGGGAGATGAATGGAGGAGTAAGGTTGGACGAGAGCTCAGCAGTCTCCGAGGCCACCTCGATGCAGCTGCGTCCATAGAGAATCTGGAGGATAGGTGCATTATGGATGAAGTGATGGGACGGATCAAACAGTGACATTTAAAGTTTAATAGTGTTTGGATTGTGTCTTTTTATGTTTATTTTGTTTTGCTTTTTTAGTTTGAGCTTAAAACTGCAGCATCTCAGGAGGGACATCGACCTGCTGAAAACACATCTGAGTAAGTTTCTCTTTTCACACTCACATACACACAAAAAAACAACAGACCAGGGTCCTTTCAAGAGTTTCCCTTCCATCGGAAAGTCTTGAATTTTACTTTTGAAACTTAAGTCTGTAAAAGTCTCAAAAAATCTCATTTTTATCTATGAAATGACTTGAATTTAAGGTAACACATCAACTAAGACCATCCTTGTTTTACTATCAACGGTTTTTTAAATATACAGTTACTGGAATTGGGTTTAAATTAATTTAAACAACATATTTGGCTCATTTATTATTACTAGTGACAAACTCAACTGCAAGTAATAAAACAAAGTACCTATTTGAAATACCCAGTATTACTGCCAGAAAGGCAATAACAAAAGAAGCTGAAGCCAGCAGCCCCATCTCCAGAGGACTGTGACAATGTAAATGATAGGATTTATGTAAAGGATCATATCACATTATCATTAAGGCTCCAGAGAGGCAAATTCCAAGTTATGGAGGAAATGGATGTCCTATATCCTCCCTCAGTGCCCTTTAGTCTTTGGGTGCCTTTACTTGTAAAAGTGTTTCCATCTTTTACTTTAGATGGAAACACCTGTACAAAACTCTCTTTATCAAGGCAGCAGGGTGATACTTGGACAGTAGGCATTGAAAGGTATTTCTCTGCTCATGGCAAACAAGTGCACCCTCATGTCAGGACTACCTTCCTCACTTGAGGACATACACAAGGTAATGTGGTGTCTTGTTGCTTTGGTTAAGTAGATCATACATGAGGTTAACCAGACGCCGCCAACATACGACTTCATTTCCATTTGTGGATCAAGTTCTGCCAAACCTCGCTGTTTCAGAGAGGTAATGATAATGACTACATGTTCCATAGGGCCCGTTCAATGTTCTTGGTTAATTTTTTCAGGGCATCTTAGCAACAATTCAGAGGAACTGCAGTGTCTACTAGTGACTGGCTGATGTGTTTCACATTAGACAGAGCACTGAACCGGGACTTCGCGCCCTTATTGATTTAAATATATGACAAAGTTGATTTCAATGTCTTGTGGCTACTGTTTAGTCTTTAAAATTATCTTCTGACCGCCTATCCCCAAGTGCGATGCAGAGTGTGCTTACACCAGTAAATTCCCATCACAGACTCAGTATGATTGTCTGAAAGTGTAATTCTGATCATGTTTGTTAGTTGGGTGTTGTGAAAAAGTTTTCAGAAAAAAAGTTTGAGTGTGTTTTGTCCGACAGGGGGTCAGGGGGAGGAACTGCTCCACCTGCAGGAGGAGACCAAGGACAGCAGGAGACAGGGCCAACAAACCTGCAGGGTAAATGCACATACAAGCTATTGAACAGCTAAGAGAAGACACATTTTTGTAGGCAAACCTGGAACTGTGTGCTGCGCTGGTTCCCTCAAGTAAAAGCCTGTGGGATTAGTCACTGTTTCTCTGATCTCTGCTGATGATGCACTCCGTTGAGCACAATAATGTTTTATCAATAGTCATATTTTTAAGCTTGAACGTAATTAGCGAGAGTGAAAAGTTATTATATGATTATTTTAAAACTGCAACATCTTCGACATGGATGTATAAGTCATACTGTGACTTACTCGATAGGCCTGACAGCATGACTGGAACCGACAGCACTTAGTGACCAACACAACAAAGTTGGAAGAAGGTTGGGCTACACAAAAGACAGAATACAAACTGTATTTAGAGTATAGTTCTTTTGTTTGTATCTACAATCTTTATTCCAAATGATACGTTATTTTGCTGATAAATAAAAGCAGTCCCTCACCATATTGAGTCTGCTGTTTCTCTCAAACATTTTTCTGTTTAAACTTTACAGTCTCTAGTAGCTCCCTACAACGCATCATAAAGGCAGGGATTCTGTTTTCACTGCTTGACAAACCTTTTTTTCTCTCATAGCTCTCAAGGCAAAAATGTAATTTTTTTTTTACATCGGTGACCGTCGCTCATGCGCTTTCATTGGTCAATGTTTCTGACATGGAGGCAAGTTGTAGAAGAAGGACTGAATACAAACCTGCTAGACTTTCTGCTGTGGAGTCAATGGGCGCTCCAGACTGGTCTGTTGTTGTCGTTCATTACGACACACAAGAGGGAACAACCTTCATCTGAATAACTGCTCTAAAATCCCATAGACTTTGGGATGCGGTAACAGCAGTGTTAAAATATTTACACACTTTTATGACTCATTCCTACTCTATGCACAAACACACACTAAAACCAAGTTCAGACCAAAGTTTTATGGAATAGCTGAGCAGCTGAGCAGTACTCTGCATTCAGGCTTCACTCACACACACTTATGCAAATCATGCATAACAAAGTAAAACACTCCATGACAATTACGTGGAGTTTACACACTTAAGCCTGTGTAAACATGTCCGTTTCCTTTGTGTTTTAATGTTTTATTTGTCTGTGTGTTGTGCATGCTTACCTCTATGTTATGTTTTTGCTGGTGTATTTTTGTTTTTTTGTCATAATCAACATTATACAAAAACTATTGAACAGATTTTGCTGGAATTTTCAGGAGATGTTGGTAATGGCCCCAAACTCAGATGTAATTGGATTTTGGTGATGATCCAGATAACCACCATAAGAGGAAGATCATTTTTGCTCAATAACTGTGTAGCTAATAATATCAACATGATTCTGAGTGTTAGGTGTGGTAGGGTTTTCAGGATGAAGGAATCATATTAAGATGGTAATTTTATCATGGAACTATTACTATAGATGTAACAGCCATATGTGAGCTACCTTGGCAGAGGTTTGAGCTCGCTGAGTGATTTATAGTTCTCATACATATTCTATTGGTGTTGTTTAGACAGTGGAGCAGATGACGGACAGTATGCGATCTCACAGCAGTGACCTTACAAAGATCGTCTATGACACACAACGTGACATCCAGCAGATCAGGTGAGTGCATGTTTGTTTTCATAGGTGTGTCGTGTTTGTGTAATAAATAAAAATCTCAAGTTACTCTTTTTAAACAGGGCGACAGTGTCACACCTGCAGGATGAGATCAGGACCCTCAAAGACCCTCTACTGTCAGCACACACACCAGGTGAGACATACATGCAGACATTCAGTAGAATGTACCAGAAGGTGGTGGTTAAGGTCCTGTTCCAATTTTTCTATCCAAAAATTCAACCTTAAGGGGGCTCTCAGTCACAGAGATTTGACATTGAAGGGTGTGAAAAGTTAAAAAAAAAAACATGCTGTTAATACCAGATTCTACGTGTTTTATGTGTGTTAGTACAGTGGCAATGTGTTTTGTGAGGTGAGGGGTGTTTGTGGCATGTTGGAACCCTCCTGTGGACCCTCCAAGTAAAGATGCAGAGAACTTTAGCAGAAACATATTTGCAAAATCAATCTTTAACATTCAGCTTTGTTTATGTAGAACTAGTACAGAAATACTTTAAGTTTCAGTTTATGTTTGAGAGTTCTTTGGGCCTCAGAAACATTACAGGTTTTAAAATGGACCACAACAAACTATCATAGGGTTAGTGATCTTTAAAATTAATTTAGACATTCATGGCAAAAGTTTTTCTTGTCATGGCTTTAACAGTATTGACATACTCTGGTGGTCTGTGCTGTGTTGTGTTCAGGGGCATCCCCACTCCTCTCTCCCCCTCATAGACGACTCAGACCCAAGGAGGGCTCAGACACAGACTCAGAAGATTTGAGTCCAAGCCCAAGTCTGGATGAGGTGAGCTCAGATGACCTCTCCTGGATGGACTACAGAGACCCTTCAGGTACAACAAACTCACCTGGACAGTACACAAAGCCTTTGTTGCCCTAAAGGTGATCAGGGGGAAGGTTTGTCACACGTGAAGTCTAAAAGACAAAATTAGAAACCAACATCTGAAGAGGACAGATGATGGGATACAAAGCACGTCACTAAATTACATCATGAAAGCATTACATGATTGCATAGTCACGTGATTTTCATGCCTGCTCCCCCCTCAGATCATCATAAGTCCAGATCCTCACACCAGGCTGTTCCAGACCTGCTGGAAGATGATGATGATGATGATGATGTTGGAGATGACCTGGATGTTGGAGACAATGCTGATCATGACTACGTGGTGAATTCAGATGTGGGATCTGATCTAAGTCTGAATGACTTATGACCTTTCATCAGATTTTAGACCCTATGAAATATGGACATAGTCTGAATGATGTCCCGCTTTGGTTCATGGAGCATCAATTTTGAAGCCCTTTGATGGTGGCTGCCATGTTGGAAATGCCTCCTCTGCTGATGTTCGGGATTGAGTTCAGCCTTCAAACAGATAGGTGTGACCACACATTAGTCATAAGATTCATGCCTTTAATTTTACAGTTTTTAGCCTTAATAATATCAAAAGAGATAATTTAAAGAAAAAAACATCACCTGTTCGAGGACAAAGGCACAAACTATTCAGACCAAAATTCTTGTTTCAACCACGCTGTGAACACTTGGAAAAATGGAAAAATATGTGACCTCTGCTGCCTCTGCAGACAGCCTCGATGTTTCTGCCCTGCCTTTATATCCTCTCTGTCACTTACGCAGATAAGGAAAAGGGGTTAATTAACAAAGTGCTGGAGGGATGTTTTTGATTTTCTTTGTCGCTCTCTCTCTCTGTTTCACTGTAGAGCTTGATAACTTGTTTAACAAAGTGAAGATTGGTGGTGCATTCATCCAGATTCACAAGTTAATATTTTACTTTCACCTGTAACACAGAGAGAGACTTTATTTGGCTCACAGAGAGCTGTTCAGACAAACCTGTGAGCCAACCACTGTCAACTAGGGATGGAAATCAAAACCAGTTCCAGCTGAGAATCAATAACTCTCTCAAGGACTCAATATCATTAGTCTTTTTTTCTTAACAATTTCCTAATTCATTCCTGCCATTTTGTTCAGTATAACTTTGACAGGCAGCTACAGAATAATAACTAATGCACAATTTTTTTTCATTCAAGAGTGCAACAGCTGTTTCAATGAAACAGTACAATATGTTGTGCTTACTCTTCATGCTGATATTGTCTTTCTGCCTTTGAATCCAGCATAACAGTAATATTAACAGATATATGAAGCTGGATTTGCACTCACTCATCACAGATTTGTTTACCTCCACCTTCACTCAGGTCTGTGCAGAAACACCAACAAGTAGGAGACAAAGAGAAAAAATGTTACTTTTTATTGACAAAACCAGCTACAAATAGACTATCTGGCTTGCAAAACAAATGTTTTGTTGCTCATTTCCTCATAACAGTAATCTGAGTACTCTAAAGGATTACTTTAACAGATCACCCCAACACTGAATATATATAGAGTTGTCCACTACAGTAAATGATATCCAAAGTAGGTGATGTTTAAAACAGTCAAACAGTCTTTATGTGTATCGTAGCTGTTCATAGCAACTTTTATATCTTTTTTTATCAACTTTTAAGACACTTCTCAGAAACAGCAGGAATGGACTGAAGCCTTAAACAATAATCACCAAAAGCCAGCAGTACTGTATCATTAGCTCAACACCAGACAGCACATGCTAAAGTCGCAGCATCTGAACAAATGTTTGTCCATGTAGAGCTGTGTTGAGTGTGAAGTCTATAAAAGTCCACATGGGGATGCTGTTGCTCTAATGTTGAACCTGTGACACCAATTCAAAGGTGAAGAACTGAGTCGTCATGCAGGTTGTGCAGCCCAAACCGAAATACTCTTCGTCACTCGTTAAACCCCTTACTATGTCTCTTGTATTAAGATCTGACAACTTATCAAGATTTAAAGACATGAATTCATTTTCAAACAACATAGTGGGGAAGATGGTTTGATTTAAATCAATACTTTTTGTTGATTTTTTTTTTAAAGTAAACAGCAGGTGTAATATTCAGTAGAATTTGTTTATGATAAGAACTACAGACAGAAATATGATCCTTGAACTCAAGATAACATATTTAAAATGACGTTGCTCAATTTTTGTTTGTGCGCATTTTAAGTTGATATTTTGTTTTCATAAATATGTTTTTTTAATGCCATTTTCATGTTTATGTTTACTTTGTGGAGCGGGCTGTCAATAAAAAGCCTGTGTGACATGTGACATTTGGCTAATGTGCATTTCATTCAGAGCTGTCCTTGTTGTCACCACTTTACAGAAAAAAACACATTTCCTTCATGGTGAAGGAATATTAAAATCTGATTTCATTTTTTCTTTTCATGTAAACTGCACCTATGGATCCATATTTGCAGGTTGTACTGTATCTTGTTTAAGGTTTACAGCAAAACGAGATCTTCAGCAAAATCAGACCTTTGTTGTCGTCAATAATCCAGAAGTTAAGCTGTTCTTTTAAAGAAACAAAGTGTTCATGCAGAATGGAATATGATTGTGTTGGAATTGGAATTGGAAAATTCCTCCCTTTCTGAAATTATGGTGGAAAAAAAACAGGTTCGGAGATAACATGTTCTAATGTCATAATTAAAATGTAGTTTAAATATTGGGAAAGGAACGTTTAAAATTTATCTCAGACCAGTGGTTCTAACCTGGTGGATGGGACCTAAAAGTGGGCTGCATGACTGTTTTAAGTGAATCACCAATGAGTGCCTAAAAATATCTGCCTCTATTTTTACAGTCCGTAGTAGAAAAAAATAGACTTCGAAAGCAGAAAGACATCCATGTATTTGATTTTCCTCCCATTACCCATTATATGTCTTTTTGTTTTCTTTTTGAAACTTCATTTGACCAGAGGAGACTCATTGAGATTACAATTATTTGCAAGAGTGCCCTGGCCAAGACAGGCAGCAGCACATTTACTTAGTTACAGACATAAGAAGTACAGACACAGACATGCATTTCAACCAGATAAATCAGAGTCAAGGAGCAGAAAGTTTTCAGTCAAAGCATCTACAGCCTGCTTCATCTTGCTCTAAAGCCTTTAATCTGAATTTAAAAAGGTTTCAACAGACTCTCCAAGACAGTTTTTCTTGTTGCTGGTTCCAGTCTGTAGGAGCAGTATATCTGAAGTTTCTTTAACATATTTCAAGATGAACTTTGGGGACAGAAAGCAAAAGTAGATTTTGTAACTGAGTCACCGAACGAAGGCTGGAGACTTAGCTATCCTCTAATTCTCAGGGGGACATAATACTGTTGTCAATGTTAAGAAAATTACTTAAAATCTCTGGAAACATACATTATATAAATGTTATTGTGCATGGATTATGTCTATTAATTGCATGCTTGTCCTCAGGGTTTTATTTTAGTACCCTATTCAAAGACTGACCAAAAGAAAGAAACAAACATGGTGAAACAAACTGCAACAGTTTGCTGTGGCTGCTTTTATTTGGTAGTAATTTGAAAAAATATGGGTAACTATGCAGAGCTTGAATGTCCATGGCCTCAGTCTGATAAAGGTGGTGATGCTGTTTTGGTTGCTGTGGAAATTAAGAGTAATAAATAATACTAATAATAGGTTAGGTAAAATATCAGCTGCACACATGGTGATAATTGGTGTTTGGGATCTCTTTACTGTTTAGCCTCTCATTAGGGCAACAGTATTTTGGGACTGTCTAAAAAAATAAAGGACATGTGGGACACAACGTGCTGAAGCCTGACCACCTCTCCATCCTCCACAGGGCTGCAGCTTCATCATGCCACAGTGACATTTAACTGGGCAGAGGGAAAGATGATGCGTTCAGGGGAAATTAATACATGAGGGTGTCTACGTGTAACTCCATTTTAGAGCAGGATGTTTTGACCGAATTATACCGCTGGTTATATCATCTGACAAGAAAGTTGGATAGTGTTGTCCTTTATTAGTTTTTATTATTTTTCTTTTACTCTGTGTTCATTTGTTAAACTATGACTAACCGTTGTCCTGCTCGTGTGATTTTGATTGTGATTATGATTTTTCCCACTGACTGTGAACGCTGCAGCAGCTCAGTGACGGAGCCGCGGCAGAAAAGCGGCAGGAGCGGTCAGCATCGTCTCAGTGCCGCGGACTAAACGGGGATATATCTGTGCTGGAACCTCCACATGAATACAAACCGGGACCGTCATTTTTCAGCAATGTTACCATTCCGTATGAACGATATTCGTGTTTATATCTCTGCCGTATTCGTCTGCAGATCCTGATTGAACAGCCTTCCATGTTCTGCTACGTTAGCTTGCTCGGCGTTAGCACAGAGGAGCTAGCTTGTTGCTTCAGTTTCCCATTAGAGTAGGTTAGCGTCAGTTAGCCAATGTTAGCCTCCCGGTTAGCCTGTGATGTCACGGTTACATATGTGATGCTCTGTGGCTAACGGCTGACCACGTTTAGATACCGTATTTCCCTTAGTAGACCGAGCCGTGTGTTTCGTTCACGGGAGGTTTACCAGCAGCTCAAATCTTTTGACAGCTCCGTGTCGGCGGAGACATGGACGCCCCGGTGAGGACGACCCCCGCCGCCCTGGACTTCACCGTGGAGAACGTAGAAAAGGTGCGTTTAACTTACAGCACACTCTTTACAGATAATTCATGCTGATAAATGTAAATCCACACGTTGTGTTTCTATGTCAAGGTGATGTCAGCGTGTCTGCAGGCTGACACGAGGTAACGGTTCAAACTGTGACCGTGCTAGCTGATGCCTGTCTTTCAGATGGTTTTTGGTTGTAGATAAACAGATGTCAATGATGTTTGGGTAATTATGGAAATGTTGAATAGGCAGTTTTGACGGATAATCTCATTTCATTCTAAGTATGAAAATATGTGCGCATTATATAATAATATCTTTGCCGGAAAGTGAACTGAAAAGGTCAAAGTTAGTCCTAAACCCACGACTGGTGGTCAAAAATAGAGATTTCCCCCTTATTTACAGTCATTTGAATAGTGTCATCATTTTGATCATTGGTAATATGCATGTTACTTTAAATTAGGGATTGGTATCGTTATTCAGTACTCATGTGTCATAATCACCTGAAAGCAAATGAAGTGCACGTATAGCTTTATCACTATAGATTGATCTCTCTATCCATGGTTTTGTGGATTATTCATCCATATTAACTTTCTTTACATCCCTATAGACATAAGAGCCCTCTTGAAAATAAGAAGCTAAATCTCAAGGGACTTACCCCTTAATAAATGTACCTAGGTGGAGGTAAACAAATCTGTGATGAGTGTGTGCAAATCCAGCTACATTACTGCCATATAATCTGTTAGTATCACCGTTATGTTGGATTTAAAGACAGAAAGACGACATCGGCATGAAGAATAAGAACAACATATTGTACTGTTTCGTTGAAACAGCTGTTGCACTCTTGAATGAAAAACAAAATGTATTATGCATAAGTTATTATTCTGTAGCTGCCTTTGAAAGTTATACATCTGCATTCAGCAGAGTCAGATGTGAAGACAGATATATAATCTGGACATCAATGGGTTAGTCGCAACCATAATTTCTTATTTTTAGATCCGTTGTCTCTGGATGGATAACTGGATACGTTTGGATGATGTCTGTATGTGTACATATAAATAAATAAATAAATAAATAATAATAAATAAATATATATATATATATATATGTGTGTGTGTGTGTGTGTGTGTGTGTATGTAACGTGTACTTTGTATATGCAGAACATTGTATCTATAAAATGAAGAGTATGGCTCCAGCCTGCTCTAAGGGCCTCAAGATTACACCTGTTATGAACTGGTACTTTACAAATAAAGATTGATTGAAGTAGCAAAAATGATAGTAGAATGTTAATGGTAAAGAAACATGTTTCACTGCATTTATTGAGGTTCATTCAGTATAAGGTTAGACTTATCCAATCATTTAATAGAACAGGAAAAAAAAGGTGTTTTATGTATTTATACATGACCGTTGGATACCAAAATCTACCTAACGTAGTGAATAACCTGTCGATGCAGCTGTCCAAAACTGATGGGTTGCAGACCAAACCTGGGCCGGAGATTATTTGGCACCAGTTAGTGGTTTAAGAAATAATTAATACACAAATAAAAACTCAAGTCCATCTACTATTTCCATATAAATTCCAATATTTTGCTGTGGAATACTGTATTGGGATTTCAGGTGCAATAATGTGACTCATTTTCTGACTCACTATATAGGAAGTCAGGACTTGTATTTTGTATGTTAGTGCAGACATTCAGCTGTTTCAGTACCTCTCTGTATTACAATTATTGCTTCTGCTTCTGGGACCATGCTTTACAAAATTTACACTTATTGGGAGCTACATTTTTGAAGTATATAATATAATAAGAATCAAGATTCCTTTTATTTGTCATTTTAAAATGTTTATACGTATACACAATAAATACTAGATGAAGTTCTCACCAGTGGCGCAGTGCTAAGTGCAAAAATAACAGTAAAAAAAGAAAAATGATAAATTAACATTGTGGGTGTCTAATTTTTGAAAAAAAATAAATTGGGAGAGATATTTTGGAGACTGTCTGCCCTTTATTGAAAGTGGAGGGACAGTGGATAGACTTAGTGAGGGTTTGAGAGCAGGAAGCGAGCCCCAATGCGTGGGAAGTACGTTGTTGTGAACTACTCCACCTTAACAGCGCCACAAACACTTTTTTGTGAAAGCGATCATGTATTGCTTTGTTTATACTGCTTTATACTTGACTTGTCCTGCATTCCAGTTGTACTGGGAAATCAGGATTTGTGAGTTCTGAGTGAGAAATTTCAACTGGAATGTCCCAGGAGGTCAGAATTTCCTACTGGGAAGTCTGTAGATCCTCACCATCCTCAAGTTTACAATCAAAGATGGCTGCCCTGGATGTAAACAGTTATTAAGCTCCTGTAATATTCCATTTATGTGCACTACTGACTAGTTTTTGTCATACTAAATCAGCCGTATGCATAGTGTTGTTCGAGTGAAAGGCTGATAACTTCCCCCTTTCCAGTTCGGATGTAAAGGCATTGACACTAAGACTCTTTGTCTTTGCCTTTGCTGTTATGACTGAAAACAAGGCTTGAGATAAACCTGCTGTTAAACCTTGTGCTCATGTGCTCATTCACTTGTGCTCTAAACATACTTCTACATATATTCCAACCGCACTGATGTGTTTTCCTGAAAGACACCAAAAGCTCCTAACAATATACCCACCCATTAATAATTGAAAGATCCAATCAGCTTGACTGCTGAGTGATGGATAAAACACTCACAGTTACCTATATGTATGTTGGAGCAGCGTTTTTCTCTGCTTGGAAGGTGTAGCAATTTGATTAGGTACCGTGTCAGTTGTTGAACCGACTGCTGTCATTGTCAACCAGCTGGTGAAAGCAGTGGGAATCCTCTTGAAGGGTCCAGGCTCATGACTCCCTCTGATCCTGTCCGTTAAATTATGCTGTTGGTCTTTTGAAGCCCCTGCTTCCCTGCCACGGCTGGTTTGTGACTACATGGTCTTCCATGAACCAGGCTGAGGTAAAAAGAGGTTGGGAGCTGCTGCTCACTAGAGCTGCAACTATCGAGTACTTCTGGAATCGAGTACTCTGTCAAGTATACTTTTTTGTTTTTAAACGAATAAATCAATTGTGTACAATGCAACATGTTAGGGCTTTCAAACTGAGCAACCAAATGCCGTTTATTCCTCAGAAAAGGGGTTTTATTTTAACAACTTTCAAAGTATAAACCAGTACTGGCTTAAAATAAAGCCAATGCAATACTGATTTACAAAGCAGTAATATAATTCTGCAATTATATTTGTGAAGTGTGTTCTGGAGGGCATTGTGTAGTTTGGATTGAAATCCTTGATCATGTTCTTAAATCCTGTGTCCGCCACCATGGAAAGAGGACGCATGTCTGTGATGAGCAGATTTGAAATGCTGTAATGGTAATGGCTGCAGCCCTAACAACGTGCTATCATGCTAAACTACATGCTAAGCTAACTCTCTTTGACATCAGACACACTGCACTGTGTTTTCTTTTCGTCCCTTCTTGTAGTGACCACACACTTGGGACACTCTCTGCCGTTTCTTCTGCGGACTCTCTCCTTTCTGTCCCTCTCTTTTCTCTTCCCTCATGATTGTATAAGCTGCGCAGCAGCTGAGGTAGCAGGCGGGTTGTGCCACAGAAATGACCGTCCGTGTCAAATACAATGCACTGTATAGTAGTCCAGATATATATTTATATGCATAATTATATATTAAAAAAGGCTTCGAGGCACAAAATTTAAGTCGAGGATATTTTGTAATCGAGTACTCGCGAATATTCGAGGAATCGTTTCAGCTCTACTGCTCACCCACATTTTCAACCACATTTGGGGCTTCGTAGGTGTTAATTGCGGACCCTGACCTTACTTGAGTACTTGTAGCAAAGTGTCTGACATGAATCTCAGAGCTAACATGTTGAGCCTTCTTTGCCCTCTCTGCTCAGTAAATTGTCTAATATTTGCCCTCAACAGAAGAATAAGCACATGGAAGGGGACAAGAGTATACAGTGTTAACATTATTTTATTTTCTATAGAAACAATCAAGCAATCATGTCTTTCCCGCTCTTAATTGATTAATCAAATACAAGTACCCAAAAAGGAACAGGTGTAACCCAAGTTAGGGCTGGACGATTATGGTAAAAATAAGAATCCCGTTTATTTTAAGTGATATTGAAATCACAATTAATATACACAATTATTCATTTATTTAAAAACTTCTGTATTGATTTAAACACAACTTTAAAGAACCACCGAGTGGCACATACAGTATTATTGATCCACATAAGTCACACACACTCGCTGTGGCTGCACGTGGAACACAGAAGCGCTATGAAGCGCAGGAACTTGCATACACGGCACTCCACACTGTGTGGCATACTAATCCTTTTTCTCCGATTATAATGTTTTTATGATTGTCAGATGGCAAAATTGAAATCACGATCAAAATCCGATTAATTGCCCAGCCCTAACCCAAGTGTACTGTTTAAAGGGATATGCCTTTAAACAGTTATTTGTTTTTGTGTCTTGCCTCACTCCCGAGTCCATGACAAGCAGATAAACGCCACTCTGTAGACTGTCCATGCAGTACAAAAAGGACATGGGCAGAGCTCAGTCAATGCTAGATAGCCAAGCTCAAGCACTGGGAGTCAATGGTTAGTGTTAGCCTGCCTAAGATTACAGTCATATCTGCTTGTCATGGACCTGGGACTGAGACAAGACACGAAGACAAAGAAAATGTTGCCATATCCCTCATAACACCTGCAATCACACGTAGACGTAGGCTTATGTAGGGGGTTCATGTGGCCCTGCATGAATACCAAAGCCCCTGTGTAAAGCCGGATGTGTACCTCCTGAATGTTAGACAAGCACCAGTTTGTGAGCTGCAAGGCTTAACTGATACAAGTGTTTAAATAGCACTGGCCAAATGTCATAACAGCAGCATCCAGAGATACATCCAGCGTGAAGTCTCCAAGTCAATCTGAACACTGAATGTCTTCCACAGATTTCCCGTCGCAGTTCTACTATAATATGATGCTCTGCTCCCTATTTCCCTCCCTCTGTTTGTGTGACAAACTCCCTGCTGGGGCTTCAGTCTCCGAGGATGGGTGGGGTGGGAGACAAAGAGGATGAGTTACAGTCAGTGCTCTGTGTTTGTCCCTGATTTTGTGGTTTTTGTTCACAGTTGCTTTAGCAATGCAGAATATGTTATCCGTGGCCATGAAGCCCGCTTCTCTACTGCTTTGGTTGATGGCTGTCCTGTCTGAGAAAGAGGAGCAGGTCTGATGCCTAGCAATGAAAGAGCTGAATATTGAACTTGGTTCATGTCTGGATAATGTGGTGCCAGGGCGTAACCTCTCTCTGTTATTGATCTGGAGAACTAATGTGCAGTTTAACAAACACATGTCCATGTTGTGGTCATACCTTTGTATGTAAGGGGTTGTTGTGACTGTAAAGCTTAAATTGATGCTGCATTGGATCATTTTTAGGTCAATCATTTATAACAAATTGATACTAAGATAAAGTCGTTGTTTCTCTTGAGTTTTTTGGATGCCTCCACACCAGGGCTTGTTGAGGAAGGTGTTTTGAAACTTGGCCAAGTTCTCTTACTCTCATGTGAACACAGAAATCATAGGTTCAGTGGTTTGTCATATTAAGGCATCAGTCATCACACTCATCCTTCAGATTTTCCAGTGTAAGGATGGTATTTGTCCTCAGTAAGCTGAGCTTATTTAAAGATATGACGTAAAAATACTGGCCACCTCTGGTTAGTATGAGAGAATTGCCCCCAGTAGTGTAAGCAGTGGGGGGTCAGATGCTGGAATCAAACCCTCTTGTGATCACCTTCATGCTGTGTGGCTGTCCATTGTCTCCTGTACATTTCAACAGTATTTTGTCTCACCACTTGGTCTCTGAAACAAAACTCGTCTCCTCACTGCAACAACAAGCCACAGACTGAGAACCAGCTGCACTATCACCTCCATGTCTTCTATTGTTATTGAGCTGGATGTCAACTGGTTGGTGATGAGAAGGAAGTATCAAAGTTTGAACTGAGATGGAAAACAAAGTGCATGGTTGCACTAAAACCGAGTAGAGATAAGCGAAGTTGGGCCAAAATGAAAAAAATCAAAAGGGAAACTGCTCAGGCTTGTAGTCATGTCAACCCTATGCATAACCTTTGAGTCTTTAATAAAACAAAATCAACCCCCCCACCCCCCTCCATAAAAATGTGCTGTTAAGATTAAAGTATTTTTTTGAACCAGAGGGTAATTACCAGTTCACTTATTTCTGCTGCGAAATGGGCTTTGTAACTTGGAGCCTCAGTGGACTTTTGATGAACTGCAGCTTTTGGTACTTCGACATTGGAAACATTTTTCCACACCAACGATTGAATTTCCCGTAGGATCATCAGGAACAAGAGCTTCACTTTTGTGATCAGGGAATTGTTTCATTAGCAGATTCTTTAGGGCCCCGTAAAGTCTGTGTAATTTTCTTTCCCAAATTCTGTTTTGGTTTTTCTCATATTCTTTTTTTGGCTTTAATTTCTTGAGAATTCAGTTTTAAGTATTTAACACAAATTTAACCCCAAGACAAAATCACAAAACATTTGATCGCCTGACTAGGGCTGGGAAATAAATTGAAATATAATCAAAGCCGACAGTTAGACCCTCTAATCGAAGAAATTTACTCATGTTGATTATTTGGATTTTTTTCCCCCTGTGTAAGTTAGGTGACCGAGCCCTTTCCGTACAGTCTGCGTTTACTTTAACCAAGAGTGAAGGACGTGCTGCCAACATGGAGGAGACGAGCTCCAATCTATCAAAGGACCTTGTAGCCAAGTTAAATGCAGTCTCTTTGTTTGTGCACAATTTGGATTATGAGCAGAGAACATCGAGCATTAGGTAATATTACCCAGCCCTACGACTGATGTAGAACTGCAACTATCGAGTATTTTTGGAATCGAGTACTCTGTCAATTATTTCTTTGAGTACTCGAGTACTCTAACAAAATACACTTTTTTGTTTTTAAACAAATAAATCAATTGTATACAATGCAACATGTTAGGGCTTTCAAAATGAGCAACCAAATGCCATTTATTCCTCAGAAAAGGTTTTTATTTTAACAACTTTCAAAGTTTAAACCAGTACTGGCTTAAAACAAAACCAGGACAATACTGATTTAGAAAGCAGTAATATAATTCTGCAATTATATTTGTGAAATGTGTTCTGGAGGGCATTGTGTAGCTTGGATTGAAATCCTTGATCATGTTCTTAAATCCTGTGTCCTCCACCGTGGAAAGAGGACGCATGTCTGTGATGAGCATATTTAAAATGCTGTAATAGTAATAGTTGCAGCCCTAACGACGTGCTATCATGCTAAGCTACGTGCTAAGCTAACTCTTTTTGACATCAGACACACTGCACTGTGTTTTCTTTTCGTCCCTTCTTGTAGTGACCACACACTTGGGACACTCTCTGCCGTTTCTTCTGCGGACTCTCTCCTTTCTGTCCCTCTCTTTTCTCTTCCTTCATGATTTTGCAAGCCGTGCAGCAGCGGAAGTAGCAGGCGAGGTGTGCCACAGAAATGACCGTCCGTGTCAAACACTGTGCACTGTATAGTAGTCCAGATATATATTTATAGGTATAATCATATATTAAACAAGGCTTCGAGGCACAAAATTTAAGTCGAGGATATTTTGTAATCAAGTACTCGCGAATATTCGAGGAATCGTTTCAGCTCTAGACTGATGCATAATAATTTAAGGGAAAATGCTCTGCCCTGTACTTTGGAGTAAGACAGGAAAGTAGTTTCTTTTCCACCTTAGCTGGTGTCTCAAGTGGCTGCTTTAACATTAACTGTTAATGAGGAAAAGAGGGGAGAAGGGGGAAGGAAAGTGAAACATACATTGTCCCCTGCCTTATACCGCTTTCACACTAAAAATAGTGAATAGTCTATTTTTTTGTGTGACTCACGTTGATGACATCATCCTCGCACAGGAACACGACCATATAGACAATGGAGAGGAGCATGGAAGCTGTGGACACGGTGGTTAATGGTTTTACTTACTTTATACTTTTGTCCCTCTTTAAAAATTTACAAACTCGGTGCAGGCTGAATGACATTTGAATGCTGATGATACGAATAAGAATGGATTTGTCACTGAGATGGCAAAGAGTCACGCAAGTTACTGACGGACGGGACAGATGTACAATTACTGAAGCCAATCGGAGGCAAACTGATAAATACCCGTGTTGTTCGCAGGGTCAGTCGACCCGGTTTGAAATGCTGATTAGACCCTTTCAAACTGCCGACAGGAGCCGATTGTTAACAGGTTTAAATGTTTTTTTTTTGGCTAGTCTGAAAGGGGTATAAGTAGGCCTGTCACAATATCAAATTTTGTTGGACGATAATTGTCCAAAAAAGTCTTGATGATAAACGATATTATTGTCAATATTGTTTTAATTTTTTTTTTCATTTATGTCATTATAATATAAGTCATCATAAAGTGAGTAAACCATATCAAAAGCAAGAAACTTTAATTTCTTAAGAGTATTTAACTGTAATTGGAAAGTCAGGATCTTTTAAATAAAATAAACAAACAATATAATAAATTTAACAAACAAAAATAGAGAAAATAAACCCAATGAAAATGAAATGGGCTCTCTTTTAGGAAAAAATGCATGTAAAAAAATAATTATACTAATCAAAAACAATAAATAATAGACCCTGTCTCTGTAAAGAAAAAAACAAAACTCCAATAAAACACACAAAAATAAAAACAATAAATAAAATGTAGTTTATACAGTTCAGGAACTGTTTGTGACATTTACTTTCTCCCAGTCAATCCGTACTGTCTGTCAAACGTTTGTAACAATGCTGGCTTTTCAACCGTATTGAAGGGCTGCATGTCTTTTGCAATGTAATGAACAACACTGTCTGTGAGTGCGCACCATTTTGCACATTTATTTATATTTACTTTGCTGACCAAAAGCCTTGGTAAGCACGGACTGTCAAGGCTCTACTGCTACTCCCCTTCTTCGTCGCCACTACTTTCGACTAGGGATGTTTAATCGGTTAACCGCCTACTTATTTATTAATCGTTTAGTATCTTACTAGTCGGTTAAACGCTACATTAAGCATCATGCATCTTGTTCTTCACGCCTCTGCGCATAGCTGTTAAGTCTCCCGTTTTGGCCGGGAAACTACCGTATTTTATCCCTCTTTCCCGCCGTCCTCCCGTATTAATACTTTCCCGTAATTCTCCCGTATTACAAAAAAACATTCCTCTGCCTCTTAATGCCACCTGCAGTAGCCTGCATGTTTGTTTTCCTCCTCTTTTACTACCAAAGAGGCTGAATGTGAAGATGGCTCACTACGTCTATCTTTCTTAACACCGGGATGCATTGGTTCAATAGCGGATTTAGCAGATTTATAGCCGAGTGAGCATCTGTCATACATGCGATCTTTGGGGTGAAGACGGGGCCGCTCCCGCGGACACACGGAGAGAGCTGAAGTGAGCGTCCTGAGGAGTAACAGGGAAACAAACGCTAATATGAATGATGGCACAAAAGATACGGTTCTTAAGCAGGCTGCCCCAGTGTGAGAATGTGTTGGTTTTAAACAGGATGAACAAGGTGTGAGCTCATGAACACCGACGAGCTGATATGTCGCATTTGTTTGAAAGTAGTGGCGACGAAGATGTGCAGGTGCAGCGGAGCCTTTGTCCTGACAGTCAACACTTACTGAGGCAAAGAACATGTAGATAAAAGTCCAAAATGATGCGCTCACAGACGGTATCGTTCGCTACATTTCGAGAAGTGCAGCCCTTCAACACGGTTGAAAAGCCAGCAGTTACAAACGTTTGACAGATAGTACGAATTGACTGGGAGAAAGTAGGCCTAAATGTCACAGTTCCTGAACTGTATAAACTCCATTTCATTTAGGCCATAGTTTTTATTGTTGTGTGAGTTTTGTTTTTTCTTTACAGAGACAGAGTCTATTTTTTTTGTTTTTGACTAGTATAATTATTTTTATTTACATGCAATTTTGCTAAAAGATAGGCCATTTCATTTTCATTGCTTTTTTTTCTCTTTTTTGTTTGTTTAAGTTACAATATTTTTTGTTCAATTTATTTTATTTAAAATATCCTGACCTTCCAATTACAGTTAAATATTCTTAAGAAATTAAAGTTTCTTGAATCGTGCACTAGTCTTAAGTGCCAGAGATTTCAGGGAAATTCTATTCTAGGCTACGATGTTGTACGTTTGGAATTGTCATGCTGCTGCATCTAAGTTTCATACCAAAGCAGTATTTATAATAAATGCCATGCATTGCATTGGCAAACGTATCAGAAATGTATTTCTCTTTAAATTGTTCAACTTTATTCAGTCAGTTGTTGTTACATCAATAGAATTTAGATTAACAGTTTGTCCTGAATGTTTGGGCTAAATAGTTCCGAAACACACATTTGCATGTTAAACTTTTAACTTAATATGTGTATTAAATTGCGAGTTTTCTTGCTTATAGACTAGTCGACTAGTCGCAAATAAAATTTGAGACTAGTCGGCGGGGAAATTAGTCGAAATTCCCATCCCTACTTTCGACATATCTCCTTGTCGGTGTTTATGGGCTCACATCTTGTTCATTCTGTTTAAAACCAAAATATTTCCACACTGGGGCTGTGGCAGGCTGGCAGCCTGCTTAAGAACCGTATCTTTCGTGCCATCATTCATATTGACGTTTGCTTCCTTGTTACTCCTCTGGACGCTCACTTCAGCTCTCCATGTGTATGCGCAAGCGGCCCTGCCTCCCCTCTAAAAGATTTCATTTTTGTCAGATGCTCACTCCGCTATAAATCCGCTAAATCCGCTATAGAACCGATGCACTCGGGTGTTAAAAAATATAGACATAGTGAGTAGGGATGTAACGATATGAAAATTTTGTATCACAGTTATTATGACCAAAATTATCACGGTTATCATTATTATCACGGTATTGTTGCAGTGTGCTCAAAATGTTCAAAAAGTACTTTTACACACAATTTAATCACTTAATCCCTTCAATATTATCATAATGGTTCTTTTTTTGTCTTTTTTTATCAATAATATGTCAAGAAATGCCCTTAGAGTACATTTTTATCCTATTTTCATGAGAAATAAAAATGAACAATCTTGGAAAGTATTTGTCATTATTATGTTATAAAAGGTGTGATTACAAAAAAAGAAAACAACTGATCTGAACTTCAAACAGGACTCTCTTTATAAATAATTGTAAATGAACATGTTCAAAGTTTTGAGATGACAAAAAATGAGCTTAGCCTATTTTGTATACACTCGCACATTTTTGTTTGCCTGCAGCATTAATGTCCATGATACAGCTCATTATATTAGACCATGTCCAGGACTTTCTTTTAATGATGATAGTCCCTGAAGCAGTTCACCCCCTTCATGATTCTCCTCTGGTGTCCCCTCTCCCAGGCAGATCCCCTCGTTATTTTCTCCTCTAAATATTTCCAAATAACGATCGATGAAATCCATAAAACACGAACTTTGACAAAAAAAGTCAAAATACGGCGAATACACGGCAAAACAAAGGCAGGAATACTAATTCTGTTATTCATAAGATTTCTACATTTTTGGATAGAATTACTGATAAGTGACCTGTTATTCTCTCAGGTATGGCTCAATGAATCCTCCCCCTCTCTCTCTCTTGCTCGTTCTCTCTCTCACTCTCTCTCTCTCTCTCTCTCTACGGATCCGTCAGTTCATCTACTCGAAGACTTCCTGCTGTTGAAATGGCGCCCGTCTTTTTCTTTCGCTGCAGCTTCGTGTTTAGACATGGAGACTGTCTTCTATCAGTTTCCCCTCAGCATCCTTGTAAAAATCAAAAATTCAACCAGACTCCAGAGTCCGTTTCAACAAAACTCCGCTGTGGCTCAAACTTCGCTCTCAGACTGAGGCCAAACAATGCAAACCGCGCATGCACGCAGCCGCAAACTGCGCATGCTCACACCGGTTCAGGCTGCTTAATCGAGGACAGAGACATAGGTCCGGCTTTTCCAGGCAAACAGCAGCATCACCGTGAGTTATTGACACAGGGTGGTGATCAAACACGGTAAAACGGTAATTTTAGAAAGACACTGTAATGATTACCGTGGGAAATTTTACCGCGGTTTACCGTTTTACCGGTAACCGTTACATCCCTAATAGTGAGCCATCTTCTCATTCAGCCTCTTTGGTAGATAGAGAGGAGGAAAACAAACATGCATGCACGTGTCAGTTTATTGAGGCTGGCAAACTTACCGAGGACGTTTTTATTAATTGTTCAGTTAATTGATTTATTGATTATCGTGACAGGCCTAGGTATAAGTGATGCCCTCACAGAGATAAGTTCCTTTATATTCCAAAAGAAATGCAAATGAATATTTTGGCCATTTCTTTGACATTCTGTGTTTATTGCTTTCAATGTCCAAGATTTTATAGGGCCTTAATTCTTAGGCCCCCAACTTGTGTTTTTAATGAAGTGTTTGGAAATTTCACCTTAAAAAGTTGTTGTTTAGATTTTGTTTTGCTTCTTTGATTATCACAATGCACTGATTTAAACATTACAAATAATAAGGCTGCATGAAATTTGCATGCAATATATCGGGGTTGGTAACAGCAAATACTCAACAGATTTTCTGCAGTCTTGAGTAGGTCATTAATCTCCTTTTTAATGGAAAATAAAGACTGAATCAAAGAATCGTATAAAATCAAAATCTAATCAAACTTGGAGGTATCAAAATTCACACTCCTTTGGATGCATGTGTATATATAGTTATAACAGCTGAAGACTGATGAAGAGAACAGTAAGTGTGTGTGTGTGTGTGTGTGTGTGTGTGTGTGTGTGTGTGTGTGTGTGTGTGTGTGTGTGTGTGTGTGTGTGTGTGTGTATGGTGTGATAGTGGAGATGATGGTCCCTGGCACAGATGGTGTGTGTTTGTGAGTGTGCATCACATAAACAGCTCTTTGTTCAGTCTGGTAAATAAAGTGGGACATTGTCAGTATTTTTGTGTGTTTAATGGTTTTGTGTGCGTTGTGTTTTACATTTCTGCTCAGTCATCTTTTAAAGGACACATACGGATGGCTGTAGTATAGGCTAACAGCAACAGCTGGCTCTGAGAACATCAGAGCTGCATCTGAAGAGTGACGTACAGTCTCAAATGGCTCATTCAGAGTGAGTAAAGCGGGGGTCAACTCAGCTTTTTTTTTCAGTGCCTGAAGGAGGCGCCGTTACATATTGTCCGGGCACTCTCACAGAGGAAAACAAAAAAAAAATAGCACAAATAAAGCTCAAAAAATGTACCACAAGATAGTATACTTTAACTCAAACAAAAATACTCATGATTTAGTGTGCGTCACACAATTTAACTAACTTATAAATTCCTTTATTGCATTAAAGTAAACTTGTGTTTATCAGTTTTTTAAGCACAGATATATTCCATTTACCATTTTCAAACATAGTTTTAACTAATACAATATATTTTATGTTGTAGTGTCTGTTAAGATATATTTAGATCATAGCAAATTAAGTTCTTAAATGACTTGTAAAAAGCATAGCATTTACCAGTAGTAGTAGAAATATGTTTGTAGAGATACTGTATGTTATCTATAATAATTTGTGCATTATGTAGTACTGGTTACTGATTCTGAATCACATTTATCAGTTGTTGTAATGTTTTCTTCACATTTCTTTTTTTTTTCCCAAATGATTGGTTGGCTGCTCTGAGTGAGGTTTAGGGTTGCATATGGTCCCGGGCTGCCAGTTGCCCACCCCTGGAGTAAACCAGTGTCTCGATTTTTCAAGTTATAAATTACCCAAAGAAAGTCCTGAATGTGCTACAGGTTGGTAAACTTGTTACTTAACCTTAGTAAATGGCAAATGAGACTTCTGAATAGTTTTTTTTCACATTACTGTGAAAACTGTGGGCAAATGCTTTTATTTTGAAAGAAGTTGAACAAGCTAAAAAGAAAATTTTGTGCTTACAAACCACTGCTTCAAAAAACTCAGGAGATGATCAACCATTGGATCAGTTACGGAACAACAGCTGTTAAATGAGATCTGAGACTTATGGAAACATTTTTGTGATTTTCGTTCTCAGACAAGAGTTTGTGAACTCATGGTACAGATTTTAGGGGTGAGAAAGGATTGTCAATCTTGGAAATGCATTTTTAAATACACAATCTCTTTTTTTGCAGCGATAACTACTACAAAGAAAAGGCAACATAAAAAAGTAGCTGAATAAATAAAAAAAACTATTGGATAATATCACTTGACACTATCCTTTGTCTTTTTTGTCTTAAAGTCTTTACTATTGTTTTCTGAAACATTTTTTCATGTACTTATGGTTGCAGGCAATCTCTCCACGTCACATACACCATTTTTAAGAGTCATTTTCCAAAGTAGAAGCAACAAAAATAGATTATGGGTTAATTTGACACACATAGAACTATTTTATTAAGATTTTTCTACATTATTTTCTTTCCAGGGTAATCATAAGTTAAAATCCAGTATCACGTCAAACCTGCTGTGGACATTGATCAGTGTATTTCATTTCTGTTTCTGAGCTGTCAGCCTGCACACACACTTGAACACACACATTAACACTCACTGCGGTCGTGGCTGGACAGGTGGACAGATGGTTTGAAAACACACTGAAGCTGTATCAGAGCTGTTATACCCTGCTGTAAGTCACAGTGTGAGGTCAGAACCGTCTGACAGCATCCATACCTTCTGGTAAATGAACACCTGGTCTGTCTGTATATTGTTATAATAAAGAACAGTTTGTAACAGTAAAAGTACTTTTGTGTCAGAATTAACTCACTCTTTCACTACTACCCACAAAAGCAGGTCTGGAGTAAACTGAAGTTCACTCATTTGCTTCATTTAGATAAAAAAAAGAGCTAAGATGGAGGACACTACTCAGCCATGTTTCTTTATCATTACCTTGGGTTACCTGACAGAGGGGAGTCAACTTCAGGGTTGGACATTAAATCTTTGGGCCTAGGGGTCAATGAGGCAGCTGGAGTTAGAAGTAAGGATGGGGATCAAAAACAGTTCTAGTTGAGAATTGATAATAGCTCCCTCAGGAAATCTGTGTCTTTAGTTTTGTTTGCTTATCAGTTCCCTTATCATTTCCTTCCACTTTCTTCTACATGCCCTGTATACCAAGGGCAGCACTCTCTCGAAAGAGGCAGACAACAGAATCGACAAAAAGAAAGACATAATGTGTCAATGGCAAACACGGCACAGGAGTGGTCAAAACTGTGGCTTAATTTTTGACAAACTAATGCTTACTGCTGAAGATGTCCCGGTTGCATATGCACTGAGCAGTATTGGCTGACTTTTGCCCCCCAAAAAATTCTTAGTTGATCTGAATTAATGCACTTAAACACCAACACCTACCATGGATCACCTGTGGATTTACTTCATGTTTAAACCGTGGCAGTCTTCAAAGCTTTGTCTTCAGTTCATCAAGTCCAAAATATTAACTTGGTGTCTTAATTTGTGCTGAAATTCACACAGAGACCAACAGCATAAAACTTCAGCAGCTAAACTAAGAAAGTGACACATTACCCTAAAACAAATGCATGCAGTGTTCAGTGATGCATTTGAGGTCCACTCGGAAACATTGTGATGCATTCAAGATGGCTCGATAAAAAAAAAGGATGTGATGCAGCTAGAAACTTGATGTGTTCCAATGTAATTTACAGAGTTAAAGATTTAGATTTTTTTCTGAACCCTGAATAAATAAAGTTAGTGGGGCTGAAACTCGTTTTGGTGTTTTAAAACAATATCAATGACTTTGTTAATGAGTTAATTATTATTAATTTATTAGCTTTTGTTTATATTACTTACACTGTTTTGGCTGTTAAACGAAAGTGATAGTTTTAGCTGGCATGACAATATTTTTGTTTATTAACATAAAGAAAATAGGTAATAAGTAAGTCTTTTTATTTTGTAATTCAGATGTCTTTACTGTGGGATACTGTGGGCTTCTTTAATGTGTGTTTGTACGACGATCATCGATGTAGAGACACAGTCCATCAGTGAAGGTAACAGCTGAGTCTGAGAGGGTAAAAGCATGAAAATGAGCAGACTGACATGTTTTGATCTTTGATGATGAGGCACACACACACATGCTGGGCTGTGTGTTGGATAACAGGCCTGATATAATTATGATCAGTTATATCACAGCTCTTAATATACGAGCGTGGATGTGTTCAGATCTGAACTCTGAGTCAGTTTGTTTACAGTTCAAAAGATGGATTCAGGTTAAAAGCTGCACTGCAGTACATGTCATCTAGGGATGGGACTATGTTGAAATTTCATATCAGTTATTGTTACCAAAATTATCACTGTTATCATTATTATCATGCAGGGCTCCCGATTAACTTTTTACATTGATTGCAATGGAGCACCTACAAAATTTTTTATGATGCACCTGCACAAAAATTAGGTGTACCCAAATTTTTCAGTGTCATCTTTAACGCCACATGGTCACCGTTTTATCATTCTCCATTACTTTTATATAATGTAAATGCTTTTCAAACAAGAATAAGATGTAAAGATATTTTTCTTTATTTAAAGCAAAATTATATTTTAAATGAAAAATTGAGCATTTAAAGTGTTTCACTGAATGAAATTGACAAATTCAAACTAAAACATTAAGCAAATTAACATTTAAAAAAAGTGCTTATGCTTAAAGTGCTTTACTGAACTGAAATTTAATATTTCAAACTCAAACATCTCAAGTTAGAGACTCGCTTCAGGTCTATTTTCTGCGTTGGCCTCTTCCAAACCTCGTAATTTCACTGTCATTAAGAAAGCACCAGACAGAAAGTCAGCGTGTAGAGTATCCAGAAGATTCAAAATAAAACACAAAATAAATGCACTGTGTTATGCCCCGTCTAGGGGTGGCCAAGACACAACATGAGGTAAACCCGTTTCCACCCTAGTTCAAACAGCCACTTGAGCCAGTTAACAGGTTTAACCATGAATCGGTATGATTTTACAAAAAACAAAATTACCAACCACAAGAACAACAATTAAACAGTACCTCGAGGTGACAAAAATCACCTCTACATTATCATAATACAATAACCTAAAATCTAATTGCTCTCAGCACCAAGCTTGAGGTGACAGTTTGAACGAATGGTGAGCCAGGAATTCCCTCCCCGTTGCGGTGACGGCAGCGAGCACTTTTTATCGAGCCTTTCCCTCCTCCGAAACCAGTCACAGGCATTGGCGTGATGCCATCAGTCCAACCAGAGGCAGGGGCAGCACACCTGATCAAGGCAACCTGACTCACACATGCACGCATGCTCACACACACACAGGGCGCAGGAGAACCCTCCCAACACCACCAAACAAAGAAAAACACAATACAGTACACAAAATACAACCAGGGTCGTAACAACGGACTCTCGAACATAAATTTCTTCAATAGTTTGTCATTACGTAGAATCCAGAGGTACAAGCATCAGGTCAGCAGTCGATCAGTGAGTCCCAGAGGCAGCACGACACCATGGACGAGGAAAAGTGAATCGTAGAGGTACATAAATACAGTGGGTACGGAAAGTATTCAGACCCCCTTAAATTTTTTTACATTTTGTTATATTGCAGCCATCACCTCAAAGCGTTTAAATTCATTTTTCCTCATTAATGTACACAAAGCACCCCATATTGACAAAAAACAACAGAATTGTAGAATTTTTTGAAGATTTATTCAAAAGAAAAACTGAAATATCACATAGTCATAAGTATTCAGACCCTTTGCTCAGTACTGAGTAGGAGCACCCTTTTGACCTTATACAACCATTAGTCTTCTTGGGAATGATACAAGAAGTTCCTCACATCTGCATTTGGAGGTCCTATGCCTTTCCTCCTTGCAGATCCTCTCCAGTTCTGTCAGGTTGGATGGTGAATGTTGGTGGACAGCCATTTTCAGGTCTCTCCAGAGATGCTCAATTGGGTTTAAGTCAGGGCTCTGGCTGGGCCATTTGAGAACAGTCATGGACAGTCATGATTGGATATGATACAGCCAATCAGAATTTGTCCTGTTCGACTCCTGATTGGTTGACTTTGTGGCACATTATAGTGCCGTGCCATGTTGAGAGAGTGTAAGGCAGAGTTGAGTGTGCAGAGAGTGCAAGACAGAGAGAGTGAGAGAGAGAGTATGAGTGAGCAGGGAATGAACCAGTTGATAAACCAACTGTCTGAGGAAAAACATGTTGAAAGAAGCACGCAGAGTAAATGGAGGAAAAGTTGTTGTTAAATCACACTTATGTTTATTGAACAAGCATGAAAAACAATTAGCTGAGCACAGTTATTATTGTTCATTCAAACTGCTTTGTTTTCTGCTTGATTATAACTTTTACACAAAATATAATTTAGAGCTCTTGCAAAAAACACGTTTTAGTGCTCAAAACTTCCTTTTAATTGCTCTTAATGGTGGCACAAAAATGATGCCATAAATTAGCTGTATCACCATAAGTTACTGACAAAGGGAGATAATCAAATACAGTTTTGACAGTTATATAAAATAGGAAAAAATATTGCTTTTAGTTAGACCTGTCATAATAACAAATTTTGATGGACCATAATTGTCCCAAAAATTATTGCCGATAAATGATATTATTGTCAATGTTATTTTGAAACATCATTTTTTCATTAATGTAATTATTTTTCTTAATAAAGTGAGTACACCATGTCAGAAGCAATGAACTTTAATTTCTTAAGAGTATTCAACTGTAATTGGAAGGTTAAGAGCTTATAATTAAAATAAATTAACAACATAATAAATTAAAAAAAGAGGGAAAAAGAATGAAAATGAAATGAACTGTCTTTTTGGGAAAAACTGCATGAATAAAAATCATAATAATTTAAAAAAACTATCAAAACATGCAATAATGAGTACAATGAATAAAATGTAGTTTATACTGTTCAGGAATTGTTTGTGACATGTACTTTCTCCCAGTCAATTCGTACTGTCTGTCAAATGTTTGTAATATTTCCTGAACTGCTGATTGTTGAACCGTATTGAAGGGGTGCATTTCTTTTGCAATGTAGTAAATGACACAGTCTGTGCGTGTGCACCATTTTGCGCTGTTTTATTTATATTTACTCTGCAGACCAAACACCCCAGTAAGCGCTGACTGTCAGGACGTCTTTATCGCCACTACTTTCAAACAAATGCGACATATCGGTTCGTCTGTGTTCATGAGCTCACACCTTGTTTATTTTGTATAAAACCAAAATATTCCCATACTTGGGCTGTGGCATTCAGCTTAGGAACTGTCGCTTTCATGCCATCATTCATATTAATGTTTGTTTCCTCGTTACTCCTCACGACACTTGCTTCAACTCTGTGTGTGCGTACGCGAGAGCAGCCCCGCCTCCCCCTCAAAGATTGAATGGAAGACAGATGCATCACTAACCCTAAACCTGCTCATTCCGTTATAGAACCAATGCGCCCAGGCGTTGAGAAAGATGGACGTAATGAGCCATCTTCTCATCCAGCCTGTTTGGTAGAAAGTGAGGAGGAAAACAAACAGGCATGCACGTCAATTTATCGAGGCCGGCAAACTTACTGAGGACGTTTTTATTTAGCCTTTGGTTAATTGATTTATTGATTATCGTGACAGGCCTACTGTTTTGCCTGAATTTTTCCCGCGGTTTATCATTTTATTGGTAACAGACCACACCCCTAATGTCAAAATGTTGATCTTACTTAAATCAAACATTTCATAGTTACACAGCAAAGTGATGTTGATGGAGGTTGCTGTTCTGAGCATGCTCAACTGTTAAATGTTAAAAATGAACAGTTTCTTGAGTGTCCACTAGGGGCTGTATTTGAAGTAGCAGATGTCAGACATATTCTCTTGGGTCAAATAATAAACATGCTCTCAGCCTGGTTAGATGATTTTGGTCTGAATAGTTCATGTCCTAATATGATAGTGTGTCTGTTTTGGATTTAAGAAGGACATAAGCTAGTGGGCCAGTGTGTTAAAGCTGTTTGTCAGAGGGATTGAGACCCACCTTGTATCATCCCCTTTTTCTCAGTAACAAAGCTGGTAGAGAAAGTGGTGTAAGCTGTCTTCACAGAAGAGGATGAGCAACAACAGACAGATGAATTAGGTTTTTACTGTTCAACACTCACTGACGAACAGACTGTGTAAATGTGTTTGTGTAATTGTTAAAGGATAATACTCTGTTGTCCTTTTGTTTTTTACTGATTATTTTCATCAAGCTGCTTGAGAGAAAGAATAGTTCTGTAAAGAGCCAGCTCATTTATGTTTGTGCTGTCAGCCTGAATCTTCAAAATAGAAAAAAAACTGAATTTAGGCTGCGTCAGATTAAACTGGCTTATTATTCAGAGCAATGAGTATGCAAATCCTGTGCACATACATGGATATTAGCCTGCAATGTGGACTCAAGGCTGATGGTTGTTCCATTGCTAATGTTAGCCACAATTAGCTTACCATTTTTACATCCAGTACCTACAAAGAATGCAGCAATTCTTAATGAAATATTCAACTATTCGGTCCAACATTCTTGATTCAATCCATGTGAGTAAATTGCAGTAGTTTTGACTTTGTATATCAATGGCTTTCATTCGTTGTCGTTTTTTCCCAATATTTGCTCTCTTGTCTTTGTGCCTGTGTGTGAAGCTCAAGGGTGAGGAAACTCCTGTGTCTTGAGAGAAAAGGCAGCAATATGCATCCACATTTGCAATATGTGGTATATGTTGTAGTAGTCTGGTGGCATCCGCCAAACCTAAGAAACAATGGTGTTTGAGCTCATCTTTTAATTACTGCACTGGTTCACAAACATATAGCAGGTTTTGCAGAACTAAAGGCACATCAGCATTGTGCATCAAATGAAGCATTAAATGTTGTCCCTTTTAACCAAGGCTTTGAACCAAAAACTGGTATCTCCAACACAGATTTATGACAGACCTGACTCTACTGCAGGAAGTATACCCATCATTATTAAAAATGACTACAAAAAGCACATCATGATTTTGTAGAAAGTCTTGTTTGTTTAAAATTGTAATATAAGTTTGATGACCTTCAAAAAGCAAACTTAACAAGCCGTGATGACTAAAAACAAGCAGACAGCAATTGTTACATTGTGATGTGTTCAGGGGCAGCTCAGACAAATGACAATTGGATGAATGAATGAAATGTTATGATATGTTCAAATGTTAGTTTGGTGTCCACTGACGTTTATGGACAAGTTTGCTCAAGTTTGACTATTGAGTGTTTTACAATATCAACACTTACTGGTTTGTCTATATTTAAACTTTTACCCAACCAACTAAGAATTTACTGAACTTTCACCCCCAGTTTTTCCTGGAGGATGCCTTTGACTGGTTATCTTTCTCTCCTGCAGGCTCTGCATCAGCTCTACTACGACCCAAACATAGAAAACAAGAATCTCGCCCAGAAATGGTTGATGCAGGCTCAGGTCTCTCCTCAGGCCTGGCAGTTCTGCTGGGCCCTCCTCAGCCCAGAAAAGGTATAAAACACAGTCACATGCACACCAATGCACACCAATACACACACAATGTCACACATCCTTTAAGGTTTGACAACAAGGATGCATTTTTTGACACTATAAAATAAAAAAGGATCGAATGCTGGTTTCCAAGGGCTTTTTTTAACCATGGTATCAAACAGGCATCAGTGTAAATGAAGCTACAGCTGTTTTAACCTTTTCATTTTGGAATCATGACACCCATCAACATATATTATCACCCATCCAGTTTGAAAATATTACCATATTAATACCATGTTGGTAGATAGGGATAGGGAGGGGAATTGTAACCAAAACACTATGTTTCTGACTCCAGTCGACGACAGAGAAATAAAACATCTGATTAATAATTGCACAGGAAAAACGTCAAAAGACGTCCATGACATTGACATTAAACTGATTAAAATGGTACAAGAAGAGATTGCGTCACCTTTGACACATATATGTAGTCTATCGTTTCAGACAGGGAAATTCCCAGATGAAATGATAATCGCAAAAATAATCCCTTTGTATAAACAAGATAGCAAGGAAGAATTCAATAACTACAGGCCAATAGCAATACTACCACAATTTTCCAAAATACTAGAAAAACTGTTCAGCAGCAGACTAGATAAATTCATTGACAAACACAATTTGCTATATGACGGTCAATACGGATTCAGAAAAAATCATTCCACAGCATTAGCGATAATGGAAGCCGTAGAAATAATTACTGACACGGCCGAACAAAAAAAATTTAGTATTGGAATATTTCTCGATCTAAAGAAAGCATTCGATACAATCGATCACAACATACTTTGTTATGAACTAGAAAAGCTGGGCGTAAGGGTAAAGCGCTGAACTGGCTCAGGAGCTACCTGAATGGCAGATACCAATACGTCCAAGTAGCAGGAATAAAATCAAGGTGCCTCAACACTATTTGCGGGGTCCCACAGGGGTCCGTATTGGGTCCGAAGTTATTTACTCTTTATATGAATGATATATGTAAGGTATCCGAAGAGATTAAATTCATACTATTTGCAGATGATACGACTCTTTTCTGCCCGGGAGACAATCTGAATGAGCTGATCACAATGACAAACGAAGAGCTAAACAAGCTACAAACATGGTTCTATATAAACAGATTATCTCTGAACCTAGACAAGACAAAATTTATGTTATTTGGCAACAAAAACAGAGATTGTGATGCTAATGTAGACATAAACGGCACCAACATACAAAGGGTTAATGAATTCAAATTTCTAGGAGTAATCATCGATGATAAGCTAAACTGGAAACCTCATATATCTTATATACAAAAAAAAATAGCCAGGAGTGTATCAATACTTTTTAAAGCACAAAAAGTGCTGAATCAGAAAATACTTCTCACAGTTTACTGGGCCCTGGTGGCACCGCACATACAACACTGCAGCGAAATATGGGGAAATACCTACAAAACGAATATTAAAATAAAATTTTATACAGGACTGTGCAGGTACTTTACAAAGCTGCACACGGTCAGCTACCGAGGAACCTACAAACAAGGTTCATAAAAAGACAGACAAAACAGAACTTAAGAGGTGTTATGATTTTCAAAAAGAAACAAGTAAGAACTACGTTGAAAGCCATGACTATCACAGTTAATGGAGTCAATCAATGGAACAGCTTACAAGAAGAAAACAGGTGCAGCGGGACCATGAAAGAATTTAAGCACAGGATGCTCAAAAAGATCCTTGACAGATATAAATATGATAATATCTAAGGGTGTATAATCCAAAACATGTACAGAGCTGAAGGATGATGAAATAAACATGTGGGTTGTTCGGTCTGTAAGACAGCAGGAAAGACGAAATGTACCAAAACAATGATAATGAATGACCTGATGGTGTGAGTGAAGTGGGGCAGCAGAACATATCCAACTAACTGCAGAGAAACATACAGTCTCACAATGGATCCACTAAGCTGGGCTCTCAACGCAATCGATAAGGTTTTCTCAACCCGTCAAGGTGGCCCGGGAGAACCAAAATGCCCCGATGGAACATTCCTAGCTGGGTATGCAATAGACAGACCAACCCAACATCACAAGCCGGGACTAACAACAAATAAAAGAGTCATGAATTATGCCTTACGTGGAACAAGGAATTGGACTATGCCTTACGTGGAACAAAGGATTAGTCATAATAGGTCAAATACGGACACTAAAGGACAGTCAAGAATTATGTCATACTTCTGCAAATGGAATAAAAATGTATAATAATTTGATGATATGTCGAAAAGAGGAGACTAAATATTGAGAAAATGGGGACGGGACTAGATAAGCTCTGCTTCTCCCATCTTCCCTTTCGGACATGTACATTTGATCAACTATTGACAATGTGTGATGCTGTATAAGTGTGCTGACGTGACCGAAATAAATAAATCAATTCAATTCAATTCAATGTTAGTAACACATGCATACAACTCTTCCCCCCTTTCCTGCAGGTTCCAGAGATCCAGTACTTTGGGGCGAGCGCTCTACACACAAAGATTTCTCGATATTGGTCAGACATCCCATCAGATCAGTACGAGTCCTTAAAGACGCAGCTCTTCTCTCAAATCGCCTGCTTCTCCTCAGGCTCTAAAATGGTCCTGACCCGCCTCTGCGTGGCGCTTGCCTCTCTGGCACTCAACACGATGCCAGAGGCGTGGCCTGGTGCCGTGGCAGAGATGGTGCGAGTGTTCCAGGAGGAAAGTGGAGGGGTGGACGGACGGGCTCGCTGCCTTGCTCTCCTGGAGCTCCTCACCGTCCTGCCAGAGGAGTTCCAGACCAGCAGACTGCCTCAGTATAGGAAAGGACAGGTATGTTAAACTTCCCATGCTGTCTTTGATACAGGGACAAGTAGGACTCTATTGCTTTAAGGGGAATTAAGTAAATATAAATGATCAGCTCATCGTAATTAATGTTTGAAGTCACCAATTTCAGTTTTATATCTTCTGTTGATACTCTGTTATCTTGTTGTATAAAATGATACTCAGAATGTGTAAGTATTGGTTTTAAAGGGACATGCCAACTTTTTTTGTCATTTCATGTCTGGCCTTACTCCCAAGTCATGAAAAGCAGATAGACAACACCATTTCTTCGACTGCGTGCAGTAACAAGGATGAGACAACCAAAAGACAATTTACATTTAAGAATATCTCACAAACAATCAGCTCACTCTAAATTGCGAATTGGTTCTCATCATTTGCTTTAAAGAGCTGTTCAAAAGACTTGACTTGTCCGCAAATGTCACATCTCTACTGCAAACCATTACGGACATAGGTCAACAAAACAAAGCCTCCGTTTATGAAGAAAGGAACAGAATGATAGTAAAAGATAATGTTACATAACATGGTAAATATGAGTCACAACAAGCACACGAGACAGTTTAGAGTTGCAGAATAGTTTATCTGATGGCTGTAGGCAGGGGCGGGCTAGCTAAACCCGTTGACTTCCAGTGTTTGAGCTAAGCTGACTAGTACTATGGAGGTCTTCCTTGTTATTGTACGCAGTCAAAAGAATGATGTGTATGCAGGAGTGAGGCAAGACACGAACAGACAAAAAAATATTGGCACGTCCATTTAAACATTCCATCAGCTCATTTCGCTGCTGCTAAGAGCTTAGTTTTTATCTTTTTTTTTCAAAGCAAAAGCTCCAGCAAATATTATTTTAAGTTGATAAGTCTCAGATGATTATATAATGTTGAAATCCTTGTAGAAATGCCTGAGAAATGAGGACCAAAGCTACCAAGCTAACAAAACAACATGACAGGAGAAAATTATGTGTTTAGGGTCCTGTTGATTAAATAATGATTTGGTGATGCTTTTACTGTCCAGATAGTTTATATATTTTCAGTCCCAATGCTAAAATGACCAAAAGGCAGGGTGTTTCTAGTACTATCAATATACTGACTTTAAGTAAATCTTTTGGGGGATGCTCTGGTGGTCTAGTCAGTTAAATGACTATTAGGTGAAGCAATCACAATCCTGTCTGTAAAATCACTCTTTGGTGGTGCATTTGCAGTTCCAGCTTTTAAATTATTACTTTAAGTGCTGTTCTTAGAACAACGATATGATGATGCATTTATTTCCCCAATGTTTCAATATTTGGTTTTGCATCTACAGTCCCATCAGAGAAATTGCTATTCCACAATGCTTTCATGGTTCTATAAGTGGAATTACTATTATGCTGCATTTGAATTTTTTCATGTAGAGTGTTACCTGACAACTCCTGTTGATAAAATTAAGATGAGCCTGTTTTGCTTTGCCTCGCTGTGAGTCGCTACTACATCTGGGAGACCTGTGCAGCCTGTCCTTCTGAACTCATAATAGAAGTGTCAGACTCAGTTTAATCAGTTGAATCTTGCCCTCGTTAACCTCACTGACGCCCCCTGCAGGTACGCGGTGCTCTGGGCAGAGAGTGGGGGTCCGTGTGTCCGTTGCTGCAGCAGCTGCTGAGGCGGACGGACAGCCCTGGGGCGGTGAAGGCTCGCGTGCTGCGCTGCCTGTCGTCCTGGGTGCTGCTGGACGTCCCCCTGAGCGAGAGCGAGGAGCTCATTCACGACTGCTTCAGCGCACTCCCTGACCCCGAGCTGTTCGACACCGCCGTGGAGGCCATCGTGAACGCTGTATCTCAGCCCGACTCCCAGAGGTGCAGACTGTGCGGGACCTGGTGTGCCAGAGTGTGAAGTCATGTGACCAAGAATGTGTGCAGACCTGTGTGTTTGGTTTTACTGATTAAACTGGAGAGGTGACACTGAGGATGGGGGGGGGGGCATGAGGGGCATCAGAGGGGGAGTGTAACATGTGCATGCTGACAGTTGGGGGGGGGGGGGGCAGTATATGTCGGATGTCTGGTGTTGCCATAGTAACAGCGAGGGTAGAGATGTCATCATGCCCGGTTGATTCAGACATGGCAAGCCCCCGCTACACCCCCACCCTAATAGAGGGGGGGAGGGGGCATAATCCTCGGCACCGCTTCCAGTCACTTACTGACGTCATGATGGTGAGGAGGAGGAGGAGGAGGAGGAGGATGAAGAGCAAGTACAACCACCCCTTCAGCCCCCATTTTTAAATATCTGCAGATTCTGCTGCTTCACCTTTACTTCAACCCTCTTCCTCTGTCTCTGTCTTAATATTTAAGGGGATGCTATTGGTCCATTTTCATCCTGTTGCCTGGCAACCCAGTCCCCCTGTGATGCAGAAATTGGGGGGGGGGGGTTTAAAGAGGGGAGACGGCGAGTGTTTAAGAGCAGTAAGGAGGAGAGTCCACAGTGTCATCTCCGAGAGAGAGACTGAAGCATAAAAACATGAAATTCTTTCAAGATCAAAGTAACTCACACACACCCACAATGTTCAGGGACCCTTGTCAGGCTGCCCCCCCCCAACATCCCTCATTCATAAATAAATACCTTCAGCTTTATGGAGTCTACTGCTAAGCTAACGATTAGCTCATTGATAAATGGTGGCCCTGTTGATATTTAATCAGACTGTATGATTAACTGCATTTTCATTACCTTTGAAATCAAATATGCAACTTTCCACAGGAATTGTTAAACAGAATCAGTAATGGCGTTGCTATCAGTAAAAACTTATCAATTCCAATCCCTAGACTGGTTTCATAGTAATCTAGAAAACTTTTACCATTTAAATATGCAAATCTAAGACACAAACATCTACAAGATATAAACTGATAAGATTATTTATAAATGATTTCTCTCTGTTGAAACTTACTTATCAATAGTTTTCACATTGTGCTGCCCCACTATCCCCATGTACGTGTAGTCTGCCACCATATTGTCCCATTCTTGGTAAGGCTTTACTCCATCTGAAGGGGTGTGTCCTTGCACACTAGAGGGGTATTAATAACACAAGGTCATGAAAGAACAACAACTTGATGAAGAGATTATGATGCACGATAATGGTCATGTATAAAGAGGGAGCAACACGTAAACAACAGCCTGACTAATGTCCAACATTAGTGGTTATTTCCATATAATGCTGTATTTCAAATTTTGTGGGAAACCTTGAGTGCTTTTTTTTCTATTTCACTAATCGGCTTGGTGAAAATTGACACAAGCAGCTTCTGCTGAAAATAGAATCATCCATCGAACCTTTGTGAGGTGGCAATGCTGATACCAGAAATGGACGGAGGCACAAGATGCCAACAGACTGATGAGAAGACTGGAGGAGATCTGCCCAGATTTGTTCAGGAGCGCCTAACACGCAAGGAAAGCAAACGGGCTATGTGGGAATTTCAGGTTCCTTCACTGAAAACAAAGCCTAATGGTCCTTCAATCAGCTAATCCTCCATCTCTCTGTAAAACTAAAATTAATCTATCCAAAACCTCCCAAGAGGGAGTTCTCTACTCTGCAAATCACATCCCAGTGTTGTTAAAATGGGTATACTGGCTGGCAACATCTGTGCCATTTTGTGGCTTCAGAGCTGCAGCCAATTTAAAACGAACAAACAAACAAAAAAAAAACTCAGCACATGCACAACTGCTTTTTATGTATCATGGATATTTATGAGAAACATATTTGACGGAAGCCAGTGGTTGTTGTTAGAGACCAAAAACTTACTCTTGGCAGGGACACACTCAGAGCAGAGACATTGCACACGATGGCAAATCAGTATAAAGATGCTCACTGCTGAAATAAAACATGAAAACTTGTTCATTTTTATGAAGTATTGCATGCTGTCCCTCTGGGGTGGTGTTAGCTTGACCGCCTGCCCCCCAAGGGTAAAAACAGCAAATAGTGACTATGGTGACTATGTTGGCTGAAAATATCAGCAGAAATGTCCATATCTGATGAGATGAATAAATCAAAGTTTTGAGTTTGAATCTGCCAGTTTTGTTCGTATAAAATCATGCATTCCTATGTATAATGTAAAAATCTTTCCAATATTAGAACAGACTTTAACTTCCAAGAGTTTTGACTTATAAACATCACCTAATGCCAGAGAAATAACAGAATGCTTTTTTGTGTTTAACATTAATATTTATGCATCAAACATGAGGACCAAAGATGTTTTTATTCATTATTAAGATTTGATTCTGACTTTTTTTCTGGAGGCTGGTTTACTTTCCTCTGTGTCAAGCTGCTGTAAAAATCGTGTCCATGCTTGGTTTTATTTCCCCATCATACGTCAAACCCACACAGCCCTCTTAAGGCTCTGTTCAGACAAAATAAAAAAGCTGTTTCCAAATCTTTAACCACCATGTGCAAAGATTTGTGATGCAAATCCACACACACTTAAATCAGCAGGCAGTGATTATGAACCAGTTCAATGCAGTTTCTGGGCCCTGTAAAACAAACACACATTAACTGTGGAGCTGATTTGCATTTATTTATTTGTCTAAAGTCATGTTGACATCCCAGCTCTAAAATGCTGATGCAATTTACATTTTTCCTCCTATTTAACAGCTTGCATTTTCCACATTATTTTATGTTTTTTTCCTTTCATTAGCTTATACCACTGTTTCCTTTTGATTTATTTTCATGACTAATGGAGGAGAGAAAACTTGGTCAAAGGTTGAGTAGAAAGCCTCCTGTTTGTTGTTTGTTATTCCTTTATAGATTGTGTAATGCACACGGATTTGCAAAGCATGCTGGGATCTCTAGCGATGTTTTCTCTCATTAATGATGGTCAGTGTGTGTGTGTAGGAGGTGTGATGGCTGAAGCAGCAGGATGAGATGGAATAAAAACTGACAGCAAGTCAGAGCAGCTTCAACACATTTCAGCACATGGATGTGTGTGTGTGTGTGTGTGTGTGTGTGTTGTTTTTTAGTGCGGCTGGAGGCTGTCTGCCAATTTTTAATCATTTTATTTAATGAATGAAGGTTGTCAAGAGATTTAATATTTGAATAATTCTGAAAATCACAGAATTTTAACCTATAATATCTACTATCTTGATGATCTGATGTACCCTTCCTTTAAAAAAAAAAACACCACCTGTTTCATAAGAGCCATGTAGGTGGGATAGGAATGAAGCCATCAAAACACTGGATACATTTTGGTACTAAAACACTGCCAGTGTTTTGTGCAGTTTAGTCATTTTTGATCATTTAATATGAAAACTTTTTTATGGGACCATGTCAAAGTTTTTATTCTGATATTATGATGATAACCCTGTAATGAGCAAAGCTGCTTGACTTTGATTTTATTGTAGCTCTTGGGAATGTGAACATAATGTTTTTGTCATTTAGTGTGAATAATATGTTTTATATAATCCATTGTGTTTCTCTGTGTCTCTCAGGTATGTAAACACCCTGCTGAAGCTGGTCCCTCTGGTTCTGGCCCTGCAGGATCAGCTGAGAGAGGCGGTCCAGAGTGGAGACATGGAGACCTGCCACGGGATCTGCCGCATCGCCGTCACACTGGGAGAAAACCACTCCAGGTGTGTGTTCGTCTGCTCCTTCTCCTTCTAAGAAACGTATCATGATACATAGATGATGTGATAACATTAAGGTATATAACATTATATTTGAAAACAGAAGCAAGGCAATACATCTCATTATTTTTTGTTTGCCCCTCTAGCCTATTTTGGGAAAAAATGTGTTGAAAATTTGTGACATAATATGCAGGAAAAAATAGACACAACATTTCACTTGTGTTAATCAAGGTCCCTGCAACATGGGCAAGCTGATTGGCCATCCTAGTAACAGAAACAAAATTAATAAATATTGCTCATAAAAACGGCTGACTGTCTGCTGACAACGATCAACCAGATGCTGAGCTACAATACTAGACAGTGTCCCAAATTTCTGTGAGTGATTAACTAAAAAGTATTGATATTGCATTATAAAATTATTGACCTGACATAGTGGTCCAGCAACATTTTATTACGTCAAGCAAAGTGTCTTTTGGTTGTAGTAGTTTAAAAGATTTTGCCTTTGACCTTTTTATTTAACTTTTCTTCATTGCTTGGTGAAATTCAAATAATTTAGTAGATAAGGCGCGGCCACAACCGTATTTCCATATTACTGAGGCTGTTTCAATATTTTCTTTTTGGTCAATGACTGCAGCTCGTTTGTCTTTGGCTCCCCCTTTTTCTTGATTACTGTGGCTCCCTCAGTCCCTCACTTGAATTACAATGAGAGCTCTTTAGTGGAAGGGGTGTACCACATGCTGTGCTGTAAATAAATGCGGGCAGCATAACTGACAAAAACTTAAACACAGAAAAGCGCAACACTGCAGAAGCTACACTAGCCATTTAACCTTGATTTCCTTATTCTCATGATCGAAGTAAGCAAGATGTTTGTTACTGAAGCTTGCTTAATCCATTGCTACTGTTGTCCTCCATGTTTCGTCCACACTAGGGCTGCACGATATTGGAAAAAACTGACATTGCGATTTTTTGGGGGTTTGCGATGTATTGCGATGTATATTGCGATATTAAAAAAGGGAAGAATTTTCACCAGATGACTTGAATAGCTCTGTTTGGGAAGAATTTGGTTGACTCACAATGACACCATTGTATTCATATAATACCGTTTAATCCAGGCTAAGTGGGTTCATCTGTGAGTTATGAAGATTGCTGTATGCAAAAGGGATCCAGGAGGCCATGTCTCTGTACAAAATAGAAAAGGTTTTAATTTCAGCTGCTTTTTCTTCATTTCCTCAATAAATGTAGATGATATACAGGAGCTTGTGAAGCAAAACAAAAGTTTGCATGTTTGCGATAGTCACATCGAATGCGCGATGTGACTATTGCGCATGCCCACATTGCGATGGCGATGTTCAAACGATATATTGTGCATGCCTAGTCCACACTAATGTTATTAATGACAGCCCAGCCGTCCCCATTTCTCTTGTGTGTGTGCAGGACTCTTCTGGAGCAGGTGGATCACTGGCAGGGCTTCCTGGCTTTAGTCAACATGATTATGTTCTGCACTGGGATCCCTGGTCACTACCCGGTCAACGAGACCACCAGCTCACTCACACTCACCTTCTGGTACACACTACAGGTAGATACAAGCCTGCTCTAATATTTAGCTAATTATCAATCAGTGGCATAGTCAGGGTTGTCCAAATGTAGTTCATGCTGATCAGTCAAAATCTGCAGATTATTTGTCAGATGTGTTTATTTTTGCCCAAGCATTCAATTTTTACATTAGTAAGTTTAAAGATCATTGATCATAAACTAGGAATAGCAATTTTCAATGAACCATCCTTTTTCACCAGCTGAAACAGCATTTCCTTGGCCTTTGACTTTATGACAGTGTCCCATTCACAAAGGAGAAGAGTCAGTTTTCTCATCTTTGTGAGCCCGCAGGTTGCTTGCCTGATTTTAGAGATAGACTGCTGCTGTTAAGTGGTTTGACAAAAGCTGGTAAAATAACATGCAATTTGTGTATTTTGGATCATTTTGAAGTCAGTTAAAAGTCTTCCATACCCTTGAAGTTATTTTTTGACATTGTAGACTATTGGGACACCAAAAATATCTGAAGGTCAGCTAAGATATTGTTGCTCTGGAAAAGGGGAAGTTCACCTTAAATTACTTTGAACAGTTCATCAGTTATTTTCTAAATTGCAAAGTATTAAATTAACAAGTCAAAATAAGAAAAATTAAGCATTTAAGGAAAATTATATAATTAGCAAAACCAGAAAGCTTTTATGGAACAATTCTTTTTCATTACCATGTGTTTTAATAGCAGACTGACTGCCTAATCAGGCTCCTCGGAACAAATAATTTAAAACTGAGCCATTTTAGAGCACATTAGTGTAATCAAGGGTTGTCTCATAATCAGTCAAATAAGATCTTACCTTTCACATATCAACAGAAAAATATTTCATGATACTGATGAAGCTTTCCTTCCTCCTCTAAAGGATGAGATCATTTCGTTCGAGCCGAGCAAACAGGTGATCTACCTGCAGGTGTACAGGCCTGTGTATTTCCAGCTGGTCGATGTTCTGCTGCACAAAGCTCAGTTTCCCTCAGACGCTGAGTATGAGTCCTGGTCCTCAGACGAGAAAGAGCAGTTCAGGATATACAGGTGAACCTGGGACTTACATGAGGCCTGTTTAGTAATAGACTGAATGTTTGGTCCATGTTAGATCATTTTTGTACTAATGCATTGGTTTTTCAGGGTGGATATTTCTGACACTCTCATGTATGTGTATGAGATGTTGGGGGCGGAGCTTCTGAGTAACCTTTATGATAAACTGGGCAGACTGCTGACCAATGAGCAGCCAACATCCTGGCAGGTGAGTCTCTTCCCGGTCTGTCTCAGATTAAACGCTAAAGTGGGGCAACCACTCCAAGATAGTCTGCCCGAGTTTTGTCTTGGATCCTAGCTTATGACCAAAATCAGCAAATGCTCCATTATCTGTTCACCCTAAGATGATCTTCCCTGAATATTCTGTGGTATGAAATGTGTTGTGTGGTGTGAAAGTAATTTTATTGTGTCAGAAGAGGATCATTGCCATAGTGGTGTATATATGATAAATCACATCATATCATCTCATATAAATATTACAGTCATGGACCAAGGCAGAAGCAGGAAGCAAAGGTAGGCATGGCACTGAGAATGAAGGCCAAACAAAGCTGTGTTCTCTCTATTGTCCTCTTGTGTCTGGCTGCAGGAGTCTTGATAGTGTTATAGATGTTCGTGGGAAACTGCCTAAATTACTGCCTTGTTCAAAAGTGGCTTCAGTATAAAACTATAGTACATCTAAGGGATTGCTTTATACAGAGAGTTAATGCTTTTTTTAGATTGCCCCTGGATTTCTGTTTTTTGAAGTAGGGTCATAATCTACAGGATTGCTTGTCGGAGTGGAGTAGCTATTGGCCAGAATGGAGATCCTGAATTCTGCCTCAGCACAGCCTCCATATCTGAGAATAGGTTGAGCTAAAGTTCAGTTGTGGTGATGTGCAGCACTAAATTGGCTATTACAATCCACCCAGAGGTTCACATTCAATGTTTTTTTCATATTCAAACATTTGACAGCTTCATCCAGTTGTTTTGTACAGTTAATTGGATGTCAGATATGAAGGACCAACTTGTTTTTTTTGGCAGAATAGGAGTGTCTGCTCAACGTAACCTGTAAATTATTTTTAACAAACTGATAAGAGAAGATGCTGGTTGGAAATCTCACCCCCCAAGAATGGTATAAGAAGCTAACCGCTTGTTGCATTTAGCTTCAGTTCCTCCCGAGGTAGTTTGACATGTTTGTTTCCACTAACATGGTGAGGGTGGAAGCCCTGGTTGTTGGTGTGTGAGTCTGTTAGTGTGTGAGCTGTCAAAAAGAGAGACAATACACCACACACTACAGGGCTCTCAAATGCGACCATTTTGGTCGCATATGCGACCAAAATTTGTAAGAGTGCGCCTAACTTTTTTTGTTGGTTGCACTGGTGCACCCTGTGCTCCCCGGGTGAAAAAAAACAAAAACAAAACGTCGGTAGCAGATAATCCGCTAAAACAGGACAAAACACCGCGCCTGCAGTCTCTCTCTGTCTCTCTGCCTCTCCGTTCAACAGCAGGTCCTGCACACACACGCAGGCACGCACGTACGCATGCACACACACAGCCCTCAGTAATCATCCAATCAGCTGTCAGTATGTAGAGGAGCCCAGACTCTGCGGTGTCAGGCTACAGCAGGAAGACACAGCGAAGCTCCGCTGAATCGTCTTAGGCCCTCCTCACACGAGGACGGCACCGTATTGTCTTGGCGTCAGGAACAAAACACGTATCGTTGTTTACACATCGTATTGTAGATAGGCTTGTGCATTTACTTGAGAACGCAAAATCCACGCCGGGACGTACCTATGGGTTCCGACGCATGCTTCCAACCCATACTGCATGCTGGGTAATGTAGTTCTTGGGTTACTACACTCGTAACATCACAGTTCTGCTCCGAGGTGTATTCCACGTCAATAAGTGCTCATGCATGCGTAACATGCTTCATCTCTGCGTGAGCACTTGTTGCTGTTGTTGCTGTAGCTGGTGTTGTTGGTGTTCTGTGAGCAAATGTTGGTATAAAAGTCGTAGCAATATTTATAGCTGTTATGTTGTTGGTTGTTAAAATATGGATATTTATTTCATTTTTCAGCACAGTATAGCACCTTAAACATTAGCTTTTATTATCCTGAAATATTTTATTTAACTTGAGATGTTTGAGTTTGAAATATTATACTTCAGTTCAGTAAAACACTTTAACTCTATAAAGCCAATTGTACCATATTTGATACATACTTTTATAATACCTCTATCTACACAATTTGATCATCAAATGACAAGAAAAAACAGAATAAAATCAGATAAATGATAAAAATGTCCTTAAATGGATTATCAGTTGCCACAAACACCTAATGTATCAAATGAGATATGAAAAATATATATGTAGAATTTTATGGATTTTCTGATTTTTGTAGGATTTTACCAGAAAGTGAAATAAAAATTTAATCTCCAAAAAATAGAATTTTCTGGCTATCTTCTACAGTCTTGGACCTTAAAGGGTTAAGAACAAGCACTTTTATTTGAAGATGTTTTATTCTGCTTTATGTTTTAGTTTAAAGTTGTAAATTTCATTCAGTGAAGCACTTTAAACGCTCTGTTTTACATTAAATGTATAATGTTGCTTCAAATAAAGACAAGTATTTCTTTATATCTTCGTCTTATTTAAAAAGCATTTACATTATATAAAATTTATGGAGAGTAATAAAATGGTGACCTTATGGCGTTAAAGGCGACACTGAAAAATTTGGGTGCACCTAAATTTTGTGCTGGTGCACCTTAAAAAATTTTTTAGGTGCACCGTTGCAGCCAACTCAAAAAGTTAGTCGAGAGCCCTGCACTAACAGACTCACACACCAGCAACCAGGGTCTCTTCTCTCATAGAACTGATAAATCTGCAATATTTCTCTCTTGAGTTTTGAATCACTAAAGATACATTGCTGGAGCTCCAAAATATCCTAGAACTGTCGTCCTCTGTCTGTTCTTACTGTTTATTCTAATACACAAATCATCTATCTGTAATGATACTCAGATTTGAACAGGCTTCATAAAATTGTGTAGTTGGTAGCTATTTGGTCTCGTTTTGTGTCTGAATGCGAGCAGAAGCTGCCCATACCAGTATTTTAAACAAAGTTGAAATTTGATATTGATGCTCCGTTCTGTCCATGTTATGATCAGTGAGAACAGAAACTATCCCTTCGATGTGACAAAGACATGTGAATGCACAGTTATGCTGGAAGATGTGAGGAGAGTTTGTCTATACATATACAGTTGTGGTCAAAAGTTTACATACACTTGTAATGGACATAATGTCATGGCTCTCTTGAGTTTCCAGTTATTTCTACAACTCTGATATTTCTCTGATAGAGTGATTCGAACAGATACTTCTTTGTCATAAAAAAACATTCATGAAGTTTGGTTCTTTTATGACTTTATTATGGATTAACAGAAACAGTGACCAAATCTGCTGGGTCAAAAATATACATACAGCAATGCTTATATTTGCTTACATGTCCCTTGACCATTTTCACTTCAATTAGGCACTTTTGGTAGCCATCCACAAGCTTCTGGCAAGCTTCTGGTTGAATCTTTGACCACTCCTCTTGACAGAATTGGTGCAGTTCAGTTAAATTTGTTGGCTCTCTGACATGAACTTGTTTTTTCAGCATTTTCCAGGTGTTCTCAATGGGGTTTAGATCAGGACTTTGGGAAGGCCATTCTAAAATCTTAATTTTAGCCTGATTTAGCCATTCCATTACCACTTTTGATTTGTGTTTGGGGTCATTGTCCTGTTGGAGCACCCAACTGCGCCCGAGACCCAACCTTCGAGCTGATGATTTTAGGTTATCTTGAAGAATTTGAAGGTAATTCTCCTTCTTCACAATCCCATTTACTCTCTGTAAAGCACCAGTTCCATTGGCAGCAAAACAGCCACACAGCATAATACTCCCACCACCGTGCTTGACGGTAGGCATGGTGTTCTTGGGGTTAAAGGCCTCACCTTTTCTCCTTCAAACATATTGTTGGGAACTGTGGCCAAACAGCATGATTTTTGTTTCATCTGATCACAGAACTTTCCTCCAGAAGGTCATATCTTTGTCCATGTGATCAGCGGCAAACTTCAGTTGGGCTTTGAGGTGCTGCTTTTAGAGCAAGGGCTTCCTTCTTACACAGCAGCCCATCAGTCCATGGCGATACAAAACATGCTTGACAGTGGACACTGACATTTGTGTTCCAGCAGCTTCTAATTCTTGGCAGATCTGCTTTTTGGTGGTTCTTGGTTGACTCTTCACCCTCCTGACCAATTTTCTCTCAGCAGCAGGATAGCTTGAATTTTCTTCCTGACCGTGGCTGTGACAAAACAGTGCCATGCACTTTATACATACAAACAATTGTTTGCACTGTTGCTCTTGGGACCTGCAGCTGCTGTGAAATGGCTCCAAGTGACTTTCCTGACTTGTTCAAGTCAATGATTCCCTTTTTCAGATCCGTGCTGAGCTCCTTTGACTTTCCCATTGTAGTGTTTTTGTTTTTTGTATCCAATGGGCCCTATTTAAATGGCCTCAGAGAAGTCCCCGGCTATAGTCACTCATAATCATTCACAAGAAGAGGGTATGTTCTGAAGCTCATTTCATTGACACAACTTTCTAAGTCACCAAAATTGCTTATTCATGTTGCTGTATGTATATTTTTGACCCAGCAGATTTAGTCACTTTTTCTATTAACCCATAATAAAGTCATAAAAGAATCAAACTTCATAAATGTTTTTTTATGACAAAAAAGTATCTGTTCTAATCATTCTATCAGAGAAATATCAGAGTTGTGGAAATAACTGGAAACTAAAGAGAGCCATGGCATTATGTCCATTACAAGTGTATGTAAACTTTTGACCACAACTGTAGCTGAATGATGTTCGAGGTAACAAAAGGAATTGAACCAACTTAGGGCTCTCAGTCATCCTCTGCTTCTTAAGGAGGAGGGTAAAATGCCATAAAAAGTTTTATGAGGAGTTTTTAGGTACATTAAATATTAACGCACATGCTGCTTGAAGTGGGTCATCACTCAGAGGCTCACTTGACTCTTCTTTGCCTTCTCCATTCTCAGTCACAACTCGTAATAATCCACAAATACACTGCAGTATAGCCAAGAGAGCATCACCACTCACCTCCTTGCCTGCTTCTTTTTTTTTTGCCGTTGCTACAACAAAGCATCCCATTAGCAACACTGCAAGTCCACATATTGAGCAGAAAAAAAAGAGGTTTCTAGACTTTTATTCATGCTCAAAAACTTCACAGCAGCTTAGAAAAACACCTGGCAGATGTGCTGTACAAAAAGAAAACGGTGATTTTACTGGCAGTTTTTTAGCCCCACACCTATTCCTGATTGACCCCTGAGGACAAAAGCTTGACTGAAATTATCGCCATTGTAAGAGCACTAGATTGTCTATTAAAGGTGCAACAATGCTGACAAAATATTGAATAGTTCCGTGCGAATTAACATATGCGAATTGCTGTATTTTCAAACAGCTTTTGCCAATTGTAATAAAATGGCTAAGTTGTCAAAACTGAACTGAAATCTTTGAGAAAAAAAAAAAACACACTTAGCCCTAGGGATATGAACGTGTAGAACTTTTACTATCCGCGTACACGAGGCTACTACACGTACACGGTTACATGTCAGAGATTAATGATCTTTTTCAAATGCAGTTGTGCTATGTAACCACTAGAGGGTTCGGTCTCCTTTAGAATACATCCTTATTCCGTTAAAGACATTTTCAAATCAGATTCAGGCCACTTTCAAATGTGGTACTAAATCAGATTCGTATCCGATTTTATTGAATGCTACCGCGGTCTGAACAGTTAGGTTAGGTTATCAAAGTTAATGCGACTTTGACGTCATGAGAACAGCAGTTTACCTCGGGACAAATGTTTTCAAAGTCACTCCATGGACAGAACATAATCAGAGCTTAATATAGACATGATTATTAAAAAGTTTATGCATTTTTTTCCTCTAAATTAAAGAGTTTTAGTTATTTTTCCATCTGCAAACATTAAACAATGCAAAACAGGGGAATGATGAGAAAAAGTGAGAGAGTGCTGGGCGATCAGCTGGCGTCTCCATTACACGCACAAAAAAAGATAAACGTGAATGAAGCATACATTTGCATTATATTGGATAAACTTAGTTTATTAACACTGCACTGTTTTTTGGATGGATTTGTCAGGCTTAAATAACAGTTTACAGGACATGGAGACACTGATGATCCACTGCTGTCCATCTCATCCGTGCACATTTGCACGCTGCTGTATGTTTCTACGAGACAGCGTCAGAAAGTGAACAGTCTGCTCCTGTCTGATCTGCTCTCAGACAAACTTAGAAACATCAAAACAGATGACAAAACTAAGTTTTTGCCTTTTTTTTAACCCGTTCAGCTCACTATAGCTCTGAAATGTTTGGCTCCCCAGCACTGATCTGTCATCGGCAGGGTCGGCGGGAAAAAGCGTCCGCCTTGCGGTTTATAAGATAAAATATAGAAATAAAATATAGCCATCATTACTTTAATAAGTGCTCACTTGAGGTGAGCTGCTGTAACATCAGGTTCTGCGTTATTGGAACAAATTTTTCCAGCATTGTGAAGCAGTTTTGGTTTGTGTTGTTGCCCCTCATCACTCTGTGCTGTGCGTGTTTTCATTAATGTTAAACTGAGTATGCGCGTCACTTATGAAGCATTAGCTGTTCACATCACAGTCTGCAGTCAGGCCACATTTAAAGGTGTTATCTGAACAGCCAAACAAAAAAATCGGATTTGAGATATAGATCAGAATTGAGCAGTAAAACGATATTCCGGGATGGAACAAGTTGGGTCCTATCACAAGGTTTAGAGCTGTGGCTCCGCTGCAGAGCCTCCACTGCAGCTGTGGCTGAGCAGCGGAGGCCGTTTTACAACCCGATGAGAACTAGAGCCTTATTTAGCGGTGTTTTTGTGTGAAAGTAACGTGCTGAAAATTCTCTAAATAAAGCGTGAATGCAGACCGATATCAGATTTTTTCGGTGGGAGTCCGTTTATGTGTGATTTTGGTCTGACTGCAGAGGAACTCGGCATACGAGCAGGCCGAGAGCAGAGAGGGGGGGGTTTGGTGCGTGCGCCCTGGGCTTCTGATGCCCATAAACACTGCTGTAGGGGTAATTTCTGCCCTAAACCTTGTGATAGGACCCAACTTGTTCCATCCCGGAATATCGCTTTAAGGGCTGCAGTGTGAATGTAGCCTTAGACACGAGGAATTGTGATCAGGTCGAGAAAAGCCGACAGAGCACTAACGAACAATATAATGTACAACAACATGCATTAATACAGGCAAAAGTAACCAGCCGTTAACAGGTTTGGTTTCAGCTGCACAACATTTGTGTATGGAGAAGATTATGAGCGCTGCGCTCAAACACAATCGCAGCAGCAGCAGACTCCTCCTCCGACTTGTTCAGGTGTTTCCATCACAGGTGGTTTCGCATGCATCCTGTGCTGCTGTTATAAGCCAGTTTTGCCTGACATAGCCGACACTAAACAGTATTTCCACTGGTAGTTTGTTTGAAAAACTGCCACACAGTGCTCCGCTTGATGATAGCTGCCTCTGGGTCTCCGAGGCAACCAGAAGTGACGCGACACTGGTTGTGACTGCAGATCTGTTTGTGACATTGCGCCTCATTCATCTGTTATATATGCAGATAACTGCACTAGTGGGAACATTTAAGTGTATAGTTGGTTAATATTATTATCTAAAGCTCTAAAGTGTCACCACTAAAAATTACATATAAATCTGTGAGAAATGTACGAGGAGGAAAAAATGACGTGTAAACAGTTATTGATTTTTCTAAAAGGTTATGATTTGTTATCCGTGTATCCATTTACACGTTTAGATGTTGACACTCCCACTAAGCCCACTAAGTGTATTGTTGTATCCCTTCTGTCTGCACATGTGGATAAGGAATGGAGCCTCTGACAGCCCTGGACTGGTTTATGCCTGGTTGTGTTAATGATTGCAATGCCAAAGTCATATTCACAGACTTTTTTTGCACTTGATCTGTTTTCAGAGATCATGTAATGCTTTTAAACATTAACATGCCATTTAGTGTGTTCCCCGGTTGTTGCCAGAAATAGCTTATTCCTCAACCCCCCTGAATAGACCCACCCCTTTAACATTCTACTGATGTTCTATCAGTGGTTCAAGTCCATTGGCTTTGTGCTGTAAGCACTAGAAGGGGCTGATATTTCCCCTAATAACTGCTACATTGACATTGTAATTGATAGCTTAGCTCCAATGTTTACTCTGCAGCACAGCAAAGGGACTATTGAACCCTGTTCATGTGTTTTGTAAATTGATGCTGATGCACAGATTTAAAAAGGGTGAGGAAAAGGTATGAGGTCTTTTTGTGAATCCGGCCACAAGTTATTTGTTCAAAAGATCAGGTATTTGCTGAAAAAGCATTGATTTATAGAAGTTTCATCAATCATCTGTTCCTCAGACACATAGTGTAGATCTTTTAATTATAGGATCAACCAAACAATTTGATAGTGATTTTTAAATTCTAGAATAAGTATGAACTCACTCACGCTCTTTCTGTGATCATCTCTCTCTGGCAGCATACTGAGGCGTTACTGTATGGCTTCCAGTCCATCGCAGAAACAATCGACGTGAACTATTCTGATGTGATCCCTGGTCTTATCGGACTCATCCCAAGAATCAGCATCAACAATGTGCAACTAGCTGACACAGTCATGTTTACCATCGGTGAGATGACACACAGAACCACTATTCAAATTAAAGTTCAGTTTCAAAATGTAGTCAGATACAGATTTATGTCACGTCAGAGTACTTAAAACCTGCTGTAATAGATTAAAAGTATGGTCTGACTGTGAAGACATGTTCCTTTCAGGTGCTCTGGCAGAGTGGTTGGCTGATCACCCAGTCATGCTCAGCAGCGTATTACCTCTGGTGCTCCAGGCTTTAGGAAATCCAGATCTTTCTGTGTCTTCTGTTTCTACACTGAAGAAGATTTGTCGAGAGTGTAAATACGACCTCCCTCCATATGCCTCCAACATCGTGGCCGTCTCACAGGTGTGTGAACACTCTTGTACCTGATCATTATGTTTATTTTTAAACCCAGTCATAACCTAAGATTTGTATGAGATGGCTGAAGAATAACCTCAATAGCCGCAGTACCCTGTCCATTATATCTGCTTTCATGCCTAAAGAAGAACAGTGGAAGTCAAGCACTGCTACAGATTCATTTCGGGTTTTCTCAGTGAAAGGAGAAACAATGAATGAGAGGACTCTGCCAATAATCTGACTTGTCCTCCTTCGTGAAGTGTTTTCTTACCTGTATTTACATAGAACAGACAAGTCCTATAGAGGCTTACATAGTCCTTCCGGTCTCTAAAAACTATGAACGGCCAAGAGAGACATAAGCACTACAAAGTAGTACTGGCTAAGGCTAAACGCATTTTCACTCAGAGCCAGCGTGACTGAAATGGAGAAGGAGCACAGTGAGATGCACTTGTCACTGCCCCGGCAAATTTGAAAGCCTAACACTAATGATTCAGTGTAGTTTGCAGTTTGTTTGAAATAACGTACCTCTTCACCAGAATGAAAACTCAAAGTCTTGGATGAGTTTACTGTCCTCATGAAACAATTACAATAACTTTCAGCAAAACTTTTTCAGATAAACAGAAGTAGAGTTCTCTAAATACAACTGGTTTTAGTGTCAGCCTTTCTCCTTCTAACGTCATCACATTGGTCTTAAAATGTTGTCAGTTTCATTTGCATTTGTTGGGAAAGTGTCAGCACCATTGTATGGCTCTGTGGTTGCCTAATTTGACATCTTGACCCTCATATCCGACAGTATGATAACATAATCTGACCTCACCATCAGGCAGAACAGTCAGCCAGTCTAATTCAAGCTGCAACAGCTGAACATAACTTCTCGTCCGTCAATTATAATTATGTTGTTTGTTCTGTCTGTGCTGTCCATAAATAACTCCCTCAGGTTTATTTTCTGATATTTTTAGCTTATCAGGGTTATTTTAAGCGTTTGTCTCTGAATAAAGGCGTTTTATTCTGTTTTATCTGCAGGAGGTTCTCATCAAGCAGATCCACAAGGTCAGTGTTGTCCTACATCCTGACATTTACATGACGTGAGTGTGTGTATGTGGACTCTCTAAATGCTGCTGTTCTCTAATCCTGCAGACCAGTCAGTGTATGTGGTTAATGCAGGCGCTCGGCTTCCTGCTGTCAGCTCTGCCCGTGGAGGAAATCTTAAGAAACCTGCACTCCCTCATCACACCGTACATCCAGCAGCTGGAGAAACTGGCCGACGAGACGGTACACACACACATACACACACTTGGACATTAGCCAATAGGAACAGGCCGTGAGTCTATGTGGTGTCACTGCAGAGGGCCGTATCTCTGCAGGACCAGATTGGATCACACACACACTGTGTGGCCCTCTCCTTGGCTCCTGTCTGGCTCTGTGATGTTTCAGCATTACATCAGACTCTCAGATCAGGTCTGAGTCTGGAGTGGACTGCAGAGCCCCCTGGTGGACAGACGGAGATGTTACATGACATGTCAGTGTACGAGACAATCATGTGGTGAACATGATGGCATTTGGGGCAAATCTATCCTCGTACTCTCACAGGCCACTTTATTGGGTACACTTGACTAGGTTAGACTCCCTTTTGCCCTCAGAGCTCCTTAATTATTGGTGTCGTAGATTCAAGAAGGTTCCTGAAATATTGGGGTGTCCCGATACAATTATTTTACCTCCGATACGATACCGATATTGCAGCCTTGAGTATTGGCCGATACCGATATCAATCCGATACGATATCAGCAGGAATCATACAGACTTTTATTACCTATTTTGTAGTATGGACTGTAAGAAAAGGCTTGATCAGGTCAGATTACTCAAACAGAGAACAGTAGGCAGCAAAAGTAGGTATGAGAAAAACTGACCCATTTGTTATTAACCAATAGGTTAAATAAATTTTAACCTTAAACATAAGAATATACTAAAATTAAAACAACATAAATAAAAAATATTAGAAGACCCTGAAAAGTGACCTCAATAAATCAAACAAAAACATATTTCACCAATTGCAAAATAACCACTGTGTTGAACTTAAACATAAGCATATTCTACAACTGAATAAAATAGAAAATAAATATATTAGAATGGACTGCTTGTATCGGAGTGCTGATATCGGAGATTTAGGATACAGGCCGATATAATCCGATATTTGTTTTTTTGACCGATATCCTATATCAATATCGGATCGGGACATCCCTACTGAAATAGTCCTCAGAGATGTTGGTACATATCTCCATGATAGAGTCCCACAGTTGCTGCAGATTTGTCAGCTAAACATCCATGATGAGAATGTGCTGTTCCACCACATCCCAAAGCTGCTCTATTGGCCTGAGATCTGGTGACTAGAAGCTGCTGGAGTACAGTGAGCTCATTGTCATGTTGAAGAAGCCAGTTTGAGATTATCTGAAATTTAACGCATGGAGTGTTATGCTGCTGGAAGTATCCATCAGAAGATGATCCACTGTGATCATAAAGGGATGGACATGGTCAGCAACAATACTCTGGCATGTTTAAACCATGCTCAGTTGGTACTTAGGGACCCAAAGTGTGTCAAAAACATCCTCCACACCATCATTCCAACATGAATCTGAACTGCTGATACAAGGCAGGATGGATCCATGCTTCATGATTTTCACACCAAAATCCTGACCTTACTTCTGAATGTGGCAGCAGAAGTCTGGACTCAACAGGCCAAGAGACATTTTTACAATCCACTGTTGTTCAGTTTTGGTAAGCCCATGTAAACTGTAGCCTCTTCTTCACCCAGATCTCAGTCTCAGAACCTTTGGGATGAGGTGAACTAGGAAACACACATCATGGATTTTCGTCTGGCAAATCTAACTGTGTGATGCTATCATGTCAATATGGAACAATACATCTGAGGAAAGTTTCCAGAACCTTGTCAAATCTATGCAACAAAGCATTATTGAAGAGCTGCAGGCAAAAGGGGGTCCAACCTGATACTAGCAATGCGTGCCTAAAAAAGTGACCTGTGATTTACATTAAAGGGGCGATGCACAAAGTCATGTGTATTGGACTGATGAAGGAGCATGGGCCATCTATTTTTTTCAAGCTTTCAGAATAGATAGAAACCTAATGTTCTCCTCAGCAACAATGCTTTGCCTGCTCTCAAATGTCTCTCTTTTTTTTATTACTATGTTTTTATTAAAGCTTTTTGAGTATCATAGAAACAAGAAAATTAACAAGACAACAAACAGGCAGGTCATCAGAGGTGACACAATACAGTTCATTTCCAGAAGGGGGATTGAGTCATTGTTGTTTTCTCCAGTGTCCAGGTTTTGTTGTCATTAGTCCATCATAGTCCAGATGAAGATAAACCGAAGGGACAAGAGGCTCTAGCAAAAAACATACATGCAGTTTTACAGACAAAAATACCTACATCTGCCACCTCTCATCAAATATTTCTGTTCAATGTTATCCATTTGGACCAATATTTACTGACTTTTCCTAAACATAATCTTAAAGAAAAGGTCAACCTTTCCATGTCATACAATTCCTACACAATCGTCATCCACTCTGCTTTTGTGGGTGGTTCCTTGACAAGCCATTTCCTAGTTATTGCTTTCTTGCTTGCAACTAATAATATTTTGAGAAGGTATTTATCCTGGGCATTAAGGGTGTAGGGTAGATTTCCTAAATATATGGTTCGAAAACTATCATCCAGCTGGAGACCTGTCACTAATTTAATTGTTGCTATTATGTCTGACCAGAAAGGCTGAATCATTTGGCAGTCCCAGAATATGTGAAAGTGGTCAGCAAGCAAGTTATTACACTCTCTCCAACAGTGACCAGATTTGGGGTCGCCATTTTGAAGATATTTTATCTTCGGGGTAATAAAAAATCTTATTACATTCTTCCACGAGAATTCTCTCCAAGAATCAGAATTTGAAGTGGTAGACTGTATTTTACAGATATTTAACCAGTCATCATCAGTCAGGGTTATATTTGCTTCTTGTTCCCATTTAGTTTTCACATATTCTGTAGACAGCTTTTTAGACAACTGTAGGCTTGAATATATTTTAGTAATAACTTTCTTATGAATGTTACCCTTATATGCATCAATGAAAATATTGGTGAGGTTCATATCAGTGTTGATATGAGCTTTGATATTTTTATTGAAGTGGCTCCTAAGTTGCAAATAACTATAAAAGTCCTTCCTCTCCAAATTATAGATATCTGCAAGGTGCTGGAAGCTTTTCAGATTGGTGCTACTGGCAATTAAACAGTACGATGTAATCCCTTTCAAGATCCACTGCTGGAACCTAGAATCCAGCTGGGCAGGTCTAAAATCCTCATCATGTGCCACCCATCTTAATAACCGAGCACCCCTCTCCCCCTGGAGTTGCTTACATTCTTTAAACCAGATGTTTAGAGGAATCATGGTCCAACTGCTTAATTTATCTGGATGTAATTTCTTCAGATTTTTATCTCCTACTATGGATGGAAGAGGGATATCCAGCTGGCTAAACTCTAGGTCCTTCCATTTAGCAGAGTACTTGATGCACCAAATAAATTAAATATTTAAATATTTATAGAAATGTGCTGCTTTATAGTAATCTTCCAAGCAAGGAAGTGATAATCCTCTCTTATCTTTTGCAAGCTGTAATGTTTTAAGTCGTACCCTAGGTCTTCGACCTTTCCATAAAAATCTAGAAATTGAGCATTGCCATTCATTAAATTGTTTCTTTGGAATCTCTGTAGATAACGACTGAAAAAAGTACAATAATCGAGGCAGGACACTCATCTTTATGATTTCTATTCTGTTATGTAGGTTCAGCGTCAAAGAAGACCATCTGTCCAGGTCATCTTTTATATCTTTGGTGATAGGATCATAGTTTATATTGAAAATGATGGTAAGATCTTTTGGGATATTAACCCCCAGATACTTAATGCTGGTTGTATTCCATTTGAAATTAAATTTTTTATATATATCTTCTTGAGGTGAGAAATTATAAGTGAGGGTTTGAGTTTTGTGAGTATTCAATTTATATCCTGAATAAAAACCGTACTGCTCTAGGCATGACATGAGTCTGGGTAGGCTGGAATCTGGGTTGGAGAGAGTCACTAAAATATCGTCCGCATAGAGACATATTTTATGTTCTATTCCTTTTATTTGAATTCCTGTTATACTAGTATCTTCTCTAATTGTCTGGGCAAGTGGTTCTATAAACAGTGTAAAAAGGGTGGGGCTCAGGGGACAGCCCTGGCGGCATCCCCGTTCCAGAACAATAGTCCTGGAGAGATTTCCATTTATTTTAACCTGTGCTGTCGGAGACTGGTACAAGGATTTGAGACAATTTATAATTGTATCTTGAAAACCAAAACGCTGCAGCACCAAATACAGGTACTTCCATCGTACAGAATCAAATGCCTTTTCTGCATCAAGGCTTATTGCAAGAGATTTATAATTACTTTGACTCATACTCTCAACCAGGAACAATACACGTCTTATATTATCATGTGTCTGTCTGTCTTTTACAAAACCTGTCTGGTCTGTTTCAACCAGATCGGGTAATATGAGTTCAATTCTTTTGGCAATTATTGAGGCAAATAATCTGTAATCAATGTTTAAAACCGAAATCGGTCTGTATGAACTGCAATCCATCTTGTCTTTCCCTGTTTTGTGGATAATAGATATAATGGCCTGTTTCCAGGAAGCTGGAGTTTCCCCTCCTTTGAGTACGTAGTTAAAACACCTAAGAAGTAAGGGCTTCAATATATCCCTAAATTTCTTGTACCAACTAGCTAGAAAACCGTCTCCCCCTGGTACTTTGCCAGTTTTAAGTCTTGATACAGCGTTATCAACCTCTTCCTTTGTAATTTCTTGTGTTATTATTTTATTCTGTTCAGCACCAATTGATGGTAAATCAAGGGAATCTAAAAATTGTTTAATAATAGATGCCTCTGCTGCTTTTGGTTGAGAGTATAACTCCTTATAATATTTTTCAAAGGACCGTTCTATTTCCTCAGGTTTATAACATATAGTGTTTGTGAAGGGATCTCTGATTTTAAAAACTGATCTTTCAGTTTGCTGTTTCCGCAGTTTCCATGCAAGTATCTTTTTGGCTCTAGGTCCGTTCTCATAATAATTTTGTTTTATGTATTTAAGTTTAATCTCCACTTGTTTATCAAGTATATTGTTTAAGATTTGTTTGTTTGTGTTTATTTGTTTAAGTATTTGGGGATCATTTAACTCTATATGTTGTTGTTCGAGTGTTTTGATTTTGTTAGTGAGTTCACTTAACTGTTTCTGTTCTTCTTTTTTCTTCCTGGAAGACCACATTATTAATTTTCCTCTCAAAACAGCTTTTGCTGCATCCCATATAACACTAGGTGACATTCCTTTACTGTTATTAAATTCCAAATCAAATGTCTCTCTTAATCAATCAGACCTGCAACTGACCTTTTGCACTGTGGCTGAGCCTGAAGCAATTTTTCATGTCAGGGAAATAAATGATTTAAACACAAATCAGATAAAGTTGTCAGTATACTCATGAACAGGCACTGCTTTTAATTTTACCAAGATTAAAACTAATCTGAAAACTGGTAATATTTACATATTTCCTCAGTTCCTTGCTCACACACACAGTTTTATTTCACCCTTCCTGACTGCCAGAGGCAGTTCTTCTCACTGGATGTCTCCAGGCAGTTCTTCTCACTGGATGTCTCCATCTCGCGCAAGCGCAGGTTGAGTATCAATATCAACAAAGGCTTGAGTGACCCCGTGGCAGGTATAACTACCATTGTCATCCGGGCTTTCATTCTCTTGAATCTTCTCGCTTACGCAGGTCAACTGCTGATAGCAAGAGCTGATAATAGCATTTGATGAAAGGACTGTCGCTGGTAGCCTTGAGACTGCAAAGTCAAAGTAGCGAGTTGTTTGTCCTCCAGAGGCTGCGACAAATTTCCCATTTTAGGAAGAAGCAATGTTAGCCTTTACCTTCACATTGGATGGTTAGCAGAGTGCCCCGCTGGAACCTATCGTAGACGAATGATAAGAGCGTGCACGCTCGGCATCGGCTGTAGGCCTGTGCTCAAAATATCGATATGGCAAAATATCGTCATGCACTTCTTGGGATACATGTATTGATATGGATTCTACAGAATCGATACGGCCTCAGTGTTTGGACAGTTGTCGTAGATACACTTTGGGTACTGTTAAAAATGGCACAGTTCAAAGTAGAAGCCAAGCTGCACGATAAAACACATGTTCGGAATTTAAACTTAGATCTACCATCTTTGGGGACCTGAATTAAAGTTCTTAAGTTGAAGAATTATTTAAAACTCATGCTTGTTCTTTTTCTTCTTGTAATAAAAACAAAAGTTGCTGGAAATTCTGTTAAGTGCAGTCAATGTTCACAATTTATGTGTATCGGGATAGGTATCGTATTGTGGGGTTGCTGGAAATACCCAGCCCTAATCAACTGTCTCTTCAGAGGTATCAGCAAAGGCAACGCTCTTGCTACCCTTTGTACGATATCACGTAAGTAAAAATTCTAATTTATAGTTAGCAGGGACTAGGTACTAACAAAAGCGCGTTCACTCCGTGTAGCTGCCTTTACTATAGTGCCAGTGACAGCAGTGTTCTCGCTGCCCTCTCGCTGAAGCAACGAAGTACATAACTAACTGCACAGTTAGCATAGTGCTCCCACAGGAGCTAACTCTTAGGCTGCGTTTGCACGAACACTCCTGACTTAAAGACGCAAAGATTTGTCCTTTGCATTTTAGAATTCTTCTGCGTTCAAACGACGACGCTCGGAGACGAGTGAATCCACTGTAGTATGCATGCTGGTTCAGTAGCTGGCAGTGTAGGTCTGCAGAGAGGCAGCACTGCTACAACACATAAATGAAGAAGAAAAACTTTTCACAAACAACAATGGGGAATCGACACATAGAGATGCAGGAGTTTCTTTTCTGGACAACAAATCAGTTCGGACAACACATCTGTCTATCAGTAGTTTGGTCTGGATAACAAACCGAGCACAGTAAGCAGCTCACACGTTACTCGGCAGATGGCCGGAGCTGTTGTTGTTCCTGGTATGCAGGCGCAGCCTTCATATGAAAGAGTACTGGGCATGCGGTAACATCAGTTTCACCCTGAAACGCTCTGATATTGGGTTACACTGAGCTGCATGGAGAGCGGATTCAAAGCTTTACCCTTTGGAGCCCATTTTCAAAAGTTTCCGTTTTCAGACGAAACGCAACGCATTTCCATCTAAATGCAAGGCCAAAACGCAACGAAAACTTATCAGATGCCAGTGAAGACCGTGCTCTCGCTACCCTCTCACTGAAGCTTGTATTACACAGCTATCATAGTGCTTTCGCTAGTGCTAACTGCTGTTGTACCGATACCAGACAGGCCCCCCTCAGTCAGTGGAACCATCTCTTCCTCAGCCAGGCTATTCTAGGCGGAAGGCATCTGAGGCTCTGGGCAGCCCCCCACGTAGGAAAGAACTAGGACTGACACGCTGTCTACTAAAGTGGATCAGCTGCCTAGTGAGTTGGCCCAGATGAAGTCACTCCTCCTGTCTCTACACCCTACTGTTATGGACGGTGGAAGCATCGGGACTCCCCCAATGCCGGGGCTGGCCCCAGAGGAGGATATTATTTCTGTGGCGGCTTTATCTGCACTATTCAATGACATGAGGGTGGGGCCCACGCCTCTGAGTCAGGTTCCCGCTTGTCAGCCCGTGGATCGGTGGAGGGGTCTGATGATAACTCTATGGGTTTGATGATTCGTATGGCCTTGGCTCGCTTGCACCTGGACTTGCAGCAGCCTGACCAACCTCCTGCAAGTGCCTTTTTCAGACACACCTCAGCTCCAGCTAGCTTTTCAGTTCCTCCCTCAGGGGAATACCTGAGGGAGCTGCAGGCCTGCTGGAGGGACTCAAAGGCTCTCTCGTGGCTGACATCTGATGGGCACACTTAGGCAGCCATGAAGGATTTGGCTATGTTTGGTCTGAGCGGTATGCTATCTGTTGAACCTGCTATTGCCTCTCTTATAGTCATCCCGGATGAGGTTCTAAGACCTGAGGCCAGGTGCCCTCGACAACAGTGCCGGGTCACTGATGACCTGCTGGGCAGAGCATATGACACAGCAGCACGCATGGGCCGTATTGGTAATTCCCTCTCCCACCTCATGCTGGCCCTGTCAGCTGCCCTGCAGTCGACGACTACGGACGCATCCACTACCAGCCTAAGGGACGCCTCATTGCAGGCTTTTGCCCCTATGTCCCAGAAACTGGGGCACCTTATGTCCACTCTTGACCAGACTCGCCGCCAAGTCTGGCTGGCTCAGTCACCCCGTCAGAGACATGCCGAAGGACCCTTCGTGCAGTTCCAGTGGAGCCTGGGGAGCCGTTTGGCTCAGCAGCGGTCCAGCTTCCGGAGCAGACTGTACGAGCCGATCAGACCAGGTGGAAGTTCCCAGGGCTTCACAGAAAGATGCCACCTCCCAGCAGGACCAGGGGTTCAGCAAGTGTTTCCCAGGAGCGCTCCCTACCACCGTCTCAAACTGCCCATTATAGAGGGCCTAAACGCCCCACTGGGGGACGAGCCCGCTTTTGGCATGGCCCCACTAATTTACCCCCGAGATCACCACCATCATCTCGAACCCTCACGGCGCCCACCCAAGGCCCCAGGAGGCCGGGGGCACAGGAATTGAGGCCTTGGGGCCGGCGGTCGGTCTTTTCTCCCAGCAGCATCTCGGCTGCTGGGCAGCCTGTACTTCAGACTACTGGTTGTTGTCCAAACTAGCTCAGGGTTACAGGCTTCAATTCCGACGCCGGCCCCCAACCTCCAGCAGAGTCGGGATGACTGCAGCTGATCTTTTGCACTGTGGCTGAGCCTGAAGCAATTTTTCATGTCAGGGAAATAAATGATTTAAACACAAATCAGATAAAGTTGTCAGTATACTCATGAACAGGCGGCAAAGACTCAAGCCCTGGTCGAAGAGTTATCCACCCTCCTGTCCAAGGGTGCCATTGAGCCAGTAGACCCCCTCTCCCAGCCTAGGGGGCTCTACTCAACTTACTTGCTGGTAAGCAGGAAAAATGGTGGATTTCACCCTGTCTTAGATCTCAGGGGGCTGAACCGTTTTTTAAAGACACTGCCATTCCACATGATAAGCACAAAGGATGTTCTTTGTGCTGTTGCCAAGGGGGAATGATTCACATCAGTGGACTTGAAGGATGCTTGCTTCCACATTCCAATCGCACCTTACCACGGGCGGTTCCTGTGTTTCGCATTCAGGGGCCGCCACTTCCAGTTCACAGTACTCCGGTTCGGACTCTCTTTGTCCCCACGGGTGTTCACGCGCTGCGTCGCTGCAGCCCTTTCACCTGCAGTCCCAGGGCATGAAGATTATGGCATATCTGGACAACTGGCTAATCTGCGCACCATCCCGTTCTCGGGCAGTCCAGGACACAGCCGTCCTCCTCTCACACGTAGCACATTGGGACTCAGAGTACAACCTTCATTGGGCTGGCTCTGGATTCTGTCATTATGAAGGCCCGTCCATCACAGCAACGGTCGGACGACATCTTGGGTCTCCTACTTCGGTTTCAAAGAGGAGTTGCACAACCTTACAGCCTTTACCTCCACCTTCTGGGCAAACTGACAGCTGCATCTGCTGTCGTACCTCTGGGCCTACTGTCGGTATGCCCCTTGCAAAGGTGGCTGAACAACTTTCACCTGGATGCCAGGCGGCACAGGAGCAAGAGGCTCAGGGTGGACTGCCTGCAGGCCCTTTCACCATGGAGGAGCAGGGCCTATATGGTAAGGGTCGTATCCCTGTTTTCATCGGGAGATGGTAACAACCGATGCCTGACTTTCAGGTTGGGGCGCTGTCTGGCAGGTCAGGTTAGCTCAGGGACAGTGGGCAGCCCAGAAGATCCAGGAGCATGTCAACGTGCTGGAGCTGCAAGCTGTGCACCTAGCACTCAGGAATCTCATGCCGCACCTCAGAGGGAATCATGTGATACAGTCAGACAACATCTCTCCAGTGTTTCATATAAGCCACTAGGGGGGTACCAGGTCAGCTCGTATGCTGCAGGTGTCACAGGATTAGGGGAGCAGAACCAGGTTGCAGATTTCCTCTCCCGCCAGAGGCCCCATCCGGGGGGAATGGCGGCTTCTTCCAGAGGTGGTACAGACCATATGGAGTATATTCAGAGAGGCAGAGGTAGACCTCTTTGCCTCACGAGAGACAGCCCAATGCCCCCTCTGTTTCTCACTAAGAGAGGAGAGCAGTCTTTTGGGACAGGATGCTCTGGCTCACGAGTGTCCAGGAGGGCTTCTCTATGCCTTTCCGCCCTTTTCCCTGATATGACCAACTGCTCAGGGTGCTCCATCAGGGGCACCAACTCCTCCTGATGGCCCCGCTCTGGCCGGCCAGGACTTGGTTTCCAATGCTTCGCAGACTCTGTCGTGGGACACCCTGGCGCCTCCCCAGCAGGAAGGATCTTCTGTTCCAACTGGAGGGTCGGATCTGGCATCCCAGCCCCAGGCGCCTTCAACTGTGGGTGTGACCGCTGAGGAGCCAGACCCAATGCTGAGCTGCTGCATAGAGCCTGTCAGAGCAACAATCAAGCAGGCCAGAGCCCTGTCAACACGGCTGCAGTATGCAAACAGGTTGAAGCTGTTCTCGAATTGGTGTTTGAGTCAGGAACTTGACCCAGTTAGCTGCTCTGTCCCGGCGGTTCTGGAGTTTCTTCAGTCCTTTTAGACAAGGGTTGCTCTCCCTCAACCCTGAGGGTGTGAATACTGCAGCTATTTCCTCCAGGCATGTTACAGTGGACGGCCACGCAAAAGGGAGTCAAAGGCTCGTGTCTCTCTTCTTGAGGGGAGCCTGGAGGCTGCGGCCCCCAAAGCCACAGAGGACTCCAATCTGGGATCTGCCCATAGAGTTGGATGCCCTATGCGGGCCTTCCTTTGAGCCTCTTGACCAGGCAGAGCTTAAGTGGCTGTCTGAAGACAGCTTTTCTCCTTGCCATGACAACGGCAAAGCGGGTAGGGGAGCTACATGCCTTGTCAGTAAGCAACTCCTGTCTGAAGTTGAACTCAGATGGCTCGGGTGTAACTCTGTGGCCTAATACGGCATTCCTGCCGAAGGTGCTGGCGCACTCACACCTCAATAGACCCATTCAGCTGGCTAAGTTTGACCCCCAGCTGGAAGAGGGGGATGAACGGAGGGAACAGCTTTGTCCAGTGCAGGCCTTAAGGGCATATCTAGATGCCACTACCCACATATGATACGACACATCTCTTTGTGTGTCATAGTGGTGCTAAGAAGGGTTGTGCTCTCTCCAAACAGCGCCTATCCAACTGGATTGTCGAAGCCATTTCATGTGCATATGAGTTGGCAGGCCAGGCCTTACCATCTGGGGTGATGTGCCATTCCACCAGAAGCGTATCCACTTCATGGGCATTGCTTAGAGGGGTACCTGTGGAGGATATATGTGCAGCAGCCTCATGGACAGTGCCAAGTAAGTTCACGAAGTACTACAGAGTCAATGGGGCCACCCCCGTCCACTTGGAGTTGTCCTTCGGCCGGGGTCCTCTGCCTCATCTTAGTAAGGTGGGCACCCAGGATTCCTCGCGACACTGTTGGTATAAGTCATCCAGTGAGAAGAACTGCCTCTGGCAGTCAGGAAGGGTGAAATAAAATGAAGGTTACGCATGTAACCACGGTTTTATGAACACTGGATGATTGCCAGAGTTCTCAGTCGCTCGGAATCGCCAAGTTGCAAGAAGACTCTGTGGGAATGAGTGCCCATATGACACCGGTAGTTGTACCTGCCATGGATCATCCGGGGTCACACGTGACTTTGTTGATATTAATACTCAACCTGCGCTTGCGCGATATGGAGACATCCAGTGAGAAAAACTACCTCTGGCAGTCATCCAGGGTTCATAAAACTGTGGTTACATGCGTAACCTATGTCTGTTAACGAAAGGTCTTTGATTGTTTTTATTATGTATTGTATGTACTTTTGATCTGGTTATTTTTTGCCAGCATATGTTTGTTTGTTCGCCAGATTACACAGAAAATACTGGACAGATTTTGCTGAAATTTTCAGGAGATGTTAGTAATGGCCCAACTTAAAAATGATCCGATTTTGGTGGTGATCCAGATAACCACCACTGGCGAAGAATTGTTTTTGCTCAATAACTATTAATGATATCAACATGATTCTGTGCTAGGTGTGGGTTTTCAGGTTCATCAACCATATTATGATGGTAACTTTATCATGGGACTATTGCTTTTAGTTGTAACAGCAATATGTGAGCTACTTTGGCGGTGGTTTGGGCTGTCTGAGTGCTGTCGAGTTTTATTTATGTATTATTATTATTATTATTATTATTATTATTATTATTATCATTATTATTATTATTATTACTTTTATAATTTTGGTTTATTTGTTCTTATATTGTTATCTAAGATTACTTTGCGCATGCTTTGCTATTTGCTATTTGATGTGTTTATGTAAACACTTTGTGCTACAAATGTATGAAAAGTGCTGTACAAATAAAGTTCGATTGATTGATATTTCAGGTATGACAGTGTGATAAGTTAATTTATATTAAAGGATTAGTTTGAGTGATAACTCTGCAAAAGTTAATTGAATTATTATTACAAATGGGACAATTATTAATTAGAAAATGATTTAAAAAGTTAAAATCGACATTTTAAAGGTAACCCATTTTTTAAAACCAACAAAAATGTTGGCAGTTAATGTTACTATCTGATATTGCTCTTTAAATAGATTAAAGTATGCAAGCCTTATTAATGCTTAGGTTTGGTTGAAAGTAGGATTTATTAATTGAAAATAATTAATGTACTAATCTGTTTGTCTCCATTTAGCCGAATCCTTCCAACAAACTAGCGATCATCCACATACTTGGTCTGCTGTCCAATCTCTTCACCACGCTGGACATCAGCAAGCAGGATGATGAATCAGGCGATGGATCAGCACCACCTGTTAAAACATCTCCACCCCCACCTGGACCAAACCCGGTCAGTCTGGTTTCTTACCACATTAAGTCATCAAAAGGCAAACACGCTGACTGAATCATAAACAGAATGAAAAGTAAATGGCTGTAACCTGGATAAAGCTTACTTGCGAGCATAGAGACATATAGCAATGTATATTTATTGTCTGTCTTTATCAGTGTGTAATTTGTTGTCTCGTGTTCACAGGTGGTGGTAGTTTTGCAGCAGGTGTTTGCTCTTATTCAGAGCGTGCTCAGTAAGTGGCTCAACGACTCGCAGGTAGTGGAGGTGAGTTAACATCATTTTAGAAGCTTAATCGCTGAACCCTCAGAGTTTACCAGCTTTAAGGAGCAGTGTATAAATGAGAGTCTACAAGGCTTGACATGGTGAAAAAAGCAGTAGGGTACACCATTATGCTACACGCTGCCTTAAATGAAATGTACAAAAAAAAAGCCAATCTCAGGGTCTCCATGCCTCCACAGAGGCTTGAGGAAGCGCTATTGCAAAAACGATTTGAGGGAGTGTCTGTGAATTTGGCACAAATTTCAATCTGAATCAAAGATGTTTTAATGAGAGGTTAATGGTCATGTGTTAAAGTTATATAATCTCACACTTTACCCCTGCTTGTAGAAAATATCCCAAGAATACTTCAAGGGAATTCCTCAAACTTTGCACAAATGTCGACAGTCAACATCATTCTTCTGTAGATATATTCATTATATGTATTTGTGTATATATGCATATATGTGTATCTATAAAATGAAGAGTATGGCTCAGTCTACTCTATTGTAAAGTGCCCTAGGATAACACTTGTTGAACTGGCTCTATACAAGGAGACTGATTGATTGATTTATTGACTGATAAATAATTACATTGAGTTCAAACATTGAATTAAATATTAGAGTGTATGCAGTGTAATATGTGAGCTTGGAAGGCTGTGCATTGTGATGTAATGTCTTGAGATAACATTTGTTTTGAATTGACTCTGTACTAATAAATAATGACTGATTGGCTGATTGATAATATGACCTTATGCGACTTGACTTATGACACTTGCATTCAGTCAGGACATAGTGATAGTCTTTTAAAAAATCAGATACTGTAGACACCGCAGTAAATTGTACATTTGTTTTATTTTGTGACTGGATGACCGCATCCTTCCTGTCACCCTGTTTACACTGAATTCTGGTGAAGTGCCACAGAAGACTCTGCAGGTTTTTGAACTCACTGAATGTGGTTAAATTGCCTATTGAGACGCTTATAGCCCTCTTGGACTTCATGATTTCACAGAAAGTCAGTTGAGCTCTTATGAATTTACAGGGTTCACACCTCCAAGTGTACAAATCCAAGAGTGTTGAGATTCAGTGCTAAACTAAGCACCCACATGATCAGGAGTGATGCCATGTCATGATGTCATGCTGTGATGTTTCAGGCGGTGTGTGCCATCTTTGAGAAGTCTGTGAAAACTCTTCTCCATGACTTTGCTCCAATGGTCTCCCAGCTCAGTGACATGTTGGGCCAGATGTACAGCACCATCCCCCAGAGCTCCGCCCTCGACCTCACACGACAGGTATACGCACCTACAGACGTACAAATATAACAAAATGTTGGTGTTACTGAGTGTGTAAACTTGAAGTAGAATTCACAGTGAAGCTTATTGTAAATGAGTCTCTCATGTTTCAGATGGTGCACATCTTTGCAAGTGAGCCGGATGACTTCCCCCCAATCAAGGCTCTGTTTGAGCTGGTTACCACGGTAACGCTCTCCATCTTCCAGCAAGGTAGGAGGTCCAGAGTGGGGTGAAGGGGTGAAACAGCAGTTGGGTCAAACCAATGTGCTATGAAATACTTAATTAAAAATTTTATAAAATAGTTGTTATTGTAACAAGGTCAGGGGTCGTTGAGTGTGCTCACATAGACTTGAGTATCTCAGGTTGGTGTTTCAGGTATCCTGATGAGGGCTGCATTTACAGATACTTTCCAGTAACTTTACATTAGAATCTAAGCAATAGAATGGGGGTAATTTTACAAATTAGACACTTTCAGTTATGGGAATTAACTGGAAATTAAGTTTTTTTATGTCCCTGTGGGGGTGTATTAATGGTGGCCTGGTTCTCAGCCTTTACATTTTGTTTTTCTAACATTTCTTAGTTAATGTTTTGTGTTTGATATGTATTAATACATTTTAAAAACTCGTGCAGAAATCAGCTCCAGGGCCACCCCAACCCAAAAGTCTGGATTCCCTCCTGATTATTATACTAATATTTCTTTGGGCTCATGAAGGTACTTTGGCCAGCAGCAGGAAAATGTGATCTCTGATGAAGAAGCAGTGAGCTCTGTTTATCACCAGAAGACTAAAAGTAAAGGACAGGGACTTAACTTTTAGCAAAGTAGATGCCTGACAGCTTCTTTCATTTTTTTTCATTTATCTGATTCAAAAACTCACACTGTTATGTTAGAGTGGTGGGTCTACCCTAAATGAAAGGAAAGGGAAATGCCATCTTAAAAATGCTGACTTAATAAAGTCAAAGATGAACAGGCTACATGATGCAAGTTTACAAGCATGTACTGTGAGGCAGTTTAGGTCATGACTGTGAAGTACTTGCGAACATACTGAAGATACATTGCTGGTTTAGTGCTGATAGACTCTGTATGACAGGTAACTTTAATGTGCACAGGGAAATAAGACGACTTTTCTCTGTATGTATGTACAGTAAGTACCACGTTACTAAATATGATCTCAACAGAATAAACTCAAAACTGAGATACTCAAATTCATGTGAACACGCTCTTTAACTTTCATGTTAGAGGTCAGAAGTCACTGTCCTGCTGACAGATTTCAGATAGTCAGTCTTGTTTTTAATGCAGCAGGTTTTAGGTTATTTTTCTCCAAAGGTTTTTTTTTCTTTGTCTGTTGAGACTTTTTTTTATCATGTATAACTTAAGTTCTTTTTTGTCCGGCTGGTTTTTTCATAATTGAGATTTGTTTATTTGTGTTTTCTCTATTAATAAAGCTTTTTTATTTTATTAATATTTGTTTGTTTTCAGTCATGGTTTTACTTTTTTATGTAAATAAAGGTTTTCTCTTAAGTTCATGGATAAATCATTTGTTCTAAAATTAGATATTCTTTCAGTAGTTTCCAGTCTTTATCTGGATTGAAAATTTCCTTTTTTTAAACAGTTGGAAAAGGGTAGAGGGTTTTTGTGTTTAAAAACAGGTTTATCTGCTTTGATATAGAAATCCAGTTTAAGCCTGATGTGTACTTTTAAGTCAAGCTAAAGCCGTGTGTCCATATAGCCTGAACCGACACAGAAGCCTGTTAGCAAGCCTGATGGGAGCCTGCACAAAAATGTTAATATGACTGCAAACAAAGTGGATCACAAACCCTATGATGTGTCTGCTGCACAGCACCAGGCGACTACTAGTCTCTGTGTTTGTTTACTGTAATGTGATAGAATGGCTTATGGATAAGGTTGGATATATATTCCATAATTTCTTTATATATCATAGATTTCTTTTCTCTGTGAAAAATTCAGCTTTTTTTTATGAAATAGGGAAACCAGGTGAGATGAATTAGGTTAATTTAAACTGCAGTGTTTAAGTTGAATCGATTTTGCAAATAATTTGTTATCAAATTTTGGTGTGGATATCAATTTTGTGTTTTAAATTTAAATAAATACATTTAATAAATTTAAACTCTAGCCAGATGCAGCACTCTGACAGTCAGGCAAACATTCACTCATAGAGAAAAGGGATTGAGACCTACGTTGTTCAAAGTCATGTCTTGTCAACTTGATCATCCTGTGATTCCAGTCTGAAATGGAGCTAACCCCAGTGTGATAAGTTAACTTAAACTTTGACGCAACCATGCACCTACAGAAGTAAAATTAAAAAAACTCAATGGCATGTTGAACCACGCAAAGACTGTATATTCCGTCAAAGTTCAAACAAGCAGTGGAACAAGGTACTACTGATAGCAGGAAAACTCTCACTAAAGATCCACATTGTATAACTATGTGTCTGATTCACATATTATGTCAGTGTGTTTGATAGCAGCCGCCTGCTTACAACAGACACCCAGACTCAGGTCTCTGATTACTGACACTAATATTAGACAGGAATTCATTGATTATTAGTCATAAGGATGAGATTTTGGTGTTTCTGGTCACCATCAAGCAAAACAGAAGAGCTTATGCCATGTGATGTGACTGATGTGCATGCACATATCAGCCAATGTGACAACTGATTAGCAGTTGTACATCCCTTCTTCCCAAATCTCCCAAATCCTTTATTTTCCTCTTTGCAATGCCTTCACTTCAGTCAACTTCTGCTTGTTTAAATAAACAGTAAAACCTGAAATAGTCAAATATCAATCTCACTACTTCGTCATGTTTTATTTGAGCTACTTAAACACACCAAGGTACACGTTTAAATACTCATGACCATTGGGGCTACTATGGCATAGCTTTGACATAAAAGTATAAACCAGGCTTTAGGGTCCTTGTTGCAGCTCTGTTGCCCCCCTCTCCTTTCCTTTGCCCCCCTCCCTCTGCTTTGTCTGGTTCAGTAATGGCTGCCTCTTCTCTTCCTGTAATCTCTTTCTTTTCTGAGCAGGTTCCTCTCAGTACAGTCTCAGGGTTTTTCAGGGCTACAGTCGGCCCTCTGAGCATGCTCTGTAACCCCTCTGGGGGAGGGTGGAGGGATACTGAGTAGGAAGTTAGTTTGGACTGTGGGAACACTAAAGCTGGACGCTCACTTCATGATGTTTGCTGTTGGACAAATCTCCAAAATCATTTATAAAGACAAGGATGGTCCTGATCCTGGTCTATGACTTTTATTCACTTTGAGGGTTCATCTTTGAAGAAAGGGGGATCTTAGAGAACAGCTCTGATTGGACTTGGTCAGTTTGACCAGAAATTATAATTTCCAGGGCTGGGACTACCAGAGTTTAAGACTTTTATTTCATTTTGCTTAATATCAAATGATTTAGTTTCAGGTTTGATACTCCAGCAACAAAAATAAAAGACCTGGATGTCTAATATTTGTCAATATACGTATAGTGTTTTTTGTTCTTAAATTTTGCAGGCAATCTCCTGCACACTAATTTATGGTTAATTTCTGTACAGCAACCAGAAGCACTCTTAAAAGTCATTTTCAGGGGTGCTGGATATCTCAGCACACTCCATGTACTGAGTTCAGGCAGCTTAGGTTCAATTCATGAAAGTAGTCACCTGCCAGAGCACCTGTGCTTCCACCTGGGGGAAAAGGAGACCTAAGATTACATTGGTAGTAGATAATCATGCAGATAAAGCTTTTTTATAGCATATTTGTCCTCAGATTCTTCAAACGCACAACATACTGCAGGGTTTTCATCCTTAAATGTCAAAAAGGGTAAAAGAAAATTTTATGTGGCTTGATTGAAACTAGAGAGAAGTAATGCTTTCAGGAGTCATTTCTTTTTACATTCACAAACATAACAAATGCTTTCTAAAATCAAGATTTACTCGAGGTAACAGGATGAAAATACACGTAAGAGAAATGAGATGTGGGCCTCGCTGGCCGCTGGATTAGAACTCCTGTTATCTGTTAAACTGAACAATGTTTTTATTTAAGCTTCTAAACTGTGTAGACCCTGTTTTCTCAGTTTTCTAATATTCATTCAGACCAAGTGTTTACACCCAGAAAGGGCCAGGGTCAACATGGTTTGGACAACAATCTTGGGTGGATTGCTCTTATCAATTCCAGCCTGTGGCTTCTGGGTGCCTCCCCTTCTCTCCCCCCATTTTTAGACTCTAGACTCTTTTAGACATTGTTTCTTCATCAATTTTGCCAGGGGACCAAAACTGAAAAGTAGCAAAATGTCACCAATCCAAATAAAAGAGGCCATGTGATAGGTTGACCTTTCCTCGGTACAGTAAAGACCTGAGTTGTGACAAAAATAAGGAACATGCAGATCTTTTTTGAGTATTTTTCCCATGTTTTGATAGAAAAATGTAATAATTAGGTACTGTATCAGACCAAACTGCATAGCATGTTTTTATTGTTTTAGATTTAAACTGTCTGCAGATGTTTACATGTAATTTTTGCTGTATTAATTCCTGTTTTAGGAACATTTCTCTTGAAGTGGATGAGAGTAAAATCCTATCTTTATAAAGGCATGCATTTTTTTAAGTGCAGACCATTGATTTTTGTGCTCTACATTGTGTTTTAATTTCCATATAATCCAACTATTATGCTCAATTTCCTCTTCTTGTGCTTGAATTTGATGTTACTGCTCAAATATCTGGTTGCCAGATTTTCAGAACTAGTGCTTAAATGTCCTCTTCTCACTCGGGTTGCAGGTAAAGAGAAAGATACACTTGCAAGCAGACAGAGACCTGAAGCTCATTGAGGAAAAGATCTGTGAGCAGAACAGTTCAAGACTGAGTTTTGGAAATTAGAGCAAGCATCTATATATCTAACAGCTGGAACAAACAGAGCAAAGACAAGTGAAAGAAGAAGGCTTTGAGCACAGCTGCAGGTTTCAAGGGAGGGCAAAACATAAATCTATGCACTAAGTCCATGATTTCTGCCAGCCTACATCTACCACAGCGCTCTTGTAGTAGATGTAGATTTTTTTCTGAGCTTTGAATGTGTGGAAACTACAGTGATTAAATAAAAGATGTTCAATTTAAACACTAAAGGTAGGAAATTCTGAGAGTTTTACCAATCTTAGGACCAGGTTTTATTCAGGTCCAGGTCCCTCTTCCTCCAAAGTGTCACAGTAACAGAGGTGCCTCCTGGGTTCCCACTCCAAACCCACTTTTCTTTGTTTAGGTTTGTTCTTTTTCACTCGTTACTTCTTTCTTTGTTTCTCTCCAGACAGACTCATGTCTTTGTCTTCTGCCTGTTTTCTTTTGGTTGGTCTGTTCTTCAAAGACTCTGCCAAAGCTTCATAAGCCCCCCCCCCCCCCCCGCCCTCTTCCCTTCGTTCCTTACTCACGTGTGAATTATTTCAATGAGATATTTTTGATTTCTCTTTTAGTTCCACATGACTGTTGAATCTATTCAGTTGCTGTTTGTATATTATTCTTCTTCTCTTATGATTTCTTAAGTTTCATCTTTATTATATTTTAGGACCCAGGGATCATCCTGATATTGTTGATTCATTTATGCAACTCCAAGCTCAGGTGTGTTTTTGTTTCTTATTTCATTCACTTTGGGTTTCTCTCTCTCTCTCTCTCTTTCTCTGTCCTGTCCTCCCTCCTCTTTCTCCTGTTCTCAGTTACTTGCAGGCGAGGTGGTGGAATGAAACATGAGAAGAGTGTTTGAAACAGACGAGTCAAACACTTTGAATCTAATAGTCACCTCACCACAAACAGACTTGTACTAAAAAATATATATATAAATATATATGTGTATATATATATATATAAATATATGTGTGTGTGTATATATATATATATATATATATATATATATATATATATATATATATATATATATATATATATATATATATATATATATATATATATATATATATATATATATATATATGTGTGTGTGTGTGTGTGTGTGTGTGTGTGTGTACAGTACAGGCCAAAAGTTTGGATACACCTTCTCATTCAGTGTTTTTTCTTTATTTTTGTCACTATTTACATTGTAGATTCTCACTGAAGGTATCAAAACTATGAATGAACACATGTAGAATTATGTACTTAACAAAAAGAGTGTGAAATAAATAAAAACATGTCTTATATTCTAGTTTCCTCAAAGTAACCACCCTTTGCTCTGATTACTGCTTTGCACACTCTTGGCATTCTTTTGATGAGCTTTAACAGGTAGTTACCTGAAATGGTTTCCAACAGTCTTAAAAGGAGTTCCCAGAGATGCTTAGCACTTGTTGGCCCTTTTGCCTTCACTCTGTGGTCCAGCTCACGCCAAACCATCTCGATTGGGCTCAGGTCCGGTGATTGTGGAGGCCAGTCATCTGGAGTAGCACTCCATCACACTCCTTCTTGGTCAAATAGCCCTTACACAGCCTGGAGGTGTGTTCGGGGCCATTGTCCTGTTGAAAAATAAATGATGGTCCAACTACATGCAAACCAGATGGGATAGCATGTCGCTGCAGGCTGCTGTGGTAGCCATGCTGGTTCAGTATGCCTTCAATTTTGAATAAATCCCCAACAGTGTCACCAGCAAAGCAGCCCCACACCATCACACCATAGACTCCATGCTTCACATTTGGAACCAGGCATGCAAAATCCATCTGCTCACCTTTTCTGCATGGCACAAATACACGGCGGTTGGAACCAAAGATCTCAAATTTGGACTCATCAGACCAAAGCACAGATTTCCACTGGTCTAATGTCCATTCCTTGTGTTTCTTGACCTAAACACATCTCTTATGCTTGTTGCCTCTCCTCAGCAGTGGTTTCCTTGCAACTATTTGACTATGAAGGCCTGTTCACGCAGTCTCCTCTTAACAGTTGTAGTAGAGATGTGTCTGCTGCTGGGGCTCTGTGTGGTATTCATCTGGTCTCTAACCTGAGCTGCTGTTAACTTGCAATTTCTGAGGCTGGTGACTCAGATGAACTCTTTCTCAGCAACAGAGGTGACTCTTGGTCTTACATTCCTCGAGCGGTCCTCATGTGAGCCAGTTTCGTTGTAGCCCTTGATGGTTTTTGCGACTGCTCTTGGGGACACATTCAAAGTTTCTGCAATTTTTCGGATTGACTGACCTTCATTTCTTAAAGTAGTGATGGCCACTTGTTTCTCTTAACTTCGCTGATTGGTGTTTGCCATAATATTAATTCTAACAGTTGTCTAATTAGGGATGGGAATCGAAAACCAATTCCAGTTGAGAATTGTTAACAGCTCGATCAAAGAATCGACATCATTAATCTTTTTGCTAATCAATTCCCTTATCAATTCCATTCAATTGACAGGGTTCAGAAGCTTCAGAATTGTGGCTTAATTTTAATTACACCTACTGCACAACCTTAAGTGAGTGGACACACCAGCAACTTGCAGAAGTAGTTATCTATACTGTGATGTATGTCTGGCATTGTTGACACTGAAAATTAGACCATTTGCCCACATGCAAAATTTGCTGGAATCAATAAGGGAATCGTTAAAGAATTGGATCAATTAGCAGGATCATTAACAGCAATGGTATTGATAAAATCTTATCAATTCCCATCCCTGTGTCTAATAGGGCTGTCGGCTGTGCATCAGCCTGACTACTGCACAACACAACTAAAGGTCCCAACCCCATTTATAAGGCAAGAAATTCCATTAATTAACCCTGGAAAGGCACACCTGAGAAGTGAAAACCGTTTCAGGTGGCTACCTGTTGAAGCTCATAAAGAGAATGACAAAAGTCTGCAAAGCAGTAATCACAGCAAAGGGTGGTTACTTTGAAGAAACTAGAATAAAAGACATGTTTGCATTTATTTCACACTTTTTTGTTCAGTAATTAAGTAATAATTCCACACATGTTCATTCATAGTTTGGATACCTTCAGTGAGAATCTACAATGTAAATAGTGATGAAAATAAAGAAAAAACATTGAATGAGAAGGTGTGTCCGAACTTTTGGCCTGTACTGTATATATGTATGTGTATATATATATATGTATATATATATATGTATATATATATATATATATGTGTGTGTGTGTGTGTGTGTGTACACATATATATATATATATATATATATATATATATATATATATATATATATATATATATATATATATATATATATATATATATATATATATATATATATATATATATATATATATATACCCCCAGCAGAATTTCTGATTTTTTGGCCTTTTCTCAGAAAATATGAATGATAACGCAAAAACCTTTCTGTCACTCATGGTTAGTGGTTGGGTGAAGACATTTATTGATAAAAAAAGATAGTGTACTCTTTTTAAATCATAATGACAACAGAAACTTCAAAAATGACCCTGTTCAAAAGTTTACACCCCCTGGCAGTTTTGGCCTGATAACATGCACAAAATTTGAAACAAATGGCTTTGAATGTCTACTAAAGGTAACCATCCTCTCTGTGATCTATTAGCTTGTAAACTGTGTGTGTGTTTAAAAGCTCAGTGAGTTTCTGAGCTCCTGACAGACACGTGCATCTTTCACTCAGTGCTACGTTGAAGTTTCTGGTTTCTGCGTCATGGGTAAAGCAAAAGAATTGTCAAAAGATCTGCGAGAAAAGGTATTTCAACTGTATAAAACAGGAAAAGGATTTTAAAAGATATCTAAGGAACTGAGGATGCCAAGAAGCACTGTTAAACTATAATTAAGAAGGAGAGAGAGGGATTCTGTTGAAATCAAACAACGGTCAGGCAGACCAACAAAAATTTCAGCTCCAACTGCAAGGACAATTGTTAGAGATGCAAAGAAAAACCCTCAAATAACTTCTGCTGAAATACAGGACTCTCTGAAAAAAACTGGAGTGGATGTTTCAAGATCCACAATAAGGAGACTCTTGAAGAAACATGGGCTGCATGGTCCAGTCGCCAGAAGAAAGACATTTCTACGCAAATGCCACAAAATATCCCGTTTACAATATGCCAAACAGCACAGAGACAAGCCTCAAAACTTCTGGAACAAAGATATTTGGATTGATGAGACCAAAATTGAACTTTCTGGCCACAACCATAAACGTTACATTTGGAGAGGAGTCAACAAGGTCCATGATGAAAGGTACACCATTCCTACTGTGAAACACAGAGGTGGATCACTGATGTTTTGGGGATGCGTGAGCTACAAAGGCACAGGAAAATTGGTCAGAATTGATGGATGGATGAATGCAGCATGTTATCAGAAAATACTGGAGGAAAATTTACACTCATCGGCCCAGAAGCTGCCCATGGGACGTTCTTGGACATTCCCACACGACAATGATCCAAAACACAAAGCCTAATCAACCTGCCATTGGCTACAGCAGAATAAAGTGAAGGTTTTAAAGTGGCCATCTCAGTCTCCTGACCTCAATATCATTGAGCCCCTCTGGGGAGATCTCAAATGTGTAGTTCATGCAAGCACAGCCCAAGAATTTAGTTTTTGCCAAGAGGAATGGGCAGTTTTACCATCTGAGAAAATAAAGACCCTCATCCACAACTACCACAAAAGACTTCAAGCTGTTATAGATGTTAAAGGGGGAAATACAAGGTATTAAAAACTGGGGGGTGTAAACTTTTGAACAGGGTCAATTTGGAAGTTTCTGTTGTCATTATGATTTAAAAAGAGTAAACTTATCTTTTTTTTCAATAAATGTCTTCACCCAACCACTAACCATGAGTGACAGAAAGGTTTTTGTGTTATCATTCATATTTTCTGAGAAAAGGCCAAAAAATCAGAAATTCTGCTGGGGGGTGTAAACTTTTGAGCACAACTGTATATATATATACATATATATATAAATATATATAAATATATATATATATATATATATATATATATATATAATAAATAAATATATATATATATATATATATATATATATATATATATATATATATAAAATATATATATATATATATATATATATGTATATATGTATATATATATATATATATATATGTATATATATATATATATATATATATATATATATATGTATATATATATATATATATATATATATATATATATATATGTATATATATATATATGTATATATATGTGTGTATATATATATGTATATATATGTATATGTATATATATGTATATATATGTATATGTGTATATATGTATATATATGTATATATGTATATATATATATATATATATATCTATATATTTGTGTATATGTATATATATATATATATGTATATATACATATATATATATATATATATGTATATATACATATATATATATATTTATATATATATATATACATATATATATATATATATATATATATATACATATATGTATATGTATATATATATATATATATACATATATGGATTTACGGATAATAATACCCTGGCATGGTTGTTTACACCTGCTCCTCTCCTTGGGATATATATATATATATGTATATATGTGTGGATATATATGAGTGGCTGGTTGGCAGCACATGACATGAAAATATATGGCTGAAGTCACTGTCCATAATGCAGCAGCAGAACAGAGCTGTACGCTATGACCACAATTTATGTCCTTAGTGACACATGTTGATAAGCATTTTAACAGCATCAGTTAAAGAGTTGAGAGGAGCGTTGTAGCATGCAGAAGTGAATATGAAGCAGGGTCACTGTAAACATAATTACACAAGAGGAATAAAGCTGCAGTGTTTTAACTCCGTATCCAACAGTGTGAGGCGGTTCTTTGATTGTGACTGAGACCCTGTTGTGATCATTGTAGGGAATACGATCTACAGAACTTGGAAGATGTGCGGTGTGAAAAACACTTTCAAATGCCCAGACTTATTTGAGTTTGTGTTACTCTCTGATTGGATTAACTTCTCCCACGACCGCAGTTGTTTTGTTCCACCCTGTCAAGTCTCCTTTGGGTTTCACATTGGTCACACAGGATGGAGTGGTCAACCTTCTCCACTCACCTCTCTGAATTACTTGGGCTATTCAGTCCTTCATTTAAACTTTAGCTCATATTAACTTTACATAAATAACACACTGTGGTGACAGAAATTACTGGAGTAAAGTTTGGCTGTTTGTGTTCACACATACGTCAACTGCACAACGTGCAGATAATTTCAGGATTTTGTTGCAAGTGTGAATGGAGTTTTAGAAAGTTGATTTGAAGCCTTAAATATTAAAAAATTTGAAAAATATAGAATTAATTATAATTTGATTAAATAACTAGAAATGCTCCAAGAGCACAAACCTCCATTGTGTCATTTCTTGCATTATAAGCTGAGTTATTCTAGAAAATGTTAAAAACTGTCCTCTCACGCAAAGGTAATGAATCTTTGAGAATTTCAGGGTCCGCCTACAGATTCAGACCATCGACTGGGTTTTGGTGGTTGCCAGGGAACAGCGCATGCCTGACTGCATTGTGCCCAGTGTAAAGATTGGTGAAGGGAGGATTATGGTGTCAGGGGGCTTTCATGCCTAGAGCTCAGCCTGTTAGTTACAGTGAAAGAAACACTTAAAGCATCAGCACACCAACAGATTTTGGAGGGAGTTTGGTGTGGAAGAATGTGACCAGCCTGCATAGAGTCCTGACCTCAACCTGATAGAACAGTTTGCTAGACTGGGGTGAGTTAGAGCAGAGACTGTGAGCTAGGGCTTCTCATCCAACATCCATGTCAGACCTCACAAATGTTTTTCTGGTAGAATAAACAAAATTCCCAATAACACTCCTAAACATGTGAAAAACCTTCCCAGAAGAGTTGAAGCTGTTCTACGTGCAAAAGGGCCAACATCATATTAAACCCTGTGAATTAAGAATAAGACGTCACTCAAGCTCAAATGTGTGTGAAGGCAGATGAGCAAATACTTTGGCAGTATAGTGTATTACTTTTGGGGCTTCTTTGCACTGAGAGTAGACATGTCACTAAGATGGCTGGTTATTGATACTGTACAAAAAGTAAAAGGAGCAGTTTCGAAACAACAGCATCCAGACACAGCTGTGATCTGGTCCTTTGAATGACTGTTTACTCTTATGTTCTTCAGGGGACCTACTCCTGGTCTCCTATTTGTTGGCCATCACAAACCAAGTGGCATGGTGTTTGATAATGAAGCAGCTTGTGTCGCAGTGCATTGCTTGCAGTTTATAAACGTCCACATACAGTTGTCTTTGTAAGCCTGGGAGGTCACATGCACACCTTTTCAACAAAAATTTGTTCTGAATAGCTCATGCCATTATCGGCTTACCTTTGTAAGAGTTACAAGCTGCATGGCTGACCCATCCACCTAACCAGTGGTGTAGATGTCCATAAGTTAAGTCCCACCTGGTCTCCATGTCTTTCCCTGGCACACTAACAGCGCTTACAGTCGGACGATTTTTCCACCACCTAGTCAGGCCTCAGATGTCTCCTCTAGTAACCAATGGCTTAAGATCAGCCTAAGCTCCAGCTCTGTGCTGAAATGTATTGTTTACTGTGGGTTCAGTCCAGAGAGTGATTCCCTGGGATTGAATGGTGACTAATCCAGGGTGCCTACCTGGATAGGCTCAAACCCCAGATGGGCAAAACTGAGACAGCAATATGGAGGCCAGTATTTAAAAAAAATCTCCTTCAGTAGTCATATGGCGACATCACTGAGGCATCGTCTTTGTTTACCAATGATCTCGTCAAGGGCCTATAGCAACTGCTTTTATCCATCAGTGTAAAAGAAACATCCGCAGCTCTGTAACAGCATATTTCAGACTTTACATTAGAACATGTGACCTTTTTGTGGTTCAGGTGACTGATTAGTCCTCTGTCATTCCAGCTCAGAGCCAATCAGAGCCCAAATGAATTAATATTTAATAATATTAATTGGCAGAGAATAAATTGGCTGATGGCTCTCTCTGTTGGATCTTTTTGTCTTCATTCTTCTTCCTTTGTTTTCTATCTTTGGATAGATCTGACCTCCATCTCTGTCCCTCTCTCCTCCATCCTCAATGAGTTCATTATTATGAGATTCTTTGTATTTCTCTTTATCTGCACATGTTATTATTATTATTATTACACATTTCTGTTGCATATCCAATTCAGACCAGAAACAAGGAAAAGTAATGTATCCAAATGAAAACCATTGTTACCTTCAGTTTGACTTCAGTTTGATTTTGAATATTTGTTCATTAAACTTGAGCTGAGCTGATCATCGGAGGATCTCTGTTTGACTTCATAAACTACAGTCTGGTAGGCCGATCAGTCTTCAGAGCTTCACTGCTTTCAGATCCACCTACCAGGCTTAGAGAGTACTCTTACTGCAGTTTAATGCAGTAACTGTAGGTGCATTACCTAATGTTGCAGTATTTGTTACTGCAGTAGATATTACTGTGGCGTGTGTAACCGCAGTAACATCTTCTGCAGTATGTGTTACTGCAGTATTTAAAGGTTGTTATGCAGTAGCTGCTGGTTTCAGTCTTAAGAAACATTCTGTGTTTAATGTGTCGCTCTGATTGCAGGCTCTCAAACGCAAACCAGATCTGTATTTGTCCGAGAGTCTGGATGTGAAAGCAGTTTTCCACTGTGGTGAGTGCACACACAAGGATCGGATTGTGTACAATGTTAATGTGTATAATACTTCAAAATTGTACCCAATATAAAGCTGTTACTACCAGGAGGATTAAAATTCACATTTAACGAGAGGCAGTTCAGACCAACAACCTGTTACTGAGCAGGGTGCCCCTCCACTGGTACAGTGAAACACTCATGGCAACACAAACACACATCCAGAGCATAAGCAGAGCAGCATAACAACTGGTAGTAAAAAATTTAGAATGATAAAAACAATTTTACATTTTTGAAGTACTTTTCTACCGTATTTGGTGCTCCGGCTTTAATCAGCAGAATAACTAAGGACTAACATTACTCACATTGCATCAGCAGATCATCCTGAGACTGAACAGCATTAACAGGTTTAAAAATGTCTTTAGTTCTCCGTATTTAGATCAGTTCATTGAAGCCAGACTTTACTCTTTTCATTACTGGATCCTTCACTTTTACAAAGCTGCTCCCTACATTTCAAATCACTGATAAAGATGGTTGTTGCTGACTACAGCAGGTGTTCCTGTGGAAAGAGTAACAATACCAGCTGATGACCTCTGTGATTACTGCAACTGACACTGCCAAGTGTAAAAAGTCTCTTGTTCATGCTCTAAAGTGGTATCAAATGTGATAAATATGTTTATCTGTCAAACAGTCATACTATCTGTGGCCCAAATAAACAACAGCGACTTAGGTTTGTTGAAATATTAGTTTTCTTTTTCAAGTTCCATAATCTTAAGTCCCAGCAGTGGGTGTGGCATCATTCAGTTACACTCTGAGCAGGAAAGGCTTTGACCTAATGCTGTGAGGACAGCATTGCCTTGGAGTTTGCTTTGGCCCACTTAACAATCCAAAGGAAACCCCCATTGATTATTTTATAAACCGAAACAGATGAAGCAAACTCTAGGTCCAGTTGCCCTTCCCTCACACACAAGATGGACCGTTCAATATATGTCTCTAGTCCATGTGGGCAACATCTAATCAAAAGTGTTTGGGAATAGGCAGAACATTCCAAAAGCATATCCAGCAGGTGATTGGATGATTGCTCTGTCAATCACATTCGTTATAGGTCAATTACATTATGTAGTAGGCAGACACTACTGAACAGAACATGAGAAAATATGAAAAAAGAAAACTCTTCAAATTTGTCAGAGATGGACCAAAAATATCCTTCCTTAAAGGAAGATTGTAGTAATGTTTTACTGAAGTGGTAAGCATCTATGCTAATTTATGTACAAGCAGTCACTTCCTGCTGTCGTCTCACTCATAGCTTCCTGCTTTCAAGGGCTCTGATTGGACCATCCCCCTCTGTGCTGCTCATAAATGTTGTACGATGGAGCTTTAAGAATGGATCTGTCTGATTGAAGATATTGCATAAGGCTGATCCATCTGCATTGCAAGGTTGGGTTATCTGGAGTACATGGCTTTAGTCTACACATTGGCCACAGTGACAGAGATCAGGTCTGTGTCTGTGCGGAAATAGTCAGCACAGCTAGGGCATTATAACCATGGAAATGGTACCACCATGTAATTTAAAGAGATTGGGCCCTAATTTCGTGGCGTAGCGCAGGGTGCGCAAGCCTGGCGCACCCTGCACAGTGTTAATTTCGTCCGGCGCACCGCCATGCGCTGCCAATTTGGCAATTTGGTAGACCGTCTGCTCAGAGATGGATGTGACGGCGCACCAGGGGGAGGTGCCGACAGAGTCAGGTTGGCGCAGTGACAATATCGTGCCAAAAAACTATGCGGAAGGTGAGCTGAAAGCTCGCCAGCTCCAACCTGGTCTATTCTCGGCGCAGGCGAAGCGCACCCTCCGCAGCTGTAATTTGGTGACAAGCGCACATGTGCGCCCCTCAACAAAGCCTCAGAGGCAGGTATCCAGAGTGTCAGGCACATTTTATGCAATAAACAACCATAGCAATCACTATTTAATGTAACCGTCTGAGCCAGCATATACATTTGTATCTATATTAACTGTCCCGTCACATCTGATGTCGCATTAAAGCCGTTTGTCATAATGGAAACTTAACCTGACATCTTACAAGTCAACAATAAACACCCTTAACATCTGATACTGATTATATATCTGGCTTCTCTCATTGCATTAAATTCAAAGAAAAGAGGGAGAAAAAAGAGAGAAAATAAATGTATGTCGCGAAGGATTTACCAATGATTTCCCACATTTCTCTGTTTTAGTCTTTATTTTTAATGTGATTTAACAAGTATTCAGTATATCACTAAAGGCTCTGCTATTTGGCGATGAAAAACCAGGAATGCAGGTGGATCACAAGCATTATGAATGGATAAGCCTGCTGCTGTGTAACTGTCTCTTAATTTTTTACTCCTATTAATGACAAAGGAACAGATTACATCTGTCCCGGGAGCTGGCCCACACGGTGACGCGCTTCGTGGCCTCTGATACGCGCCCCGATGGCCAGTCCGCTCTCCCATTTGCTGAAGTGACAGCTGCTCTGACCGTCTCCGCCACCGGGTCTTTCCAGCACAGTGTAACTGCGGTGGCGGGGATCATTCAGACCAATGATCCCCGCCACCCAATTAAAGGCAAGGAGAGGCGTTCATTTGATTAATGAAGACAGCACTTGGCTGTGTTAAACCCACTCAAGCCTTATCCCCTCCTTCTCTGGCACTTGCGCGGAGGGGCAGGGACGGAGGCGTGGAGCACCTCTCTGCGCCTGGACTGTGCCTCTCTTCCCACCGCAGGAAACTTGCAAAGTGCGCTGGCGAAGGCCGGCGCAGGGCAGGTGCGCCTGCGACTGCGCCTGGTCTACGAAATTAGAGCCCTTTAAGATTAAAATAAGCCACAAAAACTGCATAGGGTGAACAACATGGAAAGTATGACTGAAACTAAACTAATCTTGTCACTTATTTTATGTTATTTTTGTTCAAATCAGCCCTCTGACACAACATAATTGTTTGGATAATCACTATGAGGAGCAGCTGCAATTCGTATTCCAAGTGCACCTATTCCAAGAGTGCAAGGACCAGGAAAGTTTATGCAGCTTAGAGTGCTGGCACGGTAAAAAAAAAACAAAAAAAAACTGAACTAAAGGGGTGAAATATATGTAGACATGGTGCAGAATGCCAAGGGAGGGTGTGCTCCAATAATCAAAAAAGTAGACTTAGGTTTAGTTCAGGCATTGAAAGTGTTACATATTAGCTGTGTTGTTTACACTCTTCACTCTTAAACTAGATTTTGTTTGGATTGATGATCAAATAAAGTTTTGGCCCTTTTCTCTCTCAGGGCACGTCATCCTCTTTTCTTTTGTTCACGCAACACATTGTTACCTAATGTTCAGAAAACTGCAGATCATCAGTTTTTTAACTTCAGAAAGAAGAGTTGAAGGGTGAGACACCTTAATACAGAGCCATAATGTGACTAATGAGAATCATTAAAGCTACATACTTTGTATTTGTATACACAAAGGAACAAACAAACTTTAGAAACTACAAAATACATTTTATTTACAAGGATGCTGCGGCCATCTTTAGATATCCAGTTGATATACTGGATGATGTACAGTTGTACCACTTTATTCTAACACAAACACACAAATTATCAAATGTTGATTCTGATTTTTTCAGGAGTTCTGTCGCTGAAGTTTCCTGAAGGGCCGACTGTCAAGTCAACGTGCCTGTTCTTTGTGAGTCTGCACACCCACACAGAAATCTATTTTTTGAACACGGTTGTTGAAAGTCATTGCCTGGGTGTGTCTCTGCAGACTGAGTTGTTACCTCACTGCTCCGACGTTCCTCCGTTGGCTCGAGTCATGCAGGAGGATGGGAAGCTGCTGATCACAGCTGTGCTGGAGGTGAGACACCATGTCCTACCTATTAGCCTCTGCTGTATTCTGATGGAGTTCCTCAGTCTTAGAGGTGATTGTAGGGCCACTCAAACCTGTCCTTCATGATAAGGTGTTTTTTTATGGCTGCTTCGTGAGGCCTTTTTCTTATTAACCTGGCAGTGACAATAATCACTTAAACGTGATGTTAGTACCTCTGCCATAGGGGTTATGTTTTTGCTGGTGTACGTTTGTTTGTTTGTTAGCAAGGTTACACAAAAACCACCTGACAAATTGTTCTGAAATTTTCAGGAGATGTTGGTAATGGCCCAACTTGAAAGTGATCAAGCGAATGATCGTTTTTGCTCAACAACTGTCCAACTTATAATGATACCAATGTGATTCAGAGCTAGGTGTGGGTTTTCAGGTTCAAGAGTCATGTTATGATGGTAAATTTATCATGGAGTTATTGTTTATAGATGTAACAGCAACATGTGAGCTACCTTGGCAGAAGTTTGTGCTCTCTGAGTGCTTTCTACTGATATAATAATTCTGACATATCATAGAATTTAAATAAAGATTGCCAGAAGTGTTTGTTGTAAGTTTTTGACAATTTTTATAGCACTTTTTTTTAACAGGATTTATGATCAGAGAAATTTGAAATGAAAGTTATTTCACATGTACATCACAAGCAAAAGCATACAAAATCCTTGAATGTCGCTACTTTATGGTGTGTTGATCTTTTTATACTTTTTAATGTGAGATTTTTGGATCCAGCGACCACCCAGAGATGTGCCCTATCTGCTTTGTCTTTCTACTTGTATATCACAAGAAATAAAATCTAGCCATCTGAGCTGTCTTTTTTTTTCTCTAAATGGCTTGGTTTGTCTTGTCAATCTAATGTCCTCTTTGGTGTGCTATATTCTCACATTTACAATCTTAAATAGCCAATTGGAGATCCTGAATTAAAGTATTTCCCATGAGGTTAAGTTTTCTTTCTAAAGTGAAGTCGCTGATGTCTCTACCCTCTTCTCCTGCAGGCCATCGGCGGCGGAGCTTCTCGTAGTCTGATGGACCATTTTGCAGACGTGCTCTTCAGTCTGAACAAACACTGTTTCTCGCTGCTCGCTGTGTGGCTGAAGGAGGTTCTGCAGCCTGCAGGTTTCCCTTCATCACGACTCACCACAGAGCAGAAGGAGCATTTCTCCCAGCAGATCCTCAGGTATCACAGCTCACCTGACTGTTCAGAGTGACGTGTAGGTTATATTTATTTTGACATTAATGAAAAATCCTGTTCATCGTTGTATAAGTTAGCAATCAATTTTAAACGTTTTTTCGATTAGAAATAGTTCCAAGACCACCATCATTCTCCTTTCTTGTATGTCCTCTTTCATGCTGCATGTTGTGTTTTCCGGTTGTTGCTATGTTTCCTCATCTTTGTTTTTGTTGGATCACGTTTGATCTCGTGAGATATCTGGCTTGGGGGACTAGATTTTGGATCGGTGGTGGGACAGAATGTTATGTGTGTGGTGTGCTGTGTTGAGATTATCAGAACACCCCACACAGTACAATCAAAACTGTTCAATGCCTGATTTTTTATCTTCATGTGTAAGGCCTCTAACAGATAAAACACCTCTTCGGGTTTAGAATATCGTAGATGTGTATCCCACTTTCCAGGTTTACAATCAAAGTTTGGTGATAAATATAAACCCATTAAAAAAAAAAATGTCCCCTTCAGTCAATTATTATGATCCACATGTATGAGTGTAAAAATGGGCAGACTCACAGATGCTCCCTCTTATGACATCACAGCTACTTAATGTCTAAGTAAAATAAATTACTTCAGAGTTCACTGTAGAGTTTTAATTTATAAAAATCATGTTAATACTTTTTCCTAGTTATTCCCCCACAGAATATTTCATAATAATCTCCATACTGCACCCCCCCCCTTTCATGAGTCCAACACTTGTTTACATGTTCTCACCTGTTCTCTCTCTGGCTCCGCCCCTCAGAGAGCGCGTGAACAAACGGAGGGTGAAGGACATCGTGAGGGAGTTCACACTGCTGTGCAGAGGACTCCATGGGACAGAATACGCTGCTGAGTACTGACACACCTGGACCACACCCCCTCAGTGATGACATCATGACCTGATTGTACTGAGAACACCTGGAACCAGTTAGATCAACAGAGGCTCCTCGTTTCCTTGTTTCCTCCTTCTCAAAGAGCAGCACTCCCAGCATGCTGCCCCCCCCCTCCCCCTTAGGTCTGTGCGTGGTTCCTCGGCTGTTTCCTGGTGATAGCTTATGACATGGTTAGTGGTGTTGTACGTAGCTACTCAACATAATTTCAGATAAATAATTATATAATGTTTATGTAAACACGTATCGACAGACGGTGTGAAGAAGAGGACCAACGTGAGAATATCAAACATGTCTGAACTTGTTCTTTATTATAAATGCCTTTAGAGTGAGCAGAGACTCTTTGTGCTCTCCTCCAGCACGCACACAGGCTCTTTTCACACATGCACTCCTGAAAAATTCTTCAAGCTATCAGTCAGTTGGTCCCTGAAATCTTAATCCTGTAGTTTTCTACACATACACAGCAGTGGGAGACGTTTGCTGTTGGACACGAGGATCGGGCGCCTTTCTTGCCAAAAAAAGGAAAAATGTGAAAGTGGCAGACAAGGTGATCGTGGCAATAAAATGATGTTTTTTCCCCCATCTCATCAAAGCTCAGTGTAGTTAGACATGTAAATTTTAGCTACAGTAGGGCAGAGTGTCTCATTTCAGCGATTTCTTACAAGTACTGAGATCCCATCAGACTTTTGTTTAGTCTATAGCTGTGCCTAAGCTGCATGATAAACATAATCACTCATCCATTTATCATGACCTAACACTGGATATTACCAAAGGGCTGTTGAGAAATAAAAGCTAATTTTAACAGAATGTTTACATTTGCGTTTGAGTCAAGCTTTAGTTGTTGCCCCTGAAAGACATTTAAGTTGATTTTTTTTAAGTTGTTTTTGGTTATTCTGCTGTTATGGGATGGAGAAGACACTGGATAGAGTGGGAAAGATGGGGAAGACATGCAGGAAAGAGGCCACGCCCAGACATTAGAGCTTCCACTCAATGGATGCACCGACATTGGCTATTGTTGGCCAGTTTGAGGGGCCCTTTGTCCTCCCCTTGACACAATTATAAGGGGAGTAATCATTTACTGGCAAGGTTTATCTACCTTTAAATCACGAGGTGATGATATGCTCTTTCTTAGCACGTAGCTATTGGACCTAGTACTGTTTTACCTTGAGAGGAAGTGATTTGTTTTAGGATGCATAATATATTTTGGCTTTTATGCCTCAGATAGTAGAGACAGGGTAACAGATGAGTTAACAAATGGGGAGAGAGCGGTAGATGATGTGCAGGAAAGGTGCCCCATGCAGGTTCCAAAACTAAATGATGGAAGTTAAGGACAGCAGCATCTTTACCGAGTTTGGCAGACATGGCCCTCAGCCTGGCTCCCTCCTTGTTAAGAAGTTAGCAAGCTGCTGATCAGCCTGTGAAAACATAGATGCCTTTTTTCTTCAGAATATTTTCTGCTAGCCCAATGTCTTATTTTTGCTAAACTGGATTTATGTTCCCACCTCAAGCTTATAATGTCCACCGGCAGGCAAATACAGAGCTTCTGTCAGCATTGATGCTGTAGACTCTAGCACTTACCCAGAACACTTAGTCCAGTTAAAGTCTGATTTGGTACATGCAAGACTTAAGGGCCATTTACATGACACCGAAAACGCTCAAATCCGACAAGATTTCATTGTGTTTTGGCCTTGCGTTTAGATGGAGCCCGTTTTCAAAAGTTTGCGTTTTTACTGAAAATGCGAACTTTTGAAAACACGCTCCAGGGTGGAAAGATTTGATTCCGCTCTCTATCCAGCTCCATGTAAACCCGTATCAGAGCGTTTCAGGGTGAAACGCTGACGTCACCGCATGCGCAGTACTCTTTCACATGGAGGCTGCGCGCGCATACCAGGCACAATAACAGGTTCAGTCGTCCGCCGAGTAACGTGTGAGCGTCTTACCGTGCTCGGTTTGTTATCCAGAAAAACCAACTATCCAGACAGATTTGTTGTCCGAACTGATTTGTTGTCCAGAAAAGAAACTCCTGCTTCTCTTCACCATTGTTGTTTGTGAAAAGATTTTCTTCTTTGTTCGTGTGTTGTAGCAGCGCTTCCTCTCTGCAGAACTACACCGCCATCTACTGAACCGGCATGCACTCTACAGTGGATTTACAGGGGACTAACTCATCTCTGAGCGTTGTCATCTAAACACAGAAGAATTTGAAAACGCGAAGGAAGAATCTTTGCGTCTTCAAGTCAGGAGTTTCCATGTAAACGGCCCCTTAGGTGTTCACAAACCATATTACCCAAGTGTGTAAGGGACGTTCCACACTGGATGCATTTCACTTACCCGAAGTCAGGGGTGTATGCATGTTAGCAAGCATGTTATCAAACGACAGCCAGCGTTAGCTGCACATTTCACTCTTTTTTCACAAGCCATGCTCGTGTCTCAGCCAGGCAGACACCCATACAAAAGTGCCAAAACCTGTAGTACCCCGAGTGTCCACTTGAGGCTTGCTGCAGAATTCTCACACCCAAATGCCTAAATAAACATCTTTACAGCCTCAAAACACGGCTTCAGTTTAAATATGTAACACATGTATGTGTTCTCACTGTGAGGGCAATTTTTTTTTTTAAAGTGCCATTTTTTCTTATTTTTAAAAAGGAATTATTGAGAATTAACAGTTTTTGAAATGCAACGTCATAGTTTATCAGATGGCCTTTTGTCCTGCCTCAACCTTCCGTCTGTGAGTACATGGAGCTCAAGTTTTGTCGAGATGACGTGCAGTGTGGCAACGTCCATTGCAACGCACCCAAAGCTTTTCAAAGGCTCCTCTGATGTCACATGTCTTCATCCATTTCTTTTACAGTAGATGGTATTGACCAAAACCAACAGAAAACTGAACAATAGTGGACAATTTTCACCTTAATTCAGCAGGTATGTATGTCCTCAATGGTTGAATATGTCGCAGAAAAGATAGAAACAGTTCATTCAATCCTTCTGTTGAGTTAAACCTTTTAGCTTCATCTCTGGAGAATCTCCACTTCAGAACAATTTTATTCTGCATGGTTTTAACTGAGATTTCTCAAGTCTAGTTTTAGTTGGACCAAAGGCCTCAGCTAACTTAGAAATATGATCTTGTGTTGTTTCAATCAAGTCTACACACTTTTTTAATTCAGTATTTTCCATTATTTGTGCCTATCTAAGTCTTTTCAGGGATACTGGGTTTGTGTTCGCATGGTTAACATTTTAAAATGGATTACAGATTCAAGTAAGACAATTGGAGAAAAACTGGACTATATTTGCAAAGACCAAAAGACATTAGTGACTTTTTGAGATGTATTGAGTCCAAAGACCTTGTCCATATGTCAGGTGTTATTTTAGGGAGGTTTGTAAAAGAGCTTCATGAGGCAGTTTTCCTCCTCAGTTTAACAATACCTGTGCACAAGACAGAAAAATCATTGTGATCCACATGAAAGGCAGAAAGTCACTGTTACATCCTGTCAGTAATATACAGTGGTGTTCCTCACTTGAAAAAAATATTCTTTGTTGCTCTGCGATGAGTGTTTTTATCAAAAAGAGGTCCCAACCTTGCACTGCAGCTGGATCAGCCAGATTGAATGTCTGTAGTCAGGCAGATTCCTCTTGCCAAGCTCCAATCTACAGAGCTTGTAAGTGACTCAAAGTGGCACAGCCTAATCACTGTCCAGAAAAAACTAGGTTGAGATAGAGGCAGGAAGTGATTACTCGTTCAGAGATTAGCATAGACAAACAGCTTCAGTGGCAGTTTTATCAGATCTGGGACACATTTCTTTATGAAATGAAAAGCAAGTAATACTACAAACTTATCAACATCTTATTGCAAGACCTTGTTCTATAAAGCGGCGTGCGTATTGCATTTTACCAGGGATGGAAATGGATAAGATTTGATCAATACCAGTGCCATTAACAATCCCGCTAATTGATTAAATTCTTAATCAATTCCCTTATTGATTCCTGCAGATTTTCCGTGTGGGCAAATGTTGGCCTGTAGATTTTTTGTTTTAACAATGTCAAACACACATCACAGCATAGATAACTGCTTCTGCAAGTTGCTGGTGTTTCCACTCACTTAAAGTTGTGCAGTAGGCGCCTTTTGTAAAAAATTGAGCCACAATTCAGACACTTCTGAACCATGTCAGTGGGAGGAATAGATAGCTAAAAGACTCATGATATAGATACTTTGATGGGGCTGTTTACAATTCTCACTTTACACTAGGACAGATATGCTTTGCAAGCACATTCCCAAACGCTTTCTATGTGTTGTACACATGAACTAGTGAAATATACTGAGCGGTCCATCTGGTCTGAAGTTCTGAGGAGAAACTTCAGGACACAGCACATCTTAAAAAGCTGTGGATGTTTGCAGGAGCCGGTGCATGTGTGAACAGGGCTGACGTGTGTTTGTGCGATCAGGGGCATCGTGTGTCCTGCCTGAGGGGGCAGCAGAAGCATTTATATCAGCTGGGTGTTTGAAGGAAAATAATCTGTAACCGTGCAAAAATATTAATCAAGTTGTGCATATTAACAGTTAAACATGTCTATTTGAGTGTGTGCGATTGTGTGAACGCATGTGTGTGTGAGAGTATGTGTCCACCTGTTCAGTGCACTTATAATGGACCTACAGTTACATCCAAACATCCCAGTCACCTCACCACAGCCATCTCTCATGTTACTGATCCATGACTCACTGATGGGACTGATCAGGACGGGCAGACACCTGGATCTATCAGCCAGGTGAGGTCATCAATCGGACTCATTGATCTGTGATTGGCTCACTCTCCTGCTCCACCTTGAGACGATCAGAAATCATCCTCACCCTCACTGTGTGTCTCACTTTATCTCCGTCTGACCTTCAGTCTGACCCGCGGTGCCTGCAGACATGTAGCATGTGTGTGTTTATGGGAGGGGGGTGGGCGTGGGGGGTCAAAGTTTGTCACGAGTTATACAAAGAGTCGGTGGAGGGTGGGGTATGATATGTACATTGTTTTTGTACCTCTGCTTTAATTTATTAAATATATCGAATATACTGACCCCTCTGTGTCAAGTTGCTTTTATGTTTCAAATCAAGCACACCCGCACTACTGAATGATTTTTCAACGCTGATATATTTAATTATGCGTCATGAAAAATTAGAGTTTGATATTGCAAGGACTCAAGACGTAATGTACAGGTAATCAACAGTTGGGCAATGTAATAATATTTTGAGTTTGTATAGCGCCTTTCAAAAAACTCAAGGACGCCTCATAGGGACACATTGACAAACTGGGGTGGGGGGTGGGAGGGTAGATGAGTTTAAATAAATCAAAAAAGGGGCCTTTTGCCTTCAGAAAAATATTATTTGACAAATTGACTTTTTCATCACAAAATGTTTATAAAAGCAATGCTGGAGCAGATCTATATTCTGACTTAAGTTTACTTATATGCTTGTCATCATTACTTTGTGAGTCAGTAGTGATGAATCTGCTAAATGCACTTAATTAAGTTCAGCTTGGTAATGCCAGGTTGGACTCCTGCCTTCAGAGCTCCTTAATTTTTGGTGTTACAGATTTAATGAGCTGCTGGAAACCTTTCTCAGCGATGTTGGTCCATATCTTGATGGTGGCATCAGAATCAGAAAATTTCCAAGGTAAAGTTCTGTTGTGTCAGATGCTCTTATACAGTTCAGCAGTAGGAATATCAAAATATGTTAGAACAGAAAAGACACAGTATATTCTAGCAGCTAAACCAGCCAAAGCAAGGTGCACCCAAAATGCTGAAGCTTCTTTACATAGCTCAAAAGACTGTTCTTAACTTTTGGATCTATAAGGACACCCCTACACTGGATGATTGGTATAAGGAAAAACGGACTTACATGGACCCTGATGGATGGACTTTTGCTCTACCTGGTTAAACACCCCATTAACTGGACATTGTTACACCCACCTGGTGGTGTGTGTGTTCTCCTGTGCTTAGGTTTTGTCACTCTTGTCTTTGTCCTTCCTTGATTATCTTTCTTATAAGTAGTAGCATTATTTTGTTTTATTATTTTTTTGTACTGTCTCTTTCTAATGTGTCCTACTACCATGTGTTCCTTTGTTAAAGTTATTCAACGTGTTTCTTTTGTTGTGGCCTGGACTGTAATGCTGAATGTCAGAATCTCAATAAAGACAAAGTTTAAAAAGATAAGACATTCAAATAGATAAGAGCATAAAAATTAAGTTAAAATAAGGAAGCAGGTTGCAACAAGCAGAATCTTTAAGCTATACTTCAACTTCCTTATGAAGGACCTGAAATGAGTGAGACTATGGACAGCCAAGTAATTTATTCTATTAACATTAATATTAACAATATAAGTATGAATAAAACCGTTCTGTTTGACAGACCACTTTTGAATTGGTACTTCACTGGACATTGTGTTTGCCTTTTTACTCAGTAACAAATATCGTCGCTGAAAACATTGACAAAAAAACAAAAGTTTCATTCCAGGACCTGATGGAGCAGTGATATTATGGAGGAATTGTAAAGTCTGATGGTCACAGGCAGGAAGGACTTCCTGTGGCGCTCTGTGGCTTATCATAGAGCAATGAGTCTGGCACTAAATGAGTTCCTTTTGTTTGTCCAGCACTGTAGGGGGGGTGGGAGGTGTTGTCCATGATGTCCCCCTCTCCAAAAACTGTCAGAGAGTAGTCAGAGAGTCCAGCTGCACCCCCACAACTTCACTGGCCTTGCAAATCATTTTAGTTGTTTCAGTAGTTAAAGTTCAAACTGGTAAATGGACTTGAGCTTATATAGCGCTTTTCTAGTCTTGGACTACTCAAAGCTGCTTTACACCGCAGGTCACACCTACCCATTCACACCCATTCACTCTCATTCATTCACTGATGGTTCAGAGTTTCTATGTTGGTTATCCATCAGTATTTCTAACACATTCAGGCCCTTTCATGCCCATTTACACACCACTGACGCAGCACTGGGAGCAACTTGGGGTTAAGTGTCTTGCCAAAGGACACATCACTATGTGTCGCCCAGAGCTAGGCTTGGACCTACAACCTCCCGATCATTGACCAAGCGCACTATCCAACTGCGCCACTGACGCAGATGTTTGCATTGTGAGATCTGACAAAGGCCTGAAGCATTAGCAGAGAGGCTGGAGGCTGGATTTGTGAGGCATCTTGGAGAAGGACATCTGTCCTGAATTATCTAAGATTCTTATAGTGACACAAGTTCAGTCAAACATCCTTCTCAATAAAGCTGTGGTGAGTTTGTACTTTACAGTTTCAAGTTCAATAAATATGTTTCACAAATGTAAATGTCTATTTTCAGAAGTGAACTGGTGTTGCCGACTGAAATTGCTGATAAATAAGTGCTTTTAGTGAGAAATAATTCGCCTTAAGAGTTTTTATTTGTATGTTATGCACGTTAAATGTGGGAGGTGGGGGTCTCAGCAGGCCTACAGACACATTTCTATTTCTAGCTGCTACAGGTGTGTGAGAGTAGGGGGTACATGGCTGGAAGTCAAGTGTCTGAAGAGATACAGGCTGGGAAAAGTTTGGGCACTGCTGCTCTACTGGATAAAGATTTGGTAAATGTGGAGGCCACTAGAGTACAGTGAACTCATTTTCATGCTGTAGAAACCAGTTGCAGATGATCTGAGCTTTGTGACATGGAGCATTATTCACAAAAACCTTTGCTGTATTTGCCCATTTTGTAGACACTATCCTTTTTTAAGTAGAGTTTTGGGCTTCTTGCCTTCAAGGATATTGTGGAGAGACAAGAAAGCTAACGAGAAAGCTTGGGCAGATGTGTGGCAACCTGACAGCCTCAGTAAATATGGGTCTGTGGTACCCATACATAATATTTAATAATAACACTTTGTTTTTGGCCCTCCCTAAAATTGGGTGGACAGCATCTAATAATTTACTTATGCTAGTTTAATCTATACTCAGCCTGATGTGATCCCTGGACGTCCAGGAGGAGTTATTGTTCGACTGCAACACTTATTTGTACTCAAGAGTGAAAAGTTTCGGATTCCACAGTTGGGGGATGTGGCACAAATGAATGAAGAAAGGTTTCCCTTTTTTAAATTATGTTTTCAGAATTACAGTCATTCTCTCCCTCCTTACTGAGAGGCAGTGTCATCACTGTTAAAGACCACATGATCAGTAATAGAGAGAGGTGGAGGGTAAACTTAGCTGGGTGAATAGACCAGCATATTTTGACACAATCAACAACTGTTCCAGTTTAACTCTTGCGTATATTATTCCAACATTAGGTGTGTTGCAGACTTTTCAGAATTGGTTCTATCTACAGCTGAATTTGGCGGCTGGTTAGCCAGAACATCATCAAAACGAGTCTGCAGCACTTTTTTTGTTCATGGTATATTTATTCAAAGTTTTCCGATTTTTTTTTTCAAATCAATAAAAGAAACAAAATAGTTGATGGGCATGCACAGAAAGCAAACAAAGCATCTTGACATTGTCAGTCAAGGCCTTTTGCATACTGAAGGAACAGCTGCCGCGCTTCATTTCATTTAGACACAGAACCTCTCTTTTAATGTAAAATCTTTTTAAGTTTTGAAAACTGTAATATATTCCTTATCCACAATGAGGCAAAGAGAAGCACCAAAATCAGATTGGTGTTTTGATAATCAGCACTGTTTTATTCTAACTGAACAAACAAGGTCAAGATCACATTCGGTTTCAATCAGGGTGAAATTCTTAAGAGACCACTGAGTGCGATGTGGAGGTAGACACAAAGCTAGGCTACTATCACTGACTCCACATTGGCCACATGTGAAAGGATAAGGACCATGCAGTAGAGCTACTGAAGCTGGTGTTCTGGTCCACATAGTGGTAGCAGTATTTGGAGTCAGCTCTGGTACCATTTCCAAACTTAGGGTCAAGAGAAGTGAAGTCAAAGATGGATTGTGAAGTGAACCATCCAGAAAGATAACACCCCAAGGAGTCCAGCTGCTAACTTTCACTGAGGAACTGTTGACTTTCTTTCACATATTTACAGGCATTATTTACACAACAGTAACCACAGACAGTTCTCTGGATGAGAGAAAACAGTTCCTCAGGGAAGCAAGGGTGAATTTCTGGCTTTCTTGTGGTGGTGTCTTCCTGGGATACCCACTTGTGGCCTGTTTTTGTCTTCACCAGTCTCACAGAACTTGTTCCTAAGTTTGGAAACTGTATCAGGGCTGAGGACAAATAATGCTGCCACTCTGCGTACTCGAACTCCAGCTTCCAGTCTACTTTTAACCTGACACACCAGATGGAACTGTCAGTGTAGTCTATACAGAGTAAACACGTCCGTCTGGGCAACAGCCCATCAAAAGAGTTTGGGATTGGGCAGAACCTTTCAAAAGTATAATGAGAAGGTGACAGGATGATCAGCCCATTAATCACATTCATTATGCGTCAGTTGGATAAGTAGACAATATGTGAGACACTAAGTAGAATGGACCTAAGTGTAAACATGGGATCTAAGTGTAAACATGACTTCAGAAATTCAAGGAAACATAAAAAATGCCTTATCCTTTACACGTCATATTTTAGTCAACTAAATTTACAGATTTAATTGACTAAAATGTGAAATTTCATCATCTAAAACTATACTTAAATTAAAACAACTTAGATGACTATATTATGACCAAAACTAAATTAAAAGTGCTTTCAAAATTAACACTGGTTATGAGTTTGTTCATCAAGCATCTGCTCATTTAAAGTGCTTCTGTGAGGCTGTCATATCTCTGTGAATTCACATTACAAAACATCTTGCATGCGCACCGCACTGAGTGCCTACACATCAAGACGAAGGCAGAGACACTTTACTTTAAATTAGAGAAAGGCAGGGTTTTTGCTCCCCTTTCTCTAATATCATAGCTCTGTTTCCATCTCATTCCAGCTGTTAAATCATTTTTATAGTTTACTTTTCAGGCTCTGTATTGTCTTTTTCTCTTCTTTATGTTTGTAGATCCCATAACAATCTGTTTTCTCCTGTGTTCTGCACTTAATTTTTGATTGCCTTTTCCTTTTATTGCTCCAGTGTTTTTATCTTTGGAACTCATGGTCTGCTTTGGTTGCCTTGGCCTGAATTTTTGTGTCTATTTTAGGGTTTCCTCTAGCTCCTTCAAAACGTTAATTGTTATTGGCTCCATTTGTCTGAGGGTCACCAGGATGATCCTGCTCCCTCTGTCCTGAGGTTCTTTTTGTGTTTGAGTTTATTCTGCTTTTTGTGTACAACTGTAAGGGCATGTTTGTTGTTAAAACCATGATACAAATAAAGTTACCATTTCTAATTCTTTGCTTCCCTTGTGAATGAGCTCAGTGTCATTGGAGAGCGGGCAGAGCATTCTGTCAGTGATTACCTGTGACACCCTGACAACAGGTAAGAATGTTTGAAGGTAAAAGCTTAATAGTAGCTTCTCTCTCCCTCTCAGGTTCAAATTGGAAAGGTTGAACAGATGACATGGTTTTGCGCTGTGAGGTGAAATTAATGGGACTGATTCCAGTGCAACCATACCCAGACTGCATTGCGAGGTAAGCAACACTGGCAGCATACGAGTTAAGGATATTTCACCCAACTTTGATGTGGAACAAAAAACTTGGTTTCCATCATTAGTCCATGATTCATTCACTGCTGAACTGAATACTTCCGAGACTACTTGCATGTGTAATGTTAAGTACTTTTCGAGTAATCCTCTGTCAAAGTCCCTGACAGAACAAGAAGAAATATCTTTTGCCCAAGTTTCATTTACTTCATTAACTGTAACAGAGTACTATTGGACTGTGGTCTCGCTTCTCTTTTGTTGAGCAGATCAGAGTATTTTCTCTAGCACTGTGAAAATCTGAAACTTTGATTTATGAGTAGGTCTTTTTCCTGTCATATCACCCCATAACAGGATTATTTACAAGTAAAAAAGTACACAGCAAAAGTACTTAATATTATGGATGGAGGTAGTTTTGGAAGTACTAGTTCAGTAGTGAATGAATGAATCATGGAATACATTTGGAAAATAAGCTTTTTGTGCCACATAAATGTTGGGTGAAAATTACTTATCCTTGCGCTCTGTTAAGGGTTTAGACAGAGGGTTACTTTAACATTTACACTTCAAAAACACTTCATACTATGTATGCTGGTAGTCTGAAAAATGTGGATTTCAGCAGTAGCCTATATGAATCATGGACTACTTACAAAAAATAAGCCTTTTAATACCACATCAAAGCTGGGTGAAATATCCTTAATCTTGTGCTGTTTCAAGGATTTTGACAAAGAATTAGGCTACTGGAAAAGTACACAATAAAAAAATTACTTCATATTTTTCATGCAGGTAGTCTGCATTACGTTTAGTGGTTAATGAATCATGGACTACTTGTGGAAAAAAGCTTTCAATGCCACATCAAAAATGGGTGAAATAAATTTGATCTTGTCTTCCGTAAATGATTTTGACAAAGGATTACTTAAAAAGTACACAGTTAAAGTACTTCATACTATGCATGCAGGTAGTATGTGAAGCACTTAGTTCAGTAGTATATGAATCGTAGATTCCTTTTGGAATTTTTTTTATGTTACATCAAAGTTGGGTGAAATATCCGTAATCGTGTCCTCCGTAAAGTATTTTGACATGGAAGCACACAGTAAAAGTACTTATTTTTCATAGTGGTAGTCCAGGAAGTACTTAGCGCTGTGAATGAATCTTGAAATACTTATGGAAACTTTTTTAACGGGATTAATAACTGTCAAAGTATCTTTAACATCATGGGTGTGCTTGTGAGACTGCAGTCTGACCCTAACTCACTACCGTAATGTTTATGGTTACTACCAGCAGCCCTTAGAGCGGGTTCACTACGATTACCGTAAATATTCGTAGATCCGCGCACTAGAAAAAGACGTGGGACTGATTTGTGCGGCAAACGCGAGCCTAGGCTGGCTTGACTGAAGTGGTAAAATGCCACTATAATCTGTTAAGAAGTACAGTCAGCAAGCTAAATTTGTCTTTTCACAGATGTTATTCGTCTTCTATGCGTAGGTCAATTTTTAAGGTCCACATATGTCCCCCTTTACGAACTCAACGAAGAGTATTAGCCGCGTGTAACCGAGGGTCTTTCCTGACACCTAAACTGTTTATAATAGAGAAAATAAAAACACGGGGGAATTTCATCCAGACGTTCCAACTTTTTATTCTTCGCTCCAACACGTTAGCGTCACTTCCCACCACACACCAACACTTCCGTTTTTGTCCTTCACAATAAGACACATAAAATGGCTTACATACCTCCCCCTCTCCATAAAGAAACGTCCCCGTTTCTAAACCAACATGTGTGAACAGAACAAAGAAGCATGTCAGCAATATCATCAAACATAATAATCCAAGAGCCACTCCAAAAAAAAATAAAAAATAAAATAAAAAAATTGCCATATCTCAACATAGGAATAACAACACCACCGATAAGACATAAAACAATGTGAACAAAACACATGAAACATATGTCACTATCAAAATCCTCCAGTGTATCCCTTTTTTTTTTAACCTGTGTTTACACTCACAGTAGAAACAGCAACAACTCAACGGTAAGTAACAAAGTCCTTCAAATGAGCAGGCAGTCTAACAGCCCGACCAGAACGGGATACAGTCTGTTGAGGCACCACGACATCATCAGCGACCCGTAGGTCACCAAACGCACAGTCTTCCACAGGAGCACCTATATCCAGCAACGAGGGAGCGCGATGAGGAGAAGCCTGAAGACTACTCAGAGAGCCAACTGGTGCTGGTAAGGTGTAGCGCTTCAACCTATCATAATGAACCACCTGCTCCCGACAGCCAGAGTCCAGAAAACTCCCAATGCGATAGGTAAGTCCCCGCACTCCCCCAGAGTCCAACACCCCAAGAACCCTGTAAGGGCCAGTCCAGTGGGGTGCAAGTTTAATGCGATCCTCCGTAGGATTGTGCAGCCACACGAGATCTCCTACCGCGTATGGCTGGTGGCGAAGGGTCCCATCGTGATGCAATTTCTGGCTCTCATGCGCACTGGCACCAAACAATCTAGCACCCCCGAAGGCCGTCTCCAGCCTCACAAGCAGAGAGGCCACAAAGTCAGCATGAGAAAAGGTCAAGTCCGAGTGAACCATCCGAGATGGCACCAGTACATCCACAGGAACACGCGCTTCACGCCCATGGACCAGATAGTAAGGTGTGTAGCAGGTGCTGGCATGAACAGATGTGTTGTAGGCGAAAGCAACATGTTTCAAATAAGCATCCCATTCACCTCCACAGTCCAGCAGGGATTTGGCCAGTTGATCAATGAGAGTCCGGTTGAAACGTTCAACCATACCATCTGATTTGGGGTTATAAGCTGTGGTGCGAGTTTTCTTAATCCCCAGGAGAAGACATAGTTTCTGAACAACCTCAGCTTCAAACTGCCGGCCCTGATCACTGTGGATCACTTCAGGTATGCCATGAACGAGCACATAGTCCTCAAACAAACATAAGGCAACTGAATAAGCTGTCTGATTAGGGAGAGCATACAAATTAACAAACTTTGTAAAGTAGTCCTCCACCACCAGCACATATTTGTTACCTTTAGATGTCACTGGTAGTTCTAGAATGTCAGTCGCCACTCTCTGAAAGGGCCGTGTCGCTTGTGACCCCCCCATAGGTGCTCTATGCTTAGGTACCGGGGCCCTGCGAGTTTGACAGGAAACGCACTGCTCACACCACTGCTGGATATCTTTGAACATAGAGGGCCAATAACAAGTTTGCCTTGCTCGCTCCCATACCCGTTCAGCAGAGAAATGTGCTGAGACAGGCCCACCATGAAGATGCTGCAGAACATCTGTTATTAGTGATGAAGGCACCACCACTTGGCAATGAGTGCACCCTGTGAGAGATGAATTAACTGTTCGACAGAGCAATCCATCCACAACAGAAAGGCGTGGAAATTCAGTCCATAGCTTCCGCAGCCTCCTAGAGCTGCCCCTCATGAGTCTCCGGGGTGGCCGAGACCCATGTCTCTCAATCCAGTCCAACACCTCCCTGATATCTGGATCACCCCGTTGTAGCTCTTTCATCTCCAACCCATCATGTGACAGAGCATGAACGTCAATGGGAGCCATGTTTCCTGACTCACCCTCCCTCTCACCATGATGTTCCTCTGGGGCAGTGTCCAAAGCTTGGAGATTGGAAGAGGAGGGGTGTGACAAAGATGTGTCAGCCTGTACAACAGCAGCCTCAGTGTCTGAGCCAATAGCATTCACCTGGATGACCATTGTTTCTGAGGTTTTCTCCTCCATCCCCGGCGCCGGATCTGGTGGCCGCCGTGAGAGGGCATCCGCATTAGTATGCTGCGGTCCATCTTTGTGTTGTATGACCCAGTTGAAAGGATCCAGCTCCAGTATCCATCTGGCCCTCTTTCCTGTGGGATCCTTGTCGATCGACATGCTGCGGAGTCCCAACAGGGGCTTGTGGTCAGTTATAATGGTAAAAGCAGCTGATCCAATGTAATGCCGGAACTGTCGCACAGCCCACACAATCGCCCACAGTTCCCTATCAAAGGTGGACCAACGCTTCTCGTTAGCAGTGAGCGACTGGCTAGCGTACACCACCACTCTCTCAAGCCCGGCTTTGTCCTGGGCTAGCACAGCCCCCACACCTTCCAGTGAGGCATCCGTGTACACCTTAAAGGGCATGTTATAATCTGGCATGGTGACAACAGGATCAGACGAAAGCACCCTTTTAAGATAATTAAAGGCTGCGTCACATTCAGGTGTCCATTGAAAAGGCGTGTCTTTGCATGTGAGGCGGTGAAGTGGAGCTGCACACTGGGCAAAGTTCTTTACAAAACGTCTATAGTAAGAGCAAAGGCCAACAAATGCTCTTACTTCTGTGGGATTTCGGGGTCTTGGCCAGGTCTTCACCTTGTCTGTGTTACGAGGATCTGGCAGTAGGCCCTGGCGAGAAACAACATGCCCAAGAAACACCACATGATCTTGGGCTAGATGACACTTTTTGGGATTCAGTCTGAGGCCTGCAGCCTCTATTCGTGAAAACACCTCCTTCAAACTGCAGAGGTGGTCTTCAAAGGTGGGGCTGTATATCAAAACATCATCAAGATACACCATGCACACCTGCCAAGGCAGCCCTCTGAGCACCAGCTCCATCATGCGCTGAAATGTTGCAGGTGAATTGGTGAGACCCATCGGCATAGACCTCCACTGGTAGAGACCCCTGCCCGTCGTGAAGGCTGTCTTTTCTCTGTCCCCCTCAGCAACCTCCACCTGCCAGTAGCCATTAGAAAAATCCAGCGTACTAAACCACAGGGAGCCTGCTAGCGCATCCAGAGTGTCGTCGACCCTGGGAAGGGGATGCGAGTCTTTCACTGTTACACTGTTCAGGCGACGATAGTCAATACAAAACCTCCACTCACCATTCTTCTTTTTCACCAGGACAACAGGTGAGGCCCAGGGGCTGAAGCTTTCCTCTATGACTCCACCAGCCAAAAGGGTTTCCACCTGCCGATCAATTTCTTCTCTTTTTTCTGGTGAGGTTCTGTAGGCACGCTGACGCAGTGGAGGATGATTTCCGGTATTGATCTGATGTGTGATGAAGGTGCATTTGCCAGTCACCCCTTTCGATGTGCTAAATACCTCTTTGTGTTCTGCCAGCAACGCTACTAATTGTGCTTTCTGCTGCTGACTGGCTGGAGACTCTTCCAGCGACACACCAGGGACATCAGTGGATGAAACAGCTGCGACCGTCTCGACTGGGACCTGGGGAAGTGGCAGAAGCTCAGACTCTTCCACAGAGAAAAACTCCCCAAGGTGTGTGCCCTTTCTCATAGTGATGTCCTGATCTGTAGGGTTCAGCACACGGGCTGTAGTTATTCCATCCTTCACTGATGTCACTGTGTGGGCCACAACACACCCGCTTGCACTCTGGGGGTTGGGTGCTAAGTAGCCCACAAAGTCAGGAAGATGTTCAACTGGTCTGCTGGGAGAAACACTGACTGGTACCAGCATTTCACTGAGAGGGGGCAGTGTAAAAGCAGTGGCCACAGCAACATTGCAACACTCAGGAATCAAGTTTTTTGAACTCAAGAGTGGAATACTAGTGTCCCATAGTTGCAGTTTGCTACGTGCAAAATCCAAAAGGGCGTGGTTAGCAACAAGGAAGTCCAGGCCAAGCAGTGCTGCTTGTGTCGATCCTCTCATTACGTAGAAAACATGCTGCCAGGAGTCATTTCCAAGGCGCAAGGTAGCAGTTATGGTCCCCAATGTGTCCAGCATCATGCCATTAACAGCCCTGGCGGCAATAAAGTCAGCGTTCAGGGGTCGTTCGCGCAGTGCTGGGACTGACATGCGAAAGTCAGCACTGATAAATGACTCTGTCGAACCCGAGTCCACCAATATGTTGATTTCTGTCCCTTCAACACTCCCTCTCACATACGAAGTACACTGTTGAGGTGTCATTTCTGGTGTACGTACCTCACATGTTGATGAGACAGACATTTCTTTCTCCCCCTGGCCCATGAGTGGAGCAGCTGAGGTCTGGGCCGCGACATCAGCTAAAACCCTTTTCCCGGCTGGCTAGCTGGATCTTCTCTTTTTGGGGAGAGAAAACGCACCCCTCTCTTCCTCTGCATTTCCTCCTCGAAGTGGGACCTTGAGGGTCTGGGGCTCCGCCAGTTAGGAGAGCTTGCTCGGTTATCGTAGGACATTCGATGGTCTGGTCTCTCACTGAAGCCTCGCTCAGCTCCCTGTTCACGCCAGCTGCGATCAGGGGAACGCCCTCTCGGTTCACCCCGGGGACGACGGGACTGGCAACCTTGCTCTCCACAGGTACACTGACACTGACCTCCACGTGGTGGATAAGGAGTTTTCCATTCATCCCTCCAGGTACTGGATCGCAGTCGGTTGTTTTCCTCCACCAGTCGTCTCATTTCCATTCTCATTTCTCTCATGTCGTCAGTTAGTCTGTCAACAGCTCTGTACAGCCCACCTCCATCAGATACGGATGACACCATGGCTGCTGCAGCACCTCCCGTAAGAGGCTGGCGTGCATGCGGGTTGACATAATCCATCTTTAAAGCTTCTCGGGCCATCTCACAGCGTCCTGCAATAATAAGGGCCTCTTCCAAGTCCATAGCTCCCTGCTCGTGACATTTAGCTCTCAGTTGGCAGTCGAGACCAGCCAAAAATCTGCGAAATTTCTCTTCTTTCTGAGCAATGTCACCATACCCTGGGAATGCTTCTTGAACCAGCTTGCTTATTTCTGCTGCATATACTTCTAGACTCTCACCAGGGGCACGAGGGCGGGCTGCAAGATTTGCTCTGAAACGGTCAAGAAAATGTCTCTGTCCAAACGCCTCCTGTAGCTTCTCTTTCACTGCTGAATAATCTGCTTGCACGGCTGCAGGGAGACTGTCCCACAGCAGAAAGGCAGCTTTGGTTAATCGTGTCGGCAAAATCCTGGATAGTTCCTGATTATAGTCACCACAACCTCCAACAAGTGCTCTCACTGCTACTTCATACTGCCTGACCCAGCAGGGAAAACTTTGCTGTTCGTCTCCAGCAAAGGCAGGTGGTAGTTCAATCCTCAGGTTCCCGGAGAGAGGTCTCTCTCCGCGACGCTCGTTGAAGACAAGCGGGTCCTCCTCGTATTTCCACATATTGACGTTTTATCTTCCCTTTTTTTTCACAGTTCGTTAGCTCTCTCACGTCTCAATTTATAGCTGTGCAGGGTCAGGTGAGGTCCAACACTCGCCCAGACGTCAGGCTTGAGCTACTCTTACGTCTACTTGCAGCGGGAGCTAAGCTACACGGAGTTAGCGGGTGCTAACTTTAGCGACTGACTGTTTCTTTAACAGACCGTGTTCTTAAACTCACACACTTGTCTTGCGATGGGAGAAAGTTAGGAGCATCCCACCGCTGCCACCAATGTAACCGAGGGTCTTTCCTGACACCTAAACTGTTTATAATAGAGAAAATAAAAACACGGGGGAATTTCATCCAGACGTTCCAACTTTTTATTCTTCGCTCCAACACGTTAGCGTCACTTCCCACCACACACCAACACTTCCGTTTTTGTCCTTCACAATAAGACACATAAAATGGCTTACACGCGCATGCGCACAAGGAGTGGGTAGTCCCACGTGTGTGTGGGTACGTTGGTCCTGCAGACAGTTCAGACCTTCAGAGAGTCCCTCAGGAGCTGTCCTCTGATCTGCTGGAAACCTCCTTATTGAACCTTGAAGCCACGGTGAGTGAAGCTAAACATGCTAACGGGCTGAATGCTATGTCTGCTAGCATCCCAGCATTTATACCATGCATGTGTAGAGCTAAGGCTAAAGTTAGCTGCAGATTGTTTACAGCATTACTGTGGCTCATTTTACTGATACATTCTATTAAAGTGTGTGTTTGAGTGACTGTCTGTAGCAGAAAACTGCTGACCTGCAGAGTGTGACCTGCAGCATGCTCTCAATCAATGAATTGATTACAGCCTCCAGCCCTCGGAGTCTGTGTAGGACAGTCAAACCCCCCAGGAGTTCACTAAAACCAGTTAACAAGGTTGTTCTAGTCCTCTGCTCACCTGTCACGTTTTTAGTTAAAGTATTAACTTCAGGTCAGAGAGAGATCTGAAGCAGCTTGCTTCGAAATACCTCTAAAATAATTTATTAAAACAGGACAATAGTCCATAGACCTGCGTCCATGTGTCTCAGACTAACTGTAAGTACAGATTGTGTGTAAAGTAGGGATGTACAATATTATCAGACAAACGTGTTCAGACACTTGTCTTTAAAAGTTGAAGATCAGTAACCGAACACACCAGACAGACTTCCATCTGAGCAACATCCCATAGAAAAGTGACCAGGAAGCCAGAACCTGTGAGGCCATCACAGGTCACAGGTCACCATCACCAATATTTTGTCTGCCTTTAGGGTTGGGCAATATGGCCCAAAGATACAATTTTTCCACAACACCCTATTTATGATTTAGATCGTTTCTCTTTCTCTCTGTCTCTCTCAAAAAATAGAAGTAGTGACTAAAAAAATGACTAGAATTAAGTTTTGCCTTTATGTTATTAAAGTATACTCCCAAACCAATCCACATTTCCCTCTAAAAGTTAAAGTGCATGTCATAAAATGTTGATTATGTAGTTCAGACTTTGGCAGATTTGTTTACATTAACACTTAAAGCTGTGATCAACGTTTGATTTCATCTAAAAAACAAATACAAGCCCAAAAATGTGCTTGTGTAAAACATGACATTTAAAAATCTAGATTTTGAAATTTTAAGTCTTTCGCGAAATAATTACAGTTAATAGATCTAAATGATGTATTTCCCAGCCCTATTTGCCACATTGATTATTGGATGGCCAGAGACTTGGAGACACTTCTGGCTTAATAAGCACACAAGCCCACATTTGTATCTAAAGGCTCTTTTTCCTTAAAAGTTCACCAAAAATCCTGAACAACAGGGAACAATCTTGAGGCTGCCTGGTGACAGACGTGGTTCAGGCAGGTCCAGCTGCCCCACAGATTAGATAGTTGATTTTGACAAGACTGAAAATATATCCCATGTATGACAGAATGTACAAATGTACCTTAATGGTTTGCCTTGTCATCGCTGAACATCCACCGCTATAAATCAGCAGGGTCATTTATTAAAGAATACAATGTGGGGTTTTTTGTGCTTCGCATCTGTTTCTACCACAATCAGTCCGTCACATGACGGGGCCAGGTCAGTTTTAGACTTTGTGCTCTTCACACAGAATATTTGTATTGGCAGTAATGAGTTTGAAATATCATCTTATCGAATATCTGCAAAAACCTGATGTAGATCCATCGTGTAAATCATCAAACTGAACTTGGGTCAAAGGGCGTAACTCAAAGCAGTATATCATTTTAATGTTTGAACTTCATTTTTTTTATTTTGTTAGTTATGTTAATATGATTGATAATAGGGATGCATCATGTTTTGATGGAATCCAATATGCCAGTATCTTCAAAGTTTTATATATATGTATATATATATATATATATACACACACACACACACAGTGTGACAGAGTCTCTGTGTTAGTAACAGACAAAAAACAAAAAGAACTTTTGATTCTCTAAGAAATTATATTGTTGATTTTAGATGTTTATTTTCACAGATGATAATCTGAACCATTTATACATTTTGATGATATTTGAGATGATACATGTGATGTAATGATGATATATGAGGCCAGTGTATCTGCTGACAATAATATTTGGTGTTTTAAGCTATAGTCTGTTACTGTTATTGTTCTGATAAAATTATGCATCTTTGTTCAATAACTAATTATGTGGATCATTTATCTGTGCTCAAATGTTTTTGCCTGTTTATTGACTTGTTTGTTGATTTGATTGTTTGTGAGCAAGATGACTCCAGAGGTTCTCGAAGGAATTTGATTAAATTTTCCACGAGTTTTGGTCTCACTGTTCAGATTTTGGTACTGATACAAATCTGGATGCAGATCCAGGATACTTTATGTATTTATTTTCTCCAATAACATGGCCAACTAGAAAAGCACTCGGAGAGCGCAAACCTCCGCCAGCACCACAGTCCTCACTATTATTGTGATTTTCACCATAAATATTTGTCCTACCTTTATTTCATCTCAATATTTAGATTCCTTGACCATGAAAACATATCATTAGTAATCGGATTCATTATGATATCAATTTTATGCCTAAGTCACACATTCCCGTTTCTCACTGCGACTGTGCACGATTGAGGAGGCTGGTGTGATCGTTATGATACGGGATGAAATGACTGTCTCACCCCTGGACACACCCCGTAAATACACCGTCAGTGGCGGTGCTTCAGCGCTACAGGGGGCGTTTGTCCCGCTCCAGTTAGGTTAATGCAGCGATATGAGGAGGATTCCATCCCGCTGACAGGACGTCAGCTCCGCTCGAGCTCAGTTCGCGTGACGTAAGCCCCGACTGAGCCCCGCCGCTTGCGCCGTCTTGAACGGGACACAGTCGGGGCTCATACGGATACATCCTTGTCAGTCGTCCTCATAAAGCTTTCAGGATTGAGCCACGATTGGGCCACGTTCAGCCCGACTGAGCTCCGTACATGCCCCGCTAATACCGCTCGCATTAGGTCTGCATTAGGCTTCCATCCCGCTCCACTGAGAGCGCCGATTCTCCACGACAGTTTTGAACAGTTCAAAACTGTCGTGGAGCTTCCACGTTCCCCTCCGTTCATCCACGACTATACAACGGTGATCCAGACCAAGTAGCGCATGCACCACGACCAAAGCACGCTTTATCAGGATTATGACAATCGTGCACAATCGCCATGAGAAACGGGAATGTGTGACTGGGGCTTTAATTCAGTAGCTATTCACAGGAGTCGCATTTTTTGTCATGGTGGATCTAGACGGTGATCCGGATCACTCCCAAAATCTAATCATTTGTTCCTTGTCCAATCCAGACATTTCCTGAAAATTTCATCAAAATCCATCCACAGCTTTTTAAATTATGTTGCTAACAGAGAAAAAAAACAAAACAAAACAAAACAAACAAACAAACAAAAAAAAAAACGGACACCGGCAATAGCATAACCTCCTGGTGGAGGTAACTTTGGTGTCTTTGGAGGTTTGTGCTCTCAAAGCAATTCTAGTTTTAAGTACAGCATGTCTTCCTCCTGCAGAAATCAACAGGTTAGAATTGATTTAAGAAACTCTGCTCTTAGACTCTGCTTTGTTAAGTTAGTTCTTGTTCTCATGAGTTTGTTTATTCACAATAAAGAAATCCAACATGAAACCATCTGCGCTCCTCTGGTGGTGACTGATAACGTTTTTTTTTGTGTGTGTGTATTTGGTGTGTTTTAGGATGACAGAACAGTTTGACAGATGTTTATTTATTTAACTTACCTTTTTCATTTTTAAAATTTAAGAACATAAATACAATACAATCACTGCGCCAGACACTTGTATCCATGTCTGTCTAAATAATGATAACGGGGTCAGTAAATGGGTCAAAGTTCAGTGGAACAGATCATTCAGGGTTGTTTGAGGCTTAAAGTAGAGAGCAAGGTCCAACAAGCATCAAAACAGCACAGGCAGAGGTAGTTAGTTACCCTACAGGCATTTCGCGTTTTAATGTATGCAGTGACAAAGGAGTCCAGATCTAAACCATCCCTCTCCTGTACCAGCTACCTACTTATCATCTTACCCACTTATCATGTACCAGCTCAGCAACCTACCCACCGCCATGCTACATTTAGCCTCTACTTACCCACTTTTTTGCTTATTTATGTGGCTTCTAAGCTACCTGCCTAATAAGCTACTTCCCCTCTCACCTGCCTTCCTACTAGACTTCCTTCCTGCCTACCTTCCTTACCAACACACCTACCTACACACCACCCTACTACCTCCTTCTCTGTTCACCTTCTTTCCTGTATGCCTTCTACCAAATCCTCTATACTGTGGACCAGCTCAAATACTTACAGTACTTACCTTTTTACTTACCTGCCAAGCTACCTTTCTCGCTTCCCTACCCCAGCCCCCACCTACTCACCTACCTACCTGTGCCATGATTGACATTACGGCTGGGCAATATAGTGTAAATGTAAAATTTCTGGTTTTCTCCACAACACTGGATTTGGACACTGGTTTGTCCGCATAAACACTAAAAGCTGAGCTATTTTCTTAAGTATTGTGCTTGAACAAAGCCTGATGGGGCCTATCATCATAAAATCTGTAAATTTTTAGTATTTATACTTCAAACATTGCAACAACGTACAATTGGAGTAAATAAAGAAAAAAATCTGAATTTTTAATTTTTAAATCTTATTCAGAAAAATTATTGAAGTTAATCGATTTCAATAATATATTGCCCAGCCCTGATGGATGTTGTCAGTACAGATGGTGTAATTGATGGATGTGTCATTCAGAGACGATGACAGTGACAAATTGTCTGATGCTGGTTGTTTTCTGATTAATCCTGTCTGTTTGTTTGTCTATCTGTCAGTCATGGCCGTCATCAGGTTCTACAGTCCTGAAGCTGTGAGGGGGCGGGGCTTACAGAAGGCAGCTAAGCTCTTCCCTCAGCTGTCAATCATCTCTGAGCAGTGCTACAATGTGGAGTTGACAGGTGAGTGATTGGTGACCATCATGGTACCACGTTTCTGTCTCATAATGACCACATGAACCTCTCCCGATGTTGATGATGGTTTTGATCTGCAGGCTGTGATGCTCTGAGTTCTGAACAGCGGATGGTCCTGCTCTGGTTGTTGCGGCGCCCCCTGCAGGACGAGCAACTGTCTGAGGAACCAAACCTGGTGGGGTGCGAAGGCGGGACTCTGGTAGAGATCGGACCGAGGTATGGCTTCATTCTTGGAGTGGTTGTTCAGCTTATCGGTCAAAATTTTTGCTTGTCAGAGTCCTAAAGGATGTCTTTGTCAGGTTGAACTTCTCCACGGCCTGGTCCACCAACACCGTCTCCATCTGCCACAGCGTTGGCCTTCATGAGATCACACGAGTTGAGCTGTCCCGCAGGTTCCTTATCAAGGTAAATGCACCCTCGCACACACATACTGACAGGCACACCCACACCCTGCTCTGATTGGACGATGTGATTTTGTGTTTAAAAGAACGGGTCGAGTTTGAGCGAAGATGACATGAAGCAGCTGACCGACTGTCTCCATGACAACATGACTGAGTGTATCTACAAATATCCCATAACCTCCTTCGCTGTGGAGACTAAACCTCAGCAGGTGTTTGAGGTGGACATCGTGGGGCGGGGCCGTGCGGCTCTCGAGGAGGCCAACGATGAGCTTGGTGAGTTTGTGTTTGAATGCTCCCCAGCTTGAAGAAAGTTACTATACTACACTAAGATACTTGAATTCCTCTTGAACTTACACAAACTCTTTCATTTTAATGACTGATAATATTGAAGAGTAACATCATAAAAAAGTACAACTGCATCATAAAAGAGGCATTAAAGAGGGGAATATATTAGCCAAAAATCATTTACTTATCTCAAACTTTAAAAAAAAATCCAACAAGAAAACCAAAGTCAATGTGAAATAATACATATGTACTCCAAGCAACTGTTCATGTCTATTAAATAAAGTTACAAATGTGAGAACATACATGTTTGTCAAGACTACAACCAGTTTGAGAAGAAACAGAGTGAAGCAAAGAGCTTATCTAGTCCTGCCCCTTCCTTTCATGTCAGATCCAATAATGAAGTAAAGTCATGTCAACAATATAAATATACAGTTATAACCCCGTTTTAGAAATGACCATTAATTTTCATAGAAAAATCATCTCTTTAAGCACAACCACATTCATCATATCAACCAAAAGAACAAGCAAAACATTGTAGTATGTGAAGTAGAAGTAAACATCTCAGAAAATGTAATGGTATATTTATATTTATGTTTACATATTTTATATACATTATATACATAAACATATTTAAATATACATTGCTGTATTCATAATCATCTAATAACTTAGTATACCCATTCAGCTGCTTCGCAGCAGTTCATCTGTTCTAAACTACATTATTTAATATAATTTTTGTGCACATGTTAATAATAATCTGTGTTAATTCATACTTCAGATGACTCATATGCCAACAAATGGTTTTGGAATAAAACCATATTTTCATGAAATTACTTGCATGAGTCTAATTATACTTGTCTGTAGTGTAAGTTATATGTTTTTGTTATTGCACATTTTTAAAGGGACATCCAGACTATTCCAGAGTTTGAAGCCACAGTCAGAAATGCACTTTAAGAAAAGTGCAGATGATGGGGAAAATTAAACTACGTTCACCCCTTAGGTTATAGCCCCCTCTCTGGTTTTTAGCGTATTTTGTAAATTACCGGGTAACACTGGTGGGGCATCAGTGGTGCAGTTGGATAGTGTGCTCGGTCAACAATTGGGGGGTTACAAGTTCAAGCCCAGCTCTGGGCGACACATAGCGATATGTCCTTAACCCCAAATTGCTTCCTCTGCTGCATCAGTGATGTGTAAATAAGTCTGAGAGGGTGTGAATGTGTTAGTTGATACCAATGGATAACTAACATAGAAACCCTGAACCATCAGTGAGTGAATGCGAGAAAGAATAGATGTGAATGAGTAAGTGTGACCTGCAGTGTGGAGCAGAGTAGTCAATAAGACTACGAAGGTGCTATATAAGTTCAAGTCCATTTACCATTTCCTGTTCTTATTTCTTTATATTCTCTCTACTTTTCTATTTTCAAATTAACTATGACATCAAATTTTAACAGTTGTGATTTTAAAAACAGAGGGCTGGTGTGATCTGTATCCAGCATGATTTATGTTCCGGTTGCCTCTTTTTTTGTCACGTGGAGATGCTCATGTTCAACTTCCACAAAACTTTGTTGATAGATTTGCTCAAACAGAGTGTTGTGACTTTATCTGCAGGTTTTAATTATTGACCTGACAATATGTTCAGTACTTGGTGTCTTGGACTTCTGTTTCTGTGCACTGGTATCAAAAATTTGTCAGTATTATTAGCCTTTACTCAAAGTTTAAAATTCTCACTTCTGTCCTAATCCAACATGTTGACCCTCCTCTTCTTCTTTTTCTCTTTCTTCTTCTTCTGGTCAGCTGCCTCTGGGCGCTCTGAGGTAATGATCTCACATGATGCATGGCTTCATAATTTGATTAAGGTCACAGGACTGCAGTGATGCAGCTCATTATCTCACTAAAGCATGTGTTTGTAATTTTATTTTAGTTCACCGTGTCAGTGTGTTAATAAGCTGTGGTGTCTTCACTGACCAAGGAAAAATTAGCTTTTTTTCTTGCTCTTAGAATGACACCTTATAAGAAAGTATGTTTTAGATTTCAAATTATTGTTTTTTCTACTTCCCGTTTCATTCATTAACCAGCCTGCTTTTCAAAACAAGACAAAACATCACCCTGCTTGGTGTGTTCGGTTTTGTGTGTTTTGTAGTGGTGCAGTAGAATGGAGTCGTTTTTGTCAGCAATTCTGTCAGCAATTTTTGCAAAAAAATGGATTTTGGAAGTGCCGTCATCATCTGTTTGACATGCAGTCATGGGGAACATATAGGCGTGTACTGATCTGATCCTGATGCCACCAACAGATCTGTTTACGAGCTAGAGTGGAACATTAGTGGGCTGATCGTCGCCCAAGGTGCAGCCACACAAAACCATCTCTGGGGGAAAATCACTGGGAATTAATAAGACTTTATTCATACAAATGCCATCACTGATTCTGCTCATCAATACTATACCTTAAAGGGATACGCTAATTCTTTCTTTTCTTTTTGTGTCTTGTCTCAATCCCGAGTCCATGACAAGCAGGTTGACACCACTCTTTTGACTGTTTGTGCAGTAACAAGAAAGAGACAGCCAAAGCTCCCCCACCACTCATTGGCTGAGCACAAATACTGGGAGTCAGTGGGTAGTGTTAGCTTGTCTCTGCCTACAGTCGTCAGATAAGCTCATTGGAATGGTCCTGTGTGTTTGTTGTCACTAGGGATGTGCGCGACTAGTCGTTTAATCGGTTAACCGCCTACTTATTTATTAATCGTTTAGTATTTTACTAGTCGGTTAAACGCTACATTAAGCATCATGCATCTTGTTCTTCACGCTTCTGGGCATAGCTGTAAAGTCTCCCGTTTTGGCCGGGAAACTACCGTATTTTACCCCTCTTTCCCGCCGTCCTCCCCTATTAATATTTTCCCGTAATTCTCCCGTATTAAAAAAAAGACATTCCTCTGCCTCTGCTACTAACTGAGCACTGTCACTCATCTGGCGAGAAATGCTACCTGCAGTAGCCTGCATGTTTGTTTTCCTCCTCTTTTACTACCAAAGAGGCTGAATGACAAGATGGCTCACTACGTCTATCTTTCCTAACACTGGGGTGCATCGGTTCTATAGCGGATTTAGCGGATTTATAGCCGAGTGAGCATCTGTCGGACATGCGATCTTTGGGGTGAAGACGGGGCCGCCCGCGCGGACACACGGAGAGAGCTGAAGTGAGCGTCCTGAAGAGTAACGAGAAACAAACGCGCTAATATGAATGATGGCACAAAAGATACGGTTCTTAAGCCGGCTGCCCCAGTGTGAGAATGTGTTGGTTTTAAACAGGATGAACAAGGTGTGAGCTCATGAACACCGACGAGTCGATATGTCGAATTTGTTTGAAAGTAGTGGCGACGAAGATGTGCAGGTGCAGCGGAGCCTTTGTCCTGACAGTCAACATTTACTGAGGCAAAGAACATATAGATAAAAGCCCAAAATGAAGCGCTCACAGACAGTGTCGTTCGCTACATTGCAAAAGAAGTGCAGCCCTTCAATACGGCTGAAAAGCCAGCAGTTACAAACGTTTGACAGATAGTACGAATTGACTGGGAGAAAGTACATGTCACAGTTCCTGAACTGTATAAACTCCATTTCATTTAGGCCAGAGTTTTTATTGTTGTGTGAGTTTTGTTTTTTCTTTACAGAGACAGGGTCTATTTTTTTGTTTTTGTTTTTGACTAGTATAATTATTTTTATTTACATGCAATTTTGCTAAAAGATAGGCCATTTCCTTTTCATTGCTTTTTTTTCCTCTTTTTTGTTTGTTAAATTTACAATATTTTTTGTTCAATTTATTTTATTTAAAATATCCTGACCTTCCAATTACAGTTAAATATTCTTAAGAAATTAAAGTTTCTTGAATCATGCACTAGTCTTAAGTGCCAGAGATTTCAGGGAAATTCTATTCTAGGCTACTATGTTGTACGTTTGGAATTGTCATGCTGCTGCATCTAAGTTTCATACCAAAGCAGTATTTATAATAAATGGCATGTATTGCATTGGCAAACGTATCAGAAATGTATTTCTCTTTAAATTGTTCAGCTTTATTCAGTCAGTTGTTGTTACATCAATAGAATTTAACAGTTTGTCCTGAATGTTTGGGCTAAAATAGTTTCTCACTACACATTTGCATGTTAAACTTTTAAACTTTTAACTGAATATGTGTATTAAATTGTGAGTTTTCTTGCTTATAGACTAGTCGACTAGTCGCAAATAAAATTTGAGACTAGTCGGCGGGGAAATTAGTCGAAATTCCCATCCCTAGTTGTCACCCTTTTTTTTTCCATGTTATATTACATTTTCTTCTACTATCATTGTATTATCTTTCTCTACTCCTAAACAGGGGATTTGTTTTGTTGACCTTCTGTGATTGTTTGCAATAGAAATGTGATGTTGGTGAACAAGTCTTGTCTTTTGAAAGCTTTTTTAAGCGAACGACAACCAATGCACAGTTGTGAGCCATTCGTTTGCATACCATTCTTAATGTGCAGGCAATTTACATTTACTGCTCTAGTGCAAACCTGCGGATGTGCTTGTAAGTAAATTGCAACCTGCTCCCTTAATTTTGTACTCCATTTTTTAGGCTTTTATCTAATTTATGGTCTCTTGTCTGTTTTAATGTCTTTATTTGATATTCCTACTGCTATGTGTTTAAGAGTAACCGAAACAACAGAATTTTTCCTTTCAGATTAATATTACTGATGTTGATACTGAAAAAGAGGTCATAACCCCCAAAGAGTAATTCAAATATGCATCTCTTTTGATTTTGTTATACAGATGCACTATTTCTGCAATACTCAAAATCAATCAATCAATCAATCAATCTTTATTTGTATAGCGCCAATTCATAACAAGTGTTATCTCAAGACACTTTACAATAGAGCATAAAGCTCTTCATTTTATGGATACACATATATGCATAGATACATATATACATATAAAATACACATATACATATATATACAAATATATACATCCAACACCCAACATGAATCCAAATAGCCAATCATGGATCCCTCCATCATGGCGGCAAGAAAAAACCTTCTGTTAAGCAGCAGGAAATCTTGAATGTGGATCCCAGTCTCATGATGAACAGCAAATCCACACGATGCTGTGTCGGGTGTGAGGGCAAAGGAAGGGAGGTAAGAGGAGACAAGTGGACTTAAGTAAGAACCAAAGTTAGGGACAGGTTCATGTACCATAGACCTGTCGTCTGATTTATTGGAGGGTAGCCTCTTGAGATGCTACATCTCATTTTTAAGAGGGTCCTCATGTCTGAATGGTTGTGGTGATCATTTTCTAGAAGTATAATCTTAGATATTCTTACTGAAAATAAGAATTTATGGTAGTGACGAACTCATGGGTGCCCAGACCACAAGTGCATCCCAACCATGTTTGTCTCCATTAAATATAAATGTGTTAAAGGCCTCTTGAGATGTGACATCCCATTTTCAAGAGGGACTTCATGCCTATGTGGTAATAAAAAATAGATACTGTAGGTGTAACGATCATGGATATGGAGATCATGCTAATAACTACATGAACAGCTATAATGATAATGGGAATGGAGTGTTCCTAATAAAATGGCCAACTATGTGTCATGTTTATAACTGTAGTTTTGAGGCTTCATGGCTCAAAAATGAATTCTTCAATGATAATTGCAGATGATATGGACCCTTTAATGACCTATGTTAAGGGTCATGTCATGGCATTACCTACAAAGCAAAACTGGAGGCAAACATAAATCTCTTTCACAGGCTGGCAGGCAGAACAGGAGTCCTGATGTGTAATCTTGTTGTGCTTTTTTCTCCAGAATAGACAGAGTAATGAATGAAAAAAGGCTCAAACCTAACATAATGTGTGCCATTGTGTGCCTAGTGTATATTGCTGTTGTATATAATGTGTCTGATTGTTGGACCAGGTCTTGCCTTTGACTCCTGGGACCTGGACTTCTACACCTCCATGTTTCAGAGGATTCAGAGAAACCCGACGAGTGTGGAGTGTTTTGACCTGGCCCAGTCCAACAGGTCAGTGTGTGATGTCATGTGATTCAGGAGTGTGAGAAGTCATGTAGCTCACTTCTGTGTGTGTGTATGTGTGTGTGTGTGTGTATGCTGCAGTGAGCACAGTAGGCACTGGTTCTTCAGAGGAGTGATGGAGATCGATGGCGAGGAACAGAAGGAGACTTTATTCAGCCTCATCATGAAAACACAGAAACAAAGCAATGACAACAACATCATCAAGTTTTGTGACAACAGCAGGTACACACCTGTGACTGTGCGTGTGTTAGTAGTGTGCAGGACTGTGTTTGATTCTTGTGTGTGTTGTGTGTTCAGTGGTATCCAGGGGATGGAGCTGGAGTGTGTTTATCCTGAGGATCCGTCCAGAGCGAGTCCATACGAGACTCGGTCATCACTGAGACACGTCATCTTCACGGCAGAGACGCACAACTTCCCGACAGGTCGGAGTTCAAACACACACACACACTAACAAACACACCTCTTGTTTATTTTTCCATTGAACCCTCGTTCTTCCCTCTGACCTGCAGGTGTAGCTCCGTTCAGCGGGGCGACCACAGGAACAGGAGGGCGTATCAGAGACGTGCAGAGTGCAGGGAGGGGGGGGCACGTCATTGCTGGAACAGCTGGATACTGTTTTGGAAACCTGCACATCCCAGGTGTGTGTGAAAATTTTCATTTATGCCTGTGGAGTGAAAGCAGTAGATAAGAAGTCTTTTTTTCTGCTCTCTGTAGGTTACGTCCTCCCGTGGGAGTGTGAAGGTGAGGGCTGGGACTACCCCCGCAGCTTTGCCCCGCCCCTGCAGGTCGCAATTGAGGCCAGTGATGGGGCATCAGACTATGGAAACAAGTTTGGGGAGCCCGTCCTGTCAGGTAGGAGCTTCCTGATTTTTTTTAAATGTAAATCAAAGCCAAGAAGCTGCACAAATTGATTGTGTATACAGTTACTTAAAGGTGCTATGAGGAGAATCTATTACTAGCGACATTAAGACTCTGCTACCCATGAGCATGCGTGGCGACTGTCATAAAACTGCGTTCCAGTAACCTCAGAAATGGGAGTGACATCATCCGACTTATCGGCGTTCCAGTTGAAGTTAGAAAAAAACATGCCGATCTGCCGGGCTATTGTTAGCTGTAGCACGCTCTGCGTTGTTGTTCACAAATATCACATGAAGAATGTGATTATCACTATGGCAGCATTTTTGTAAATATAAGTCTAACAATACTATGTATACAGCTGATCTAGAGCGACACACCCCAGTCAGAAGTGCAAATAAATTGATTATTACAGGAGCTAAATAACTGTTCATACTGGGGGCATCCATCTTCCATTGTCAACTCGGGGTGGTGAGGTTTCACCGAGTTCCCAGTAGGAAATTCAGACTTCGGGGGACGTTCCAGTTGCAGTTTCCTACTCGGAACCCAGAAATTCCTACTTCTGACTACAACTGAAATGCACCGAAAGACATGACTTGAACGAAAGCATGTGCTTTTTGTGATGCTAATAAATGCAGCTCGGACCTTCCTCAGAACTCTGCATTGCTTTACAACTTCTTTTTTTAACAACTTACAGGATGCAGAGCAACGAGGTAATGTATCTCTTTCTAGTTAGGTAGCGGTAGTTTTTGATGTGTGACAACAAGCAATTTTTGGAAAACTTAGTATCGTAGTTTTGTAGCCGGCTGTCCGACCCGACCACTCAGCTAAGGAATAGCATTTATAGATCACCCATTTTGATGCTATAAAACTTTGTAGCCAGGTAAATATTGCTACTTACAGCCCTGTGCTGTAAGAGGTGTGCGAATAATATAAATTTGCTCTAGGTTTAATTGTCTTGTACCTGAAGTTGAGTATCCAGGCCAGTCCAGCCCTGTCTGACCTGACCACTTAGCTAAGGAATAGCATTTATAGATAACCTATTTCGATGCTATAAGACTCATCTTAAAGTGTGTATTTCAATCAGGCATATACCTAAAAGTGAGACTTTTTTTTGTAATTACATACAAACTCCTCACAGTCCCTTTAAAGGGAAACATCAACCTTTTTTCTTTTCATGTCTTGTCTCACTCCAGAGTCCATGACAAGCAGGTAGCAGGTACATTCTTTTGACTGTATGTGCAGTAACAAGGAAGAGATGGGCCTAGCTCAACCTCTGCTAATTAGCTCAGCTCAAACACTGTGAGTCAGTATGTGGCTTTAGCATACCTCTGCCTACAGTCACCAGTTAAATTCTTCAACTCCTGTGACTCGTTTTTTCACTGTGTTATGTTGCGTTCTCTTCTACTTCTGTGGTGGTTTGTGCCAGAGATGTGATATTTGCAAACAAGTCAAGTCTTTTGAACATCTCTTTTCAGTGAACAATAAGAACTGATGTGCAGTTGTGAGTGAGCAGTTCGTTTTTTGCAGGCCATTTGCAGTAAGGAATGGCCCACTAGCAAACAGCTCACTCACGACTAGGGATGTAACAATATGAAAATTTTGTATCACGGTTATTGTGACCAAAATTATCACAATCAAACCGCGAAGAGCCCAAAATGAAGACCTCGGACAAGAGGAGGAGAGTTCGACCAGAGCATCTAATCTGACGGGGACGAGTGCTACTGTTTCCTCATACAGGAACTTTATTTTCTTTTTATCATTATTATCATGGTATTGTTTCAGTATGCTCAAAAATGTTCAAAATGTACTTTGAAACAGAATTGAAATAATTTAACCACTTAACACTTCTTTTTTGTCTTTTTTGTCAATAAATGTGTTAAGAAATGCTCTTTGAGTACATTTTTTACCCTTCTTTCATGAGAAATAAAGTAAACAAGTCTAGCAAGTATTTGTCATTATTATGTAATAAATGCTTAAACTGTGTGTAATTATAAGAAAAGAAAAAACAGATCTGAACTTTAAACAGGATTCTCTTCATAAACTATTGTAAATGAACATGTTCAAAATTTTGAGGCAGCCAAAACTAAATTTCACCTACTTTACATACACTCACACATTTTAGTTTGCCTGCAGCATTAGTGTCCATGTTACAGCTCGTTATATTAGACCATGTCCAGGCCTTTTTATTCATTTATTTTTTGTTTTACTGACGACAGTCCCTGACGCAGTTACCCCCCTTCATGACTTTCCTCTGGTCTCCCCTTTCAGTGACAGATCTCCTCGACATCTCCTTTAATATTTACAAATTACAGTTGATTAAATCCATAATACATGAACGTTGACAGAAAAAGACAATTTCGAAATACAGCGAATACGCAGCAAAAGAACGGCAAGAACGCACTCCAGAATGATACTTATGCTGTGAATTACAAGATTTACACATTTTTTGGACAGAAAATAGTGATAACCACCTGTAATTCTCTCAGGTATGGCTCATCTCTCTCTCTCTCTCTCACTACCTCTACAGCTCGTTCAGTTTATTTACTCGAGGAGTTACAGCAGTTTTAACCGTGCACGTCTTTGTCTTTCGCTGCAGCTTCTTGTTTAGACAGGGTGACTGTCTTCTATCAGTTTCCCCTTGGCATCCTTGTAAAATCCAAAATTCAACCAGACTTCAGAGTCCGTTTTGAGATGAAAAGTCTCCACTTGTAGTGTTTCTAACTTTGGCTTTCAGACTCAGAGGCCAAATAATGCAAACTGTGCATGCGCGCTTCACGTGAGGCTGCTTAATCGAGGACAGATACATAGTTCAGGCTTTTCCAGCCAAAGAGCAGCATCACTGTGCGCTACTGAGGCAGTGTGGTAATCAAACACAGTCTAACGGTAATTTTAATAGGACACGGTAATGATTACCATGGGAAATTTTACCGCGGTTTACCATTTTACCAGTAACCTTTACATCCCTACTGACAACTGGGAATCAGTTCTCATCTTAACTCAACAGAATTGTTGAAAATACTTTACTCATTTGCAAATATCACATGTCTAGAGCAAGCTACGGCAGAAGTAGGTCAACAAAACAAAGCCTTTGTTTAGGAGTAGAAGATAATACAATGATAGTAGGAGGTAACATAACATAGCACAGTGTAAGAACGAGTCACAGCAGAAACACAGGACCGTTAAGAGTTGCTGAAGAGTTTGTCTGATGACTGTAGGCAGAGATAGGCTAACACTACCCATTGACTCTCTGTGTTTGAGCTAAGCTAATTAGCAGTGGGAAAACGTTGCCTGTCTCTCTCTCATTACTGCACACACAGTCAACAGAATGGTGTCTACTTTTTTGTCATGGAATGAGGCAAGACAAAACTAAATAAAAGTTGACGTATAACTTTAGCAAAGGTGTTGCCTTTAAAACTAACTGACTCCACAAAATGATCAATACAAGATATTTTGTTGTTGAAATATTGTGTAACAGTTAAAGATGCTATGAGGAGTTTCGAAGTAATTACAAAAAAGTCTCACTTTTAGATATATGCCTGATCGAAATAAACACTTTAAGATGAATTTTATAACATCAAAATGGGTTATCTATAAATGCCATTCCTTAGCTAAGTGGTCGGGTCAGACAGCCGGCTACAAAACTATGATAAGTTTTCCAAAAATTGCTTGTTGTCACACATCAAAAACTTCCGCTCCGTTACTAGAAAGAAATACATTACCTTGTCGCTTTGCATCCTGTAAGTTGTTGAAAAAAGAAGTCGTAAAGCAATGCAGAGTTCTGAGGAAGGTCCAAGCTGCATTTATTAGCATCACAAAAAGCACATCCTTTGGCTTGGAGCACGTCTTTTGGTGCATTTCAGTTGTAGTCAGAAGTAGGAATTTCTGGGTTCCAAGTAGGAAACTGCAACTGGAACGTCCCCCGAAGTCGGAATTTCCTACTGGGAACTCGGTGACACCTCGCCACCCTCGAGTTGGCAATCAAAGTAGTAGTATTGTTAGACTTATATTTACAAAAGTGCTGCCATAGTGATAATCACATTCTTCATGTGATATTTGTGAACAACAACACAGGGCGTGCTAACAACAGCAAACAGTAGCCTGGTAGATTGGCATGTTTTTTTCTGACTTCGACTGGAATGCCGATAAGGCGGAGATGATGTCACTCCCAGTTCCGAGGTTACTGGAACGCAGCATTACGACAGTTGTCGCGCGTGCTCATGGGTAGCAGAGCCTTTATGTCTTCGGAAATATTCTCCTCATAGCACCTTTAATGACACTTAGAGTGCTCATAGACTATGCATGACACCCAACACTTGGATGCTGGTTCTGTTCTTGCTCTGAGCAATGCAAGGTACCAGAAATCCTTGATATTTATTGACATACTGATCTTTTTCTGATCTCCTCTTGTGTTTCCCTGTTTTAGGTTTTGCACGTTCTTTTGGCATGAGGCTGCCAAATGGGGAGCGTCGAGAGTGGATCAAACCGATCATGTTTAGTGGCGGTCTCGGCTCCATCGAAGACCCTAATGTGAAGAAAGAAGTTGCAGAGAGCGGTACACTTCAAACCTCATCTCGTCTATTTGATCAGTATAGAGGTTTGATTACCTTAGATCAATAACTTTCTGCTCCTGTTCTAAAACAGGGATGGAGGTGGTGAAGATCGGAGGGCCAGTGTACAGGATTGGCGTTGGGGGTGGAGCAGCGTCCTCTGTGCAGGTTTGTAGTAAACATAGATCTCACAGTATTGTTCCTTTAAGATTTAAAAAGTCCGAATTTTAAGGCCTTGAGGAGTTTAAGATCCTAAACTTTGACGGCGGTTGGACCAGGACCATCTGTCAAATCTTTTTCTCTAATTTTCAGAATATTCATCTTTATTCTTCTTTTTTGTTTATTCGCTTGTCCAATTTACAATCACCAGCAATTTGGATGCATGGAAATGGTTTTAGTTTCCTTAGTTTGGGTTTCATTACGGTCTTAGGGACTGTTTTCTTGGGAACAAGAATGTCCAAAAAAATGAGTTTTCATTGTGTTTGCAGCATCCGTTTACCACAAACGGTGCCCAGAATGGCTGAATCCACAAACGCACCACTGTTTCATTACATCCCCAACTACTGGTCTGGCATGCATGGATCCATGTGAACCCACATTGTTACCACAGCGTCTCTGTTTGAACACGGAGCGCTTTTGAAAACACAAAGGAAAAATTTCTCTGTTTCTGGTAACAACATGGTGGTGTAAATGGGCCCTTGAGTTGCACTGAAAGATGCTGGTTTGGCAGGGTGGTAAGAAACCAGCCACAATCTATGTATGGATATGCTGGCTGGGGTTGTACTTCAGCCTGCAGAGCCTTCTCCTCTGCTATCTCACCCTCCCTTCACATACCTGTCCACTGTCTCTCTCTTCTGTCAGTAAGGCAAAAATATCCCGAATATGATATTTAAAAATAGCTTTAAAAAAATAGCTTTTGAAGGATCCCTGAGTGGACATCTGTTGTAGAGGGTTCCGTGTACAGATCATCGTTGATGAACACATCCTGTCCTGCAGGTCCAGGGAGATAACTCCAGTGACAGGGACCTGGGGGCTGTGCAGAGAGGGGATGCTGAGATGGAGCAGAAGATGAACCGAGCTCTCAGAGCATGTCTGGAAAGAGTAGGAGGGAACCCAATCTGCAGCATCCACGACCAGGGGGCTGGAGGAAACGGTAAGGCATACCCCCTCAGGGCTCATGTGCTGCTCCAGTTATGAGGAAAGATTCAATAAGTTTGCATTTTTATTGGTCTTATTCATTAATATCTGTGTTGTGAGGACTTGAGGGGGCATCACTGAGCAGCACTCCTGCATCCTACAAGCTCCAAACCAAAGCCAAAAAACTGAATGGAAACTCTAAAGATGATTGGACCTAACTGAAATCTCATTTGACAGTAATGAAGCAGTTACACAAGATTAAGTTTAAAAGACAAAGAGAAAAGAAACGGGAGAAAACAAGACAACATGGAGGATGAAAAAATCCTTGAACAACAGCAAATAAAGGATTATCTTTTAAATTAATCTAATTTTTTTTGCAAGAGAGTTTATTGAACATTTTACAATATTTACAAACAACACAATATGCCATCAAGAAGAGTGAGCCTTGAATGAAAGAAAACAGATGATAATAACAGTAATGATAATAAATTAAGACAAAAATAAAGCACAAAAAAAGTGAAAACCCTGCCATCTGTCCATGCAATCGGCAATATTTGCATCTCTCATCAGAGACAGACACATACACATGCACATATATACATACAAACATATATCTATATATCTATATATCTATATATATATATATATATATATATACATATATACATATATATTTATATATATATATATATACATATATATATACACACACACATATATGTATGTATGTATATATGTGTATATATATATATGTGTGTGTGTGTGTGTGTATATATATATATATATATATACACACATATACATATATATATATATATATATATACACATATACATATATATATATATATACATATACACATATACATATACATATATAGGCCTGTCACGATAATCAATAAATCAATTAACAGAACGATAAATAAAAACGTCCTCGGTAAGTTTGCCGGCCTCGATAAACTGACACTTGCATGCATGTTTGTTTTCCTCCTCTCTTTCTACCAAAGAGGCTGAAGGAGAAGATGGCTCACTACGTCTCTCTTTCTTAACCCCGGGGTGCATCGGTTCTATAGCGGATTTATAGCGGAGTGAGCATCTGTCGCTCATACGATCTTTGGGGGGGGGAGACGGAGACGCTAGCACATACCCTCGGAGAGTGAGCGTCCTGAGGAGAAACGAGGAAACGCTAATATGAGTGATGGCAGGAAAGATAAGGTTCCTAAGCCAAATGCTACAGCCCCAGTGTGAGAATGTGTTGGTTTTAAACAGAATGAACAAGGTGTGAGTTATTGAACACAGACGAGCCGATATGTGTGGCAGTTGGTGGTAAATCTTTAGTCCAGTTGATCAGAACACATTTTCTGGCCAATAGCAGTAGCTTGTCACATAGTTTAAGTTGCAAATGTGTTAGGGTTAGATGTCTAAAAGGCAGGCCAAGGATAAAGGTTCCTTTAAGGCCCTCCTCACACGAGGACGGCCCCGTATTGTCTTGGCGTCGGCATCAAAACATGGATCGCTGTTTACACATCGTATTGTACATAGGCTTGTGTATTTACTTGAGAACGCAAAATCCACGCCGGGACGTACCCATGGATTCCCACGCATGCTCCCAACCCATATTACATGCTGGGTAATGTAGTTCTTGGATAACTACACTCGTAACATCACAGTTCTGCTCCGAGGTGGATTCCATGTCAACAAGTGCTCATGCACGCGTAACGTGCTTCATCTCTGCGTGAGATCTTGTTGCTGTTGTTGCTGAAGGTGGTGTTGTTGGTGTTCTGTGAGCAAATGTTGGTATAAAAGTCGTAGCAACATTTGTAGCTGCTGGAACAAGATCAGAATCAGCCCGGCTGCTGCCATTGTTGTTGTTGTTGGAGTGTGTGGCAGCGTGGGTTGGGGGGCGGGACGGAGGAGGGGTGCTATGAGGCCACCGTCTTTTCCGGACTTATCTGTTTACACCAACTACGGCATGAAGACGAATACGCAGATATCCACTTGCAAACCCGTTTTCACAAAAGATGCGGAGTCATGGACAAATACGCGTCACAGTGTGTCAATATCACCAGATCGATAGTTTATTTTGCCAGAGTCTTACAAATTCGTACTCGTATAAAGCCCACCTTAATTTCAACCTGAAAGATACCGCTGAGTTCTTGGGAGATTGTACCCCAAAATCAGTTTACAGTGCCACAGGTAATGATAATAGGTACCAACCTCCTTCTGACACTTTTTACAGAGAGCTGAGGTCTGCTGATTGATCTTGTTAAGTACATATGTCGTTAAACCAACACTATGTAGTTTTTCAAACATAATATAATCCTTCGATATTCATTGTGATGGTCCATCACTTTACAGTGAGTTGAATGACACCTCTGTCGTGGTCTGGAGTGGTCTGTATCCCTTTCACTGGCGCTATGTAACTTCGAGGTGGATGGTGGGAACCCTGCCACACTAAAAAACTACACATTTGGACTGCTTTACGGCATATGTCACTTCCCCCGATTCGTTTAAAACACGGAAGTCTCGGCGAAAGCCAATCATTAGCGCGGAGCTGTAGCCATGGTGGAGGCGACAAAGAACGTAAGGAAGAGAAAAGTTTTGGTGGAGGATACAAGACAAAGAAAGCGAGAGAAAACAAGCTGAATGCTCGGACCAGAATAAACATTGGTTCGGCGTTCACTCTCTGGCGTGAAATAAAAGACGAGAAGGGATGTCCGACTACTATCAGGTATGTTGGGCGACTAATTTATGATGAAGTTCCTCAAAAAAAACTTGACAGGAAAAAAGTACAGCACAACAAATCCAGAACGTACCAGTTTGTAGTTTTATTTAGACCTATATCAAGTATGTGATATCTCCAGCTTGTCGTTGTCTTTACTTTTACTCACTTTATGGCTTCAACAGGACAGGGGCGACTTCATGGTAATAAAGCCAAGTTGAACTTAGCAATTTTTAACATCGTCATTTAGTCAAAAATAAATACATTACCTCGTCGCTATCCATCCTGCAAACAGCCGCTGAAGACAGAAGAATACTTTTGAGCGAAGTCCTGGCTTCTCTGATTCGCCTACAAAACAAACGCACGTGAACGACAGATCTGTATCCTTATGATAGTATGCGCACGCTAGCGCTCATGGTTAGTTGAGTTCTCTCTCCGGTCAAGCGGGGATCTTCCGTTGTGCTGCTTTAAATGAAGATGATGATGAAGTATTTTGTACTGTGTCTCTCTTAGTCTATTGCAAGTAAAGGTTGAACTAATAATTTTGATTGCTCTCAGCCAGTCATCTTCTGTGTAATCGGTAGTAAAGTCCCTCTCCCATTTTTGTGTGATTATGCATCACATCTGAGTTAAGAGAGTGATGGAGCATAAAAAGCAGAGATGAAATGTGAAACACTTTTTCTGTCCAGAAGGAATTTCTCGACAGCTGGAAGGAAGGAAGATCCATTGAGCTAATAAAGTGTCGAGCCTGGAGGTAGCCATAGAAGTGTTCTTTAGGAATGTTAAACTTTGATTGTAACGGTTGAAAGGTCATGAGTGTACTACCCTCATATAAGTCCCCGATTACAAGCAGCCCCTTATCATGCCATATATTAAATAAATTGGTATGAAGACCTGGGATGAAATCCTGATTTTTTTTTAAAAGAGGGGTCAGAAAAGAGGCCCAGCCATCCAGATTTATCTGTTTACAAACTCCCCACCACACTCCGAGTGTGTTATATATAATTGGGTTATTTTTTATATCTTTGCAAACCCTCTTTCTGTCACCCACAACCAAGCTCCACAATGAACCAGGTAAAGCAGACCATGAGTCTAGACAGGGCTTTTGACCAAGGTGGGCGTGTAGCCATTCCCATAAGAAGCGTGCATGACAAGCCCTGTTATAGAAAATGATGTTCGGCAAAGCCAAACCTCCTCTGTCAAGATGAAGCTGCATAGTCTTTATTTTCTGCCTTGGTTTCTTCCCATGCCATATGAATTTAGAGAATGCTCAAATGAATCTAATTTAGAAGTGAAGCCACAAAACTTTGATATAGAGTCTGATCCAAGAGGACATTGAGCTGAATGTGAGTCCTAAAAATCATTCAAACTTTTCAAAGACGAGAGCTGCAGGGTGGTGCTGCGTGCCTCACAGCAGGAAGAGCACCAAGTCAGTTCAGGACTTTGGCTGTTTACATGATCCCCTCATGCATGGGTGTGTTTTTCTCTAAGTACTCTGGTTAGGGATGGGAATCAAAAACCAATTCCAGTTGAGAATCGTTAACACATCCATCAAATAATCGATATGAGTCATGAGTCTTTTTGCTAATCAGTTCCTTTATCCATTCCCTTCACTGACAAAGAGTTCAGAGTTTTCAGAATTCTGGCTTAATTTTTTCCAAAATGCGCCTACTGCACAGCCTTAAGTGAGTGTTAATATGAGCAACTTGCAGGAGCAGTTATCTATGCTGTGATGTGTGTTTGACATTGTTGACACTGAAAATCTACCGGCCAACATTTGCACATGAGGAAAATCTGCAAGAATCAATAATGGAATCATTAAGGAACTGGATTGATTAGCAGGATTGTTAATTGCACTGATATTGATAAAATCTTATCAATTTCCATCCCAAACTCTGGTTTTCTTTCTTAGGTCAGAAAAATGCTTGTTAGATCTGGTGATCTTGAATCACTTGAAGGTGTGAGTGTCTATGAAGTTTGTTGTCTTTCTCTACATGGTGGCCCTGTGATTTGCTGTTGACCAGTCCAGAGTGTACCCTGCCTCTTGCCCAGTGACAGCTGGTAAAAGGCTTCAGCCCCCAGATATCCTGAGAGACCAGAGATATAGATTATTATTTGAACCAGGTGCAGCAGAATTATGAATAGCCCCCCCCCCCCCCACTACTGGAGGCTTAACTGTGATTCAGTCAGGTTAATACAGTTAAGGTGGGGGTGTGCAACTTTGGTCACCAGGAATGTCAAATCACGTCTTTCATCGCTGCCCAAGGGTTAAATTACTCAGATGATTTGCATCTTCATGAGATGAATAATACAACTGAATCCCATTTTATCTCGAAAAAAAAAGAGAACATACTAAGCTGATATTAATATGAATTATCTCAAGATTTATAAGTTCTACCAACACTAAATGCAGATGGAATTGCCAGGGTCCCAGTTGCTCCTTGAAAAATCTAAAGGCCTTTTATTATTTTTTTATGTATTCAAGGTCTTTAATAACTTAAATAGTCTGGACATGTTTGAGGTGCATTTTGATCTGAGGCAGAATGAATGAGAGTCCCTACTTTTTCTCTAGCTCCGTCTTATTTTGTTTATATATTTTTTTGTTTTATCTATTTTTTTTGTCCTGAGCTCTTACTTACAGCCCGTCCAACACCAGACAGACAGCAGCACGCTTTTTTGTGGCTGTGATGCACATTTGAACAGAGAGGCTTGTGTTTATATACCCTCTGATTCACACTTGGTCTACAAATGCTTTCTTATTTTAAGGGCTTTTGAACAGGTCTTAACATGATTACATTTTCACTTTAAAAATGTACAGCTACAACTTGATGATGTAGTGTCCTTTCGCAGGTCTAAGCAGGGTTTCAGATACTTAGGAACCACACTCACTCCCCAGGTAACACAACTATACCAAGCTAATTATAAGAAAATATTTGAGACATTTAGAAATGAATTGGCAAGATGGGATATGCTACCGTTATCACTTCTGGATAGAGTAGAGGCTGTTAAAATGAATCTACTCCCCAGAATCTTGTTTTGGTCACTCCCAATTGGGATCCCAACATTAGCATTCAACATGCTAGACAAGCTTATATCCAGTTCATATGGCAAAATAGAAAACCAAGAGTGAGACATAAACAATCACTCTAGGGAAGAACAGGGGTGGACTCAGCCTCCCCAATATAAAATATTATTTTTGGGCAGCACAACAAACAACAGTGGTAGCCTGGATTAACAATGATGTGGAATCGGGATGGGTAAACATAGAGCAGAATTCGCTGCCAACTATACCTCTATCCGTACAAGTGTTCTTAAGTAAGCAAACCCAGGAGAAACTGGAAATCAGAAACGTATGGGTGAAACACACCTTAAAGTATGGTTGACAGTCCAAAAGAGAATTAGAGGGACAGCTGCCTTTCACGGGCCATACAAATTGCTGGAAATCCGAATTTCCCCCCCTCAACAACAGATATCACTTTTAAGAGATGGGCAGGCAGAAACCTAAGGATCATTGACCAGTTGTTCTGTGACAATGTTTTACAGCCGTTCTCATATCTCCAAGATAAATTCTCCCTACCTCAAAGTGATAAGGATCGAAAACCATAAGGATTGGAATGTAATTAAAAATGCTCCAACAAATGTAGAGACGTATTTTATAAATATTGTTAAAAATCAGCTACCTAACAAGAAACATGTTTCTCATATATACAGAAATCTGCTACTGGATATACAAGACAATACTTTACACATCAAAAATAAATGGGAGCTGGAGTTAAATATTATAATCGAGGATGGAGGATGGAGAATGGGAAACGATGTGTATTGGATGTCATAAAAGTATTAATAGTAACATATGGAAGGGGTTTGACAGGAATATGAAAACAAGGTTTTTTTAAGACACCTTTGGTGGTTGCCAAATTTATAGATAATCCAGCTGCTATGTACTGCTGGAGAAAATGTGGAATGGTCGGCGACCACTCGCACATATTTTGGGATTGCCCAGTGATGCTTTCTTTTTTGAATGGGATAAAGAGAGAGATAGATAAAGTTATGGGGATTGATTTACCATTCACTTACTTTTAGATCTAACTCCTGAAGACATGTACACTACAGACCAAAGGTACCTGTTGCATATACTTTTGATGACTGCTAGGTAGATGGAAACAGAAGTTGAGGGAGGTGTATGGAATGGAGGTTTTAACTGCCCAATTACAATTAAAGACTGAGATTTTTAAGAGTAGGTGGCTACATAGCTCTCTAACTGAGGGGAACCCCACACTATGTTGTAATGTCTTAATTGCCCACTTCTTTAATTTTCATTGACTGACATCACTGAAATCTCCTGGCCCCAGCAGGGTAAAAAGAGATCCTTTTCTTTATTTCTGGACTGTCATATGTATTATGTGATGTTGTCAAAGAATGTTTTGTTCTGTATTTTGTCTTTTTACGCTTAAACCTCGGCATCCATCTGGACAAGAACTTTGTTTCATTAGAAGAAACCTGTCATATCAAGCTGCAAAACTGTATATGCATGCAATGATATTTTCACACCTTTCATATTGTATCACATCATGGTCACAGGCTTCTCCATCCACATTAAAACCCATATTTTCAATATACAAGCAGGCAATAAAAATCATGGACAGAAAACCTATGAGATGGCATCACTGCCGCACTGTAAAAAAACACAATCTTTTCACCTTTGAAAATTTTAGGGATTTTAGTGTTCTTAAACTGTTTCTTAAATGTTTAAACAATCAAGTGTCAACACTGTTTTCTGAACTGGCCACCAGGCATCAGAGCTCTCACAGGGCAGCCACACGATCCTCCACCAGTGGTGATTGTCTTGTCCCAAGACACAAGACTTCACTACGACAGTCTGCTCTTTTTGTCAAAGTGCCAAAACTGTGGAACTCTGCCAATACATCTAAAACTGGAGACAAATAAGAACGATTTTAACAATGGACTTAAAAAATGGCTTAAATCAAAACAACAGTGTTTGCATGAATAATTTTAATTGGTTGACGACTGATCATGTTGCCTTGGCATTACATTTTATGTATGCATTGAATTTGAAAAACTGCTTCTTTTTAACTGTCATATTTTATTGTACATTGTACTTTTTCTTTCCCTTCTTCATTTATTAATTTTATCATTTCGTAAAAGCCTCCTGTGGACAAGTGTTGTAAATTAGCACCCATGCTAAATCACTTAAAACAATGCACCTGGTTTGTCCAATGTAATTGTTATGTCCGCATCAAATAATTAATAAAATAAAATAAAATAATAAAAATACAGTTAAAAAAATGTACAGCTACCTATAAATCTGCTGAACTCTACGTAGAATTTATGCTGGATGAGCTTTTGGCTTAAGCTAATTTTTCACTACGTTTTTTTTCTTTCCATTATCATTTTCATAAGCAACTTATCTACCAAACTTAGTGCAGAGATGGGGCCCCTGCTGGCCCCTGGGCTGCCAGATACCCACCCCTGTCCTGGGAAGAGCTTTAACGCTCCATCATCTGTCAGCCTTTAAAGTACTTTAGATTTTATCCTTCATGTTGGTGTCAGATTGCTTGATAATGCTTAAACACAGAAATTAATAATCTTTGAGTATAAATGATATAAAACTCTGCCTGCTCTCCACATGATTTGTTTTCATGGTTGTTTTAATGTGTAAAAACATAGCAGTCTTTTCTTTACACATCACACAATCTGTTTATGGTAAAAGTTTCCATGTGTGCACAGTAAAGTGACAGCAGCAAACAGGCTGAGACTTTAAAGAGTGAAATTCAACTTACTTCAACTGACGTTCAGAACACTACCTGGAGAGGACTGATAAACTTTTAGGACCTGAAAATTAAACTGGGAGCAGAGAGTTAATGAGGTGGGCTTAATGACCCCAAACCATTTAATGAAAAGAACCTCAGCTGAGTGTTCGGGGCCTTTGGGATGAGCAAAAAACACACAGCACTAAACAGTGTTCAGAGTTAAACTGGTCCTGTCAAAGTTTTAGGAAATTTAATCTAAAATTAAGTTGCAAAGCTGCTTTTATTAATGAGGAGAAGCACTGTCTGTTCCTGCAGAGGACCTCCTTCACCTGATCCACAGTGACTAAGCCGCAGACCAGGCTTCACGTGACACACAGAACAAGCTGAACAAGACCACAGACTTACTCTGGGGGCTGAATTATAAATGTGATGGAGTAGAGAGAGAGACAGAGGGGAGAACGACATGTAAAACGGGTAGTCTGTGGGATCTCCAAAGGTTGGTTCTACACAGTTTAGACTTTTTAAAAGTATATTAATGTCTAAAATGTTGGTCACTGGTGTGGTGGGCTGGATTGCAACCGTCCACTGATTTTATGGATGAAGACATTTGCTTCGTGGGCATCCTGGTTTAGATTTCTGCCTGAAGCTCATTTGCTGTGCATGTGTTATTCTCTCTTCATTCCTGTCCACTTTCTAGCAAATTTATAAGTCATTTAATAACATGGCTTATTCCCAAAGTTAATGTTTGTAATAAGAGGTTATGGTCCTCAGTAACTTAATCAAATTTAAAAAATAAATAAATACACAAAAAAATGTGAACTTTTCTTATGCTTTAGTGCTTTAGGATGTGCAACATGAAGTTAATTAACAATGCAAAAAAACAAAACTCAAATAAAAAACAACAACAGAACTATATAAAAGACCTTGATATACCATATTGATAGAACAGAATTGTTTTGTTTTTGTTATCAGAAGTTCTAAGGCAAAAGGATACGCTACAAGACTGGGGGTTTATCTGGTAGCTTATTCGGCCGGTTCAGAGATAGTCTGACAAAGAGCAATAGGTAACCACCGCTTATATACATGTCACATATATGGTAACAAAACATGTAGACAACAACGTCATGTCCATTCCATAGTTGGTCCGCTGTGAGACCTCTCAAGTTCAGGCTTTCTATTTCCAGCGAGGTTCCAGACTTACAGTTGCCTTGCTTACATAGTTGCAGACACAGAGAAAACTTCATGTATGGACAAAATAATCCTAATGTTGCATGAATTGGTCCATGACTAAATTGATTGATACAAGAGTTAAATGATACATGAATAGAAGTGATACATCAATAGAAATGATACATGACTTAAAATTCATGCTATCAGTTTTTCGTTTAATAAATTAAATGCAGTGCTACTGAAGCTGATATCATCCATGTTAATCTCTGTACTGACAGCCACGTCCCACCTTTTCTTGCTCTAAAGAACTCTGATTGGGCCATGCCAATTTGGGTCGCTGACAATGGCTGTAGATTATAGATTGGTAAAGTGGATCTGTCTCGTTACAGACATTGAACCAGGCAGATCCAGCTGCTGTGCAAGGTTTCAGAAATGGGCTGTAATAACTAAAAGCTGCCTGAAAGTATGTTTTGTTTAAACCTTTGGCAAAACTTAAAAAAAAAAACCTGAAGATCTGAGGGCTCTCACAAGGCTCATATGATAGAAGAAAATCCGAAAAATAGCCTGGACCAGGACCACTAAAGATTTATAAACTACTAAATGAAGTTTAAAATCCATTCTTAAAGGTACTGGGAGCCAATGCAGATGCTTTAAGATCTGAGAGGTGTGGGCTCTCACTTTTGTCTTTGTCAGCATCCCTGCAGGTGACTTCTGGTGGAGCTGAAGCTGGGAATTTTTTAGGAAGACCAGAAAGAAGAACTTTGCAAAAATTTATATGACAAGTAATAAAAGCATGAACAACAGTCTTTGCATTGGCAAGAGAGAAAGACTGTTTCTCTCTAGACATGTTCTTTAAGTGCTAAAATAGTTATTGTGATTTTTCTTATTTGTTGCTCAAAACTAAGATGATGATAATATAAATAAGTGTTTCACCTCTTATTTTTTGTCGCTAGAGACTATTGTATATAGGTTTTTTATGTCAATCTAAGCTTTTCCTTGGGTAAGCTACACCTCTTATTATTAGCTCCACCAAGGAGGTTATGTTTTTGCTGGTATTTGGTTGTTAGCAAGCCTATACAAAAACTACTATACAGATTTTGCTGGAATTTTCAGGGGATGTTGGTAATTAGATTTTGGTGATGATAAAGATAACCCTCATTGGTAAACAATCATTTTTGCTCTATAACTGCCTAATATATGTAATAACACTAACATGATTCAGAGTGCTGGGTGAGGATTTTCAGGTCAAGGAGTCATATTATGATGGTCCATTTATAATGGAACTATTGCTGATAGATGTCAAAACAATAATATGTTAACTACCTTGGTGGAGGTTTGTGCTCTCTGAGTTCTTTCTGGCCTTGGAATTTTCCTGCCTTAAAGTCTAAATGACACAGCAATGACCTAAAGTGATGTCAAATTATTTTTTGCAGTTTTTGTGTAATCAGATCAATACAAATGGGTTTACTGTCTTGAGGATGTGACCAGTTATGAATTTAGGATGCAGTGGGATATTACTGTTTAAGGTGGTCCTTAAAAAAAGTCTTTTATGGTATAAAGTTTAACCTCTAATTTATGTAAATAAAAATAAGAGGCGATTGGCATTCCGTTACATGGGTTGTTAGTAATTTTTAAAGAAGTTGAAGTCTCTTATTTTCCATTTTCTCCATCTTCAGAATCTAAATGAGATAAATTCTTGGGTCCAAGTCATCAGAGTTCAAATCACAGCAACTTTATGACCCCTGAAAAACAGGATCAGGACTCTAAATTGACGGCTGTGTTATGATTTATTCTTGATCAGGTAATGTCCTGAAGGAGCTCAGCGAGCCTGCAGGAGCAGTGATTTACTGCAGCAGGTTCAAGGTAAGAAAACCAGCACAGAATCTGATGTTCTTCATTCACACAGAGTTGTTATGTCTTCATCCCTCATTCGTTTCACTTTTCCATCCCTGTTTGCAGAAAGGAGACCCCACCCTGAGTGTGCTGGAGCTGTGGGGGGCAGAGTATCAGGAGAGTAACGCTCTCTTGCTCCGCCAATCAGACCGCGCCTTCCTGGAGCGAGTCTGTCAGAGGGAGAAATGTCCCGTTGACTTTGTGGGAAACATCACCGGAGACGGAAAGGTAGATCCTGATCTGAACCAAAGATCCTAAAAAACAACAGAGGTGCCACTCTCACTCAGAAAAAAGGAAACTTAAATCTTTGTTCTGGATAAATGTTGATGAGAAATTACAAACAGTTGGTGGTCCTATATTGGAATTTAAATCAAAGTTAACATGCATTTAGTGTCAGAACAACAGCAGTAACATCGTAGACGGACCTACAGCACCTCCAACTTTTTTCATTTTAGTGTACTGAAGAATTGTGTGAGTTTTAAGATTTTATTCTGATAGAATATATACAAGTTTTGGGCATATGGTTTTCTCATCATACTAACTTTTTATTTTATTTGATGATACAAAAACATTTGCTGTGAAAGTTGACATTTTTATGGAAGGGTTTTCTCTAATAACTCATTTAAATCTCAAGCTCTTGCATTAAATTTGACCAAATGTTATAGCCAAATGAGCAAACTAAACTTAATTTAAGGAATGAATATAAAAAGCAACTGATTGTCATAAATGCTAGAATAGAGACCCTGTTAAAACTTTTAAAATATAAAAAAAAACCAAGAGCCAATTCTATCCTGACGCAATGTTTGTGACCAGAAGATTTATGAAGAGTGCTGATCCATGTCTCCATGTCCTGTCTTACGCTGCTCTGTGTGATGTTAAAACCCAGAAATAATGTGATGTGAGTGTTTCTTTTTAGAGAGCTCTGAAAAGACCAAGTGATCTTTGGCATCTACAGTCATGGAAAAAATTATTAGACCACCCTTGTTTTCTTCAATTTCTTGTTAATTTTAATGCCTGGCTCAACTAAAGGTACATTTGTTTGGACAATTATAATGATAACAACAAAAATAGCTCATGAGAGTTTAATTTAAGAACTAAGAACTATTCATTTTCCATGGTTTTCTTGATAATAACCAAAATTACTTAAATTCTTACATCAATAGCTATGGCATTGTACCGCCAAAAACACTACTTTTAAGCATTCCATGTTTTCTTTTCTGTTTGCTTTAAACACATGATACACACAAGAGTTAATACTTGATTGCATAACCATTGTTTTTGATGACTGCAGCCATGCGTCTTGGCATGCTCTCCACCAGCTTCTGACATTGTTGTCACTGCAGCCCATTCCTGTTGGACAAATTCAAACAAATTTTCTTTGTTTTTGGGCTTGTGGTTCTCCATTTTGAGTTTGATGATTTTCCACAGGTTTTCAATTGGATTAAGATCTGGTGATTGAGCAGGCCAAGGCATGGTGCGAATGTTGTGGTTCTCCATCCAGGCTTTAACTGACCTTGCCGTGTTGCAAGGGGCATTGTCTTGTTGGAAAATCCAGTCATTCGAGGCAGGAAAGAGTTTTCCAGCTGATGGAAGAAGACTGTTTTCAAGGGTAGTCCTGTACATGACCTGGTTCATTCGGCCTTCACACAATTGCATTTGCCCTGTTCCACTCAGACTGAAACAACCCCAGATCATGACTGATCCACCCCCATGTTTTACTGTAGGGGCAAGACAGTCTGGGTTGTAAGCTTCTCCAGGCTTCCTCCTAACCAGTAAGTTGGCTGGAGTGGGCATCAATTCAAAATTGGATTCATCACTGAAGAGAACCTTAGCCCAATCATCAACAGTCCAATCCTTGTGGTCTCGAGCAAAGAGTAACCGGGCCTTCCTCTGCCTTTCATTGCTGAAGGGCTTCTTGCGTGCTCTGTGTGACTTCAAACCAGCTTCAACAAGTCGGTTTCGAACTGTCCTTGCTGAACAAGTCACATTTCTCGACAGTGCCCACTCATTTTTAAGGTCCTTGGAGGTCTGACGACGATTCCTGACACAGGAACGGATGAGTGCACAGTCATCTCGTGGGGTAGAAAGACGTTTCCTGCCACGGCCAGGTAGCAATTTGGTAGTGCCATGTTCAGCTTGTTTTTTTTTTGTTGTAATGAACGGCTGTCTTGGAGATCTTCAGTTTTTTCGCTACCTGTCTCTCACTCATGCCAATTTCCAGCAGTGCCAAGATGGCTGCCTTTGTGGCTTCACATAATTCTTTTGTTTTAGGCATTATGTGAGAGCTGACAACTTCTGAGTTGTGCTACGGCTTGAATGTAAGCAGGAAACCACTCTAGGCCTTTGCATGTGCAGTGCTGCTTGTGACATGAAATGGCCTCTTATATACCCTGGGAATCAATTAAGCTTAAGAATGTCAAATAGGACATAAAGTATTATGTGACCAGCTGCATTTTTTGTCGTGTTCATTGTATTATACGTTTAGTGGTACCAGATATTAGAATGAACGAGAAATTGAAGAAAACAAGGGTGGTCTAATAATTTTTTCCATGACTGTATGTTACTGTTGGCTCCAAATGGTGTTCCCCTACCGTACTGGAACCCCTAACTTCCTCCTCTGCATTTAAACTGAACAAGTCCCACATGAAGACTGTATTTGTTTTCAGCGTGCTTTTTGTCCCACAGATTGTTCTGATGGATGACGAGAGGGCTGTTGAGAATGAAGCAGATAGGGGGCGCTGTCCTGTAGACCTCCAGCTGGAGTGGGTTTTAGGGAAGATGCCTCAGAAACGGTTTAAGATGCAGCGTACGAACCCTGTCCTTCATCCGCTCGTACTTCCTGCTGGTCTGACGGTCAGAGATGCTCTGGAACAAGTTCTGCGTCTGCCCGCTGTGGCTTCAAAACGTTACCTGACCAACAAGGTGAGTTAGTAACCCTGTAGGCCCAGGAGACCTTAAATATCCTGTCAGAATAAAACAGTACCGCACAAGAACGTAGGAGGGACAAGTCAGTCTGCTGAAAGGTTTCACTGTTGTTCCCTTTGTTGACAGGCATTCAACGCTGCAGGTTATGAACCAGTGTGGCTAATTTTTTTACCTATATTTTTATTAAAGCTTTTTTTATGAATATAACAGAAGAAAAGAAAAGTGACAAACAAGCCAGCAAAAAAGCAGGTCATCAGATGTTGTACAATATACAGTTCATTTTCAAAAGGGGATAAGTCAGGGTTGTTTTCTCCAGTGTCCAGGTTTTGTTATCATTAGTCCATCAGATAGTTCAAATGAAAATTAATCATCATGTAGTCATACAAAGAAAACTTTGTACATCAGCCACCTCCCATCAAATATTTCTGTTCAAAAATGTTATCCATTTGGACCAATATCTACTGAATTTTTCTAAACATAGTCTTAAAGAAAAGGTCAACCTCTCCATGTTATACAAATCCTTTACCATCGTCATCCACTCTGCTTTTGTGGGTGGTACCTTGACATGCCATTTCCTAGTTATTGCTTTTTTGCTTGCCACTGGAAATATTTTAATCAGGTATTTATCCTGGGGATTAAGCATATAGTGTAGATTTCCTAAATATATGGTTCTAAAACTATCATCCAGCTGGAGACCCAACACTGATTTAATTATTGCTATTGTGGTCAAGCTATCACACTCTCTCCAGCAGCGACTGGATGTTGGGTCACCATTTTGAAGATATTTTATTATCAGGGTAATAAAAAACCTTATTATATTCTTCCAAGAGAATTCTCTCCAAGAACCGTAATTTGAAGTGGTAGACTGTGTATTACAGATATTTAACCAGTCATCATCAGTCAGGGTTATATTTGCTTCTCCCTCCCATTTAGTTTTCACTTATTCTGTAGACAGCTTTTTAGACAACTGTAGGCTTGAATATATTTTAGTAATAACATTCATATGAATGTTACCCTTAAATGCATCAATAAAAATATTGATGAGGTTCATATCAGTGATGACATGAGCTTTGATATTTTTAGTGGCTCCTAAGTTGAAAATATCTATAAAAGTCCTTCCTCTGCAAATTATAGATATCTGCAAGGTGCTGGAAGCTTTTCAGTTTGGTGCTGTTGGCAATTAAACAGTATGATGTTATCCCTTTCAAGATCCACTGCTGAAACCTAGAATCTAGCTGGGCAGGTTTAAAATCCTCATGTGCCACCCATCTTAATAATCGAGCACCCCTCTCTCCCTGGTGCCGATTACATTCTTTAAACCAGATGTTTAGAGGAATCATGGTCCAACTGCTTAATTTATCTGGATGTAATTTCTTCAGATTTTTATCTCCTACTATGGATGGAAGAGGGATATCCAGCTGGCTAAACTCTAGGTCCTTCCATTTAGCAGAGTACTCGATGCATCAAATAAATTAAATATTTAAATATTTATAGAAATGTGCTGCTTTATAGTAATCTTCCAAGCAAGGAAGTGACAATCCTCCCTTATCTTTTGCAAGCTGGAACGTTTTTAGTCATAACCTAGGTCATTGACCTTTCCATAAAAATCTGGAAATTGTGCATTGCCATTCATTAAATTGTTTCTTTGGAATCTCTATAGATAACAACTGAAAAAAGTACAGTAACCGAGGCAGGACAATCATCTTCATGATTTCAATTCTGCTATGTAGGTTGAGAGTCAGAGAAGACCATCTGTCCAAATCATCTTTTATATCTTTGGTGATAGGATCACAGTTTATATAGAAAATGTTGGTTAGATTCTTTGGGATATTAACCCCAAGATAATGCTGCTTATAGTTAATGCTATAATGCTGCTTGTATTCCATTTGAAATTATTATTTTTTTATATATGTCTTCTTGAAGTGAAAAATTATAAGTGAGGGTTTGAGTTTTGTGTGTATTTAGTTTATATCCTGAATAAAAACCAGTCGGGGACTGGTACAATGATTTGAGACAATTTATAACTGTATCTTGAAAACCAAAACATTGCAGCACCAAATACAGAAACTTTCATCGTACAGAATCGAATGCCTTTTCTGCATCAAGGCTTATTGCAAAAGATTTATAATTACTTCTACTCATACTCTCGGCCAAGAACAATACATGTCTTACATTACCATGTGTCTGTCTGCCTTTTACAAAACCTGTCTGGTCTGTCTCAACCAAATCAGGCAATGTGATTTCAATTCTTTCAGCAATTATTGAGGCAAATAATCTGTAATCAATGTTTAAAATGAAAGTTACAAATGTAACTAAGGCTCTATGAATCCCGAATGACCGCCAGAGGGCGGTGCTGAAAGTACTGAATGTTCCCTTCACGCATGCGCAGTTCGAGTATGCATACCAACAATGTCACCTGTGACCCCTGGCTGACCCGAGAACAGTAATAAGTTCCGTTGCCCCCGAGGTTCGTTTCCTACAGAATCTTCTCGTGTGACCATGAGGATTCTGAGTGACAGAACGGTCTGGTGGTCATTCAGGATTCATAGAACCGTAGTTACATTTGTAACTTGCGTTCTATTTCATCCCTGCTGACTGCCAGAGGGCGATGCTGAAAGCACTGGATGACTTATTCCAGCGTAGTCACGAGGAATCCCAGATACCAACCTCGATGAGAAGCCTCCGAAGATTGAAGGACCACACCCAGTGGATGGGGAGTGGCAACATTCACTCTTTAAAATCTGGAAAATGTGCCAGGTGATGTCCAAGAGGCAGTTGCACATATTTCCTCAAGGGGGACTCCTCTCAGGGCAGCCCACGATGTGGACACACTCCTAGTAGAGTGGGAGCGCACACCTGTTGGTAGGGGGCGGTCTGAAGCCTGATAGGAGAGTCGAATGGTATCCACGATCCAGTGAGACAGGCACTGCTTGGAGAGAGCAGAGCCTTTGTCAGGGCCCCCATAACAAACAAAAAGCTGCTCAGACAAACGAATGCCTGCAGTAGCGTCAATAAAAAATCTCAGAGCTCTTACTGGGCACAAGAGTTCTGGTCTGCCTCCATTACCTCCTGATGGAGGTTCATATCGTGCAAGCCTTATAGGCTGATTAAAATGTAATTTTGACAGCACCTTCGGAATAAAAACAACATTCGGCCATAATGTAATGCCCATGCCATCAGGGTGCCACTTCAGGCATGATGGGCTGATAGACAATGCGTGCAGCTCACTGACACACTTCGTCGAGGTAATGGCCAGCAAGAATGAAGTCTTACGTGATACCTACTGTAGCTCTGCTTTGTCCAGGAGCTCAAAGAGAGGCTGACACAATGCACTCAACACTAATTGTAGGTCCCATGCCGGGGTATGTGGAGCTCTAGTGGAGTGAAGCCTCAGAGCCCCCTTAGGAAATAACGACACCAGGTTGTGGCTCCCCACGGTGCCATTGTCGACTCTTGCATGTCGGGCTGAGATTGCTGCCACATGCACCTTTAGAGTGGATGGAGTTCGACCTTCATCTAAGGGGGACTGAAGGAACTCCAGAACTTTGGGAACCGGGCAAAGCACTGGGTCCTCCCTGTGGTTGTTGCACCATTTTACAAACAATTTCCACCTATTGTCGCCTTTCAGGAGCCACACACACAAGCGGAGGCGGTGAGGGTTGGGGTGCCAAACCTCACCGCTTTGTTGGGACAAGAGATCTTTTCTGTTGGGGAGACACCATGGTTTGCCGCAACTGAGCTTGTGTAGCAGGGGGAACCATTTTTGAGCTGGCCAGAAGGGAGCCACCAGCAACAGTATGTGGTCCTCCTGAAGGACTCTCTGAAGTGTTGACCAAATCACAGGGAGCGGCGGGAAAGCATAAAGGGGGCCCGCTGCCCAAGGATGCACCAGCGCATCTTGGCCTAGAGGGCTGGTGGGTTCTCTCAGGGAGAACCAAAGGGGACAGTGGGTTGATTCCTCTGAGGCAAAGAGATCGACCTGTACCCTCCCAAAAAGACCCCAAATTGTGTGTACCAAGTCCAGATGGAGGCGCCACTCTCCTGGTGGGGGATTCAGACGGGAGAGGGAGTCTGCAAGATGATTCAGAGTCCCTGGCAGATACATGGCCGGCAGGCTGGCTAGCTGGGGGGCGGCCCACCTGAGAAGGTGCTGAGACACCTGTAGCAGCTGTGCTGACTTGGTGCCTCCCTGGTGGTTTATGTGGGAAACAGCAGAGGTGTTGTCTGACCATACCAGCACGTGCCTTCCTCTGAGGTATGATAAGAAATGCCTGAGAGCCAGGTGCACTGCACAGAGTTCCAGCACTTTGATGTGACTGGTACTGTCCTGCACAGACCACAGTCCCTGAACTGTCTTGTGTTGCCAGACAGCCCCCCATCCTGAGAGGCTGGCATCTGTGGTGACAGTCTCGTGGCGAGCTGGAACCACACCCAGTGGAACACCTCTTGACAGGAAAGCCCTGTCCCTCCAGGGGGCCAGGGCAAGAAGACATTGCAGTGACACTCTGATGCCACTTGGTGTCCAAATGGAAGCTGTTTAGCCACCTCTGTAGGGGGTGCAACGACAGCAGACCCAACGCGACCACAGCTGTCATGGACGTCAACTTTCCCATAAGCTGCAGGTAAGTGATATAAGGCAACATTCTTCTCCCCTGGAAGAGTGTGAGGAGACGAAGAACGTCGTCCACCCGGTGAGAGGATGGCTGGGCCTTCATAGTTAAGGTGTCCAAGGTCACCCCAATAAAGGTAACCCTTTGGGAGGGGTTCAGACAAGACTTCTTGAAATTGACCCTGAGACCCAATCGGGACACGTGCAAGGAGCCTGGTGGTATCCTGGACCACCTGAGACTGTGATGGTGCGCAGATCAGCCAGTCGTCTAGGCATGGCAACACTTTCATGCCCTGCGACTGAAGGGGTGCAAATGCCACATTCACACATTGAGTGAAGACCCTGGGAGAGAGGGAGAGCCCGAAAGGGAGCACTCGGAACTGCCAGTGGCGGCCTTTGTAGGCAAAACGGAGAAACTGCCTTTGCTGAGGTGCGATGGGGATATGGAAGTAGGCGTCTGCCAGATCGACGGAGGTGAACCATTCCCCTTGGGTCACAGTTCGTAGGACATCCGCCATAGTCAGCATGTGGAATGGTAACCCCTTCAAATACTGATTGAGCCCCCTCAGGTCCAGTATCGGGCGATATCTGCCATTTTTTTTTGGTACAAGAAAATATATTGAGTAGAAGCCTCTGGGGTGTGCGAGAGGATCGACAGCCTCAATTGCCTTCTTGGCCAGGAGGGCAGACAGCTCCTGGTCCAGGGCCAAGGCCTTTGCCGGGTTGCTGATAACAGTTGATTTGATCCGGCTGGAGACCGAGGGCCGGCGTCGGAACTGGAGCTTGTACCCTTGGGTTAAGGTTGAGACCACCCAAGGGTCTGAAGCAATAGCAGTCCAGTAACTGAGCTGCTGGTTGGAAAAATAACCGACGACCGGCCCAAAGGCCTCAATCTCTGAGAAGGCGCTTTCAGGAGCAGAGTGAGTCTACTGTGGCAAGTCCAGCTTCAGATGCTCCAAAGCTGTGCGCATGATAGCCTACATTGAGCTATCCATTGTCTCACTTGATGAGCTCTGGGCTGAGGATGGGGACCCTGGTTCTGAAATCATGGAGACCTGACCAGTATCGTCATCTTGGAAATAAGAGGCCGAAGCTGCCAGAGAAATAACATCATCCTCTGGGGCAAGCACTGGCATAAGCTGGGTGGATGGCCCTACCTCCTCTGTGGGTGTGGCAGGTTCATGTTCATGCAGGAGAGTATGAAGGTAAATTGGGTGCAAAACGAATTCAAAGTCACAGAGAAAGATGACCATAAATTTGAGTATGGGTAACTATAAATTTCCTATTTTTATATCGCTGTTCAATGTAGTTAATTTAATCTGGTGTGTATTTGCGCTAATAAAGATATGTGTCACTGAAGGAGCTTCTTTTTCTGCACCAAAATTACGTTTAATCGCTCAACAGAGTAACTGATCACACACAGTGCTATGTACAGTTTGGAAATGAGTAAAAACACATTACAATGACTCCATCAAGTACTTTTTACCACTTAAAAAATGAGTAAAAGCACATTACTATGTAAAAATCAGCTTTATTGCTTGCCAAAAACTGATTCATGCCTCTGATATTGTACATAGATGGATATTTTGCATCCAAAATAAGTAAATATAACACAGCAGAGTAATATTTACAAGATTTGACCCCAACCAGTACTTTTTACCACTTAAAACATGAGTGAAATCACATTACAATGACAAAATCTGCTTATTTTGCTTACCAATAACTGATTCATGCCTTTGAAATTGTACATGGATGGATATTTTACCCAAAAATAACTAAATATAACACAGCAGAGTAATATTTACAAGATTTGACCCCAACCAGTACTTTTTACCACTTAAAAAATGAGTAAAAGCACTTTACAATGACAAAATCAGCTTTATTGCTTGCCAAAAACTGATTCATGCCTCTGATATAGTACATAGATGGATATTTTGCCCCAAAATATTTGCCAAATGATTTGCCAATGATTTATTTAGTTGTTTTGGGAAATGAGTAAATACAAAAACACATAAAAAAATGTAAAAATGTAAATTAATCTTTAAAATTTTAGTTTTGATATAGTACATAGATGGATATTTTGCCCCAAAATAACTAAATAAATCATTGGCAAATCATTTGGCAAATATTCCCGGGGCCAAATATCCATCTATGTACTATATCAGAGGCATGAATCAGTTTTTGGCAAGCAATAAAGCTGATTTTGTCATTGTAAAGTGCTTTTACTCATTTTTTAAGTGGTAAAAAGTACTGGTTGGGGTCAAATCTTGTAAATATTACTCTGCTGTGTTATATTTAGTTATTTTTGGGTAAAATATCCATCCATGTACAATTTCAAAGGCATGAATCAGTTTTTTGGTAAGCAAAATAAGCAGATTTTAAATTGTAAAGTGCTTTTACTCATTTTTTAAGTGGAAAAAAGTACTGGTTGGAGTCAAATCTTGTAAATATTACTCTGCTGTGTTATATTTAGTTATTCTGGATGCAAAATATCCATCTATGTACAATATCAGAGGCATGAATCAGTTTTTGGCAAGCAATAAAGCTGATTTTTACATAGTAATGTGCTTTTACTCATTTTTTAAGTGGTAAAAAGTACTTGATGGAGTCATTGTAATGTGTTTTTACTCATTTCCAAACTGTACATAGCACTGTGTGTGATCAGTTACTCTGTTGAGCGATTAAACGTAATTTTGGTGCAGAAAAAGAAGCTCCTTCAGTGACACATATCTTTATCAGCGCAAATACACACCAGATTAAAATCACTAACTAGCCGATTGAACAGCGATATAAGGCAAGTAGACGTACAGGAGGCTATCAAGCACAAATAAACCTCGTTACATATTCATAAACAAACTGGCTGTTTGAGTCTGATGAAGCCTGCTGCAGAGCCACAGAAGCTGCGCTTTTCCACTATGACGGCTGTGCGCACACCCGCGTACCGGAAATCAGTTTCTGGCAGAGATCAATTTCTGGCAGAACACCTAACACCGCAGCGAAGAGGTTTGTTGGCGGTAGCTTCGCTCCGTGTCCAAGCGCAAGTAACCTTGCATAGCAGATGGGCCTGCCTGATTCAGTTCCTGAAATCCTGCAGATCAAATTTTTCCGTGGCGGACATATGAAACTGTCCATCTGGTGTGTCAGGTTAAAGCGCATGCGCTCTAACTTGCCAGAGTGGCCCCGCTCTGATTGGCCAAAGTGGGCCGTGCTCTGATTGGTCATAGTAGCCGCCATTCTCCGACAGGCCCCGCCTCCTTATCCTGCAAGTGCTCAAATTAATTTTGCACCAAATATCTCAGACAAACGGGAGCAAAAGCGAGAGCGCGCAGGAACTGAAATTTGAGCACTCGCAGCGGTGGATTTGTGCACTTGCAGATCATAAATCTGAAGACCTGAAACTGTTGAATTGTATTTGCAGAAAAAAAATATCTTCAGGTATGCAAAAAAAAATTCTTCAACTACACAACTCCTGTAGCTCTTTTATTTGTGAATGCAATTTTTTTTGTTACACATACTCAAATTTATGGATATCTTTTACTGAGACTTCAGATTTGTTTTGCACCCAAAATCTCAGACAAAGGGGAGCAAAAGTGAGAGTGTGCAGAAATTGCGATTTGAGCACTTGCAGCAGTGGATTTGTGCACTTGCAAAAAATAAATCTGAAGACCTGTAACTGTTGAATTGTATTTGCAGAAGAAAAATATCTTCAAGTATGCAAAAAAAAAAATCTTCAACTACACAACTCCTAAAGCACTTTTATTTGTGAATCGTTTTGCACCCAATTTACCTTCGTAGGAGAGACCTCATCTCTGCCAACTCTGCATATAAGTGATCCACCTCTGAGGCAAGTCGCCGTTCAGCCTTTGCCTTCTTCTTGGAGGGGCCAGACGCAGTAGCAGACACACTGTGGCGCTTTAGAGCGTCTTGGTTGGTAAGAGGGTAGCTACCCTTGGGGGGAGGGACCATCATTAGCAACAGAGGACACCTGCTCCAGTCTAGCAACCCTAAGGGCCCGAGGCATGTAGCTGCAATTCATACATGGCTCGTCACATAAACCCTCTCTAAGGTGGTCAGGACCGAGGCACCTTGGGCAGAGGTCATGACCATCACTGGCTTGAAGGGGGGCACCACAGGGAACAGAAGTGGGAGCCTTCCATTGTGAATGGCTACACTGATCTCTGGTTGCGCAATAAGCTGAGTGAAGGGGGCCCGAACGCCGCCTACACAGCAGACGCAAGTCACACAGCGCCAATGGTTTATGCTAGTACAGTTAAAGTGGATAATAGAATTGCAGGAGCTGAGGGAGGGGGTCAGTCAGCTGACTCTATCATCTCTTGTTGTGTGTTTTATTATTATTGAAGAGCAAGACAACTTGATGAACATATCACAGCTCGCACATAAGTGCATGAAGCTGACATTATACTCGGCGGGCACACTGTATAGGAGAGCCGGTCACAGTTTGAAACAAATGTGATTGGAGTTGGGGACAAAACGAACCAGAAGTAAATCTTTCCGACGGGAAATCGAGCTCCTGTGCTCCGTGCCACAGATAGAGTATTTATCAACTGCACTACAGAAGATTGGCAGGTGAAATGGTCGTTATGTGTTATCAAACTTGACAGCCGTAAGCTGGGTGAGGGGGTGCAAACGCTGCCGTCACCCGCAAATGCTGCAATATAGAAAGCAAAAGACACCACCAGTGTACTGATAAGCCGGGGGAAGAGGGCACAAACGCCGTCTAACCCAGCTAAGGGTAATTGTATACAGTAAAAGGTATGAAACTCCACAGCCCGGCTGCTAATGCTAGGCTATCCGGGCTAACAAATGAACAAGTGGACAGAGAGAAGGACTGTCCGCCACCCCGCAGGGGTTTACAGGTCACGACATGCACAATCAAAGAAAAGATAGGTAGCGGGACGAAAATGCTGCTGTTACCGTCTTACTAATGAACTGAAATATCCTAGTGATTCTCGGGGCAAGAGAGAATGAACGCTGTCTACACCGACAAAATCACAACTTAAACACAACAGCATCAATCATGCTCATTCAATAAATAATTGGACTCTATAACCTTATCTTATGTCGGGCAAGGTCAGAGAAACTTTCAACCACACGGGTCTCAAACAAAAAGAGACGCCACAGCGGCGTTAAACAAACATCCCAAACAAAATGGAAGAAAAGAGACCGCCGTCGCAGCCTTTGGAGGGCGAGTCTTCGCTGCTCCGACCAACGCGGTCACAAGGCTCTCAGCGACGGTGTATAAAACCGTAAAGGTTACTCCTTTTTCTCAATGAAGCCGTGTCCAGCGGTATGCAACCGGCATGCGAGAAGAAAAGAGGAAACGAACCTCGGATGACACCGGAACTTATTACCGTTCTCGGGGCAGCCAGGGGTCACAGGTGACATTGTTGGTATGCATACTCGAACTGCGCATGCGCAAAGGCAACATTCAGTGCTTTCAGCTCTGCCCTCTGGCGGTCAGCAGGGATGAAATAGAACTGAAATTGGTCTGTATGAACTGCAATCCATCTTGTCTTTCCCAGTTTTGTGGATAACAGATTTAATGGCCTGTTTCCAAGATGCTGGAGTTTCCCCTCCTTTGAGAACATAATTGAAACACCTAAGAAGTAAGGGTGTCAATGTTTCCCTAAATTTCTTGTACCAACCAGCTGGAAAACCGTCTCCCCCAGTTTAAAGTCTTGATATAGTGTTATCAACCTCTTCCTTGTAATTTCTTTTGTTAAAATTTTATTCAGCTCAGCACCAATTGATGGTAAATCAAGGGAATCTTAGAACTGTTTAATAATAGATGCCTCTGCTGCTTTTGTTTGGGAGTATAACTCCTTATAATATTTTTCAAAGGACCGTTCTATTTCCTCAGGTTTATAACATATAGCGTTTGTGAAGGGATCTCTGATTTAAAAAAACTGATCTTTCAGTTTGTTGTTTCCACAGTTTCTATGCAAGTATCTTTTTGGCTCTGGGTCTGTTTTCATAGTAATTTTGTTTTATGTATTTAAGTTTAATCTCCTCTTGTTCGTCAAGTATGTTTTTTCAAATTTGTTTGTTTGTGTTTATTTGTTTAAGAATTTGTGAATAGTTTAACTCTATATGTTGTTGTTCAAGTGTTTGGATTTTGATAGTGAGTTCATTTAACTGTTTCTGTCCTTCTATTTTCTTCCTGGAAGACCGAATATTTAATTTTCCTCTCATAACAGCTTTTGCCATGTCCCTTATAACACTGGGTGATATTCCTTCATTGTTATTAAATTCCAAATAATCATTAAATTCATGCTTTACAAAATTTCACAATTTTTGGTCATTTAAAAAGCTGGTATTAAGTCTCCAGGTGGTGTTTTTGGACTGGACATGAAGATGGAACTTCAAATACACTGCTGCATGGTCAGACACATCTCGGATCCCTATACTGCAATCTATTATTCTGTGTCTCTCTGACTGAAACGTGAAAAAATAGTCAATCCTTGAAGAAACAGCATATGGGTAGGAAAAGAAAGTGAACTGTTTTGTAGATGGATGGATCTCCCTCCAAACATCAGTCAGGCCTAACTCTCTCAGCATTTTCTTAATATACATTTTCCTTCAGCATTAATCTTTTTGTTGGATGAGTTGAATCAAGAGGAGGATGTAGCTGCACATTCCAGTCTCCTCCACAAATCAGTATACCTTAAGTTTCTGTAGTAATCAAATCAAATCAAACATCCTTCTCATTAACAGTTTATCTTGTCCAGGTGGCTTATAGACATTGAATAATGTTACTTCTACAGAATCTTTTTAAATCCTGCATCGCCTCTGCTGCGCGGCCAGATGTGACTGGGTGGCTGTCGAAAAACATCCGAAGTTTGGCGAGTGGTGACGTCTGAAAGCAAAGACCCTTCTCTTTTAGTAGTCCTCTGATCAGAGTGTAAGCTTTCCTTTTCCGCTGAATCTCCAGGGGGTAGTCCGTCGTGATCCAAATACACTCTGTTGTCTGTTGACAAGAATTTCTCTCTTTTTCCATGCCAAGCTGAGCAAATATTCCTTAACACTGTACTCCGAGAAGCAGATCACAATGGACCTGGCGTTTAGGTTTGGTGGTGGCTTTGGTCCCAGTGCCCTGTGGCAGCGCTGTATACCCAGTTCGTCCCGGGGCGGTGACAATTCAGTCTTCATGAAATTTTCAACAAATTCCTGCGCATTTTCTCCTTCAGTGCCTTCGTGAATCCCGTATAGGCGTACATTATTTCTCCTTGAACGTGATTCAAGATCTGTTAGCTTTTCTTGAATATTTTCTTGTGTGCTCAGGAGCTGGCCTATAGCATCCTTAGTCAAGGAGCTCCACTCTTCAATGTCTGCCACATGGTGTTCCGCCTCCTCTACTCTGCCGACTGTGGCTTTCAAATCCGTAGCTATTTTATTCAACCCTTGACCAATTTCTTCACGAAAATCTGTCAAGTTTTTCTTCATGTCTTTGGAGAAGGCGTCGTAGAAGTTATTTAGCTGGGACTTCATGCCCAGACGAATTGCCTTCAGCTCAGCATATAGGCTATGGCTCCGATACTGTCTCTTGGATTTCTCAGTTCTTTGGGATATTTTGCTTCTTAGTTGTCTTTGAGTTTCCCCTTCCATGCTTGTTTTCAAAACACTGTGTATTTAAATCAATTTTCTGGAAATATTCTCAACCAGTCTGGGAGCCTGAATCTTACGCTGCTGCTCAAGTCTGCATCATAGTCCAGTGTGGCTGAATTTTATAGGCTTTATAGTTGTAGTATTAAAAAAACATTGTTGCTTTCAAATAGATAATTATGAAACCAAAGTGTTAGGCAGTAAAGGCAGATCAAGCACCAGACATGGTTTTTCATTGTCTTTTAGTTAGCATCTTCTCTGAAGCTCAGTTAAGACTAATTTACTCAAAAGTTACATCCTTAATAAAGGGGTCAAAAGTTGTGTGATGAAGGCAGCATTGCATGTTAAATAGTCCTTAGGAAGTCCTTCATTACATCCTTTCTAAAGGCAAGCACAAACATTTTCTTTGTTTTCGTGTCTTGCCTCACTCCGAAGTTCTTGACAAGCAGATTGACACAATTCTTTCATCTGTGCATGCAGTAACAAGAAAGAGTGCCAGAGCTGCTAGTTAGCACAGCTCAAACACTTGAAGCCAATGGGTATAGATACCCTGGCTCCGCCCACAGTCATCAGATAAATCCTTCAGCAACTCTTAACGCTTCTGTGTATTTGTAACTTTTTTTTCCCTGCCGCATCTTAGTTTATCTTCTACATGTATAGAGGTTTTGTTTTGTTGACCCACTGCCAAGGTGTTAGAGATGTGACATTTGTGAAAAAGTTGAGTCATTTGAACAACTCTTTTAAATGAACGATAAGAATGATATGCAGTTGTGAGGGAGCTGCGTTTTTGAGCCATTCTTAAATTTACAGGCAATTTGCATTTAACAATGACTCACACGGTGGAATTAGGTACGAGTAAAAGATGATATGATAGTAGAACATAACCTGGTAAAAAATCCAGTCACAACAAGCACACAGGACCGTTAAGAGTTACTGAAGGGTTTATCTGATGACTGTAGGCAGTGGCAGGCTACCACTACCCATTAACTCCAAGTGTTTGAGCTAGGCGAATTAGCGGTGGCTGAGCTTTGACCATATTTTCCTTGTTACTGCACACACAGTCAGAAGAATGGAGTCTGGCTGCTTGTTGTGGACTCAGAAGAGAGGCAAGACATGAAAAAAAGAGGGTGACACATCTCTTTAAGTCCTGTATCCAGTCTGAGTACAACCTGTATGACTGTCTCCGCCCCTTTCAGGTGGACCGGTCTGTGACGGGGCTGGTGGCCCAGCAACAGTGCGTGGGTCCTCTTCACACCCCACTGGCAGATGTTGCTGTGGTTGCTTTGTCACCGTTCAGCCTACAGGGCGCAGCAACCGCCATCGGAGAACAGCCAATCAAAGGCCTGCTAAGCCCTGCTGCGGGGGCTCGTATGGCGGTGGGCGAGGCCCTGACCAACCTGGTGTTTGCTCAGATCACAGCCCTGAAGGTAAGAACCATGATGATTCAGTTTGTAGAGCCTCAGTCTGTTGTCATGATAGTCCAGGTCCAGGTCATGTTTCTATGTTTCAGGATGTGAAGTGCAGTGGGAACTGGATGTGGGCGGCAAAGCTGCCAGGTGAAGGGGCGTGTCTTTGGGATGCCTGCAGAGCCATGTGTGATGTCATGGGTCAGCTGGGCGTAGCTATCGATGGTGGGAAAGACTCTCTGAGTATGGCAGCACGAGTCGGCAGTGAGACAGTCAAAGCTCCAGGTGAAGAAGCTGCCCATTCATCCGTCTGTCTGACTGTCCATCTGTGTCCGTCTGTCTGCCTGTCAAAGTGAACTCGATTCTCTGTCCATTTCAGGCGCTCTGGTCATCTCGACCTACGCCGTTTGTCCTGACGTCACAGCCACAGTGACCCCTGACCTTGAGGACCCAGATGGAGAGGGTGGAGCATATACACTCACACACAATAAATCACACACACTAGGGGGTTATTCCACAAAGCTAGCTAAAAAAAGGATGAGCTGTCGCCAGTAGGCGTGGCTTGAATAAGCGACAACTGTAATCTCAGCTGCAACTCGTTCCACTAACGAGGCTCCGCTGTTTTTCAGAGACGCTTATTCGAGCCAGGTTGACCTAAGCTGTGGCTAAGTGCGCGTCCGGGGAGATAAAAAGCCTAGACATTTCGAAATGAAAAATTCATGTCAAAACTAAGAGCAGAGACGTCTTCCTCGGTGGAGCAAAAACTCTTCATGGAGTTGTATGAGGACTACAAGGGAAATTCACAAAAAATGGCAACGGTTGAAATTAAAACCAGAGCTGCTTCCTGGCAAAACATTGCTGACCATTTAAAGAAATTTTTTTTTCTTTGACGCACTTAGCCTGTGCATATACACACGCACAAACGTCTGAAAGTTTAGATTTTCAGAGGGCATGATTTCGAACACTGGTTTAGTTCTGTTGTGGTTGATCTTTTTTCTCACCCTGAAGCTCCTCACACTACTGTGGCCCAGAAATCGATTTTGATGAAATTAAACCTGTTGAAGAAGTAGATTATATGTATATTTGTGTGTGTGCATATATATGTATGTATGTATATATATATATATATATATATATATATATATATATATATATATATATATATATATATATATATATATATATATATATATATATATATATATATATATATATATATATATATATATATATATATATATATATATATATATATATATATATATATATATATATATATATATATATATATATGTATATATATATATATATATATATATATATACATATATTTATATATATATATGTATATATATATATATGTATATATATATATATATATATATATATATATATATATATATGTATATGTATATATATATATATATATATATATATATATATATATACATATATATATATATATATATATATATATATATATATATATATATATATACACATATATATATATACACATATATATATATATATATACATATATATATATATATATACACATATATATATATACACATATATGTGTGTATGTTTATGTATATGTGTATATATATATATGTATATGTATATATACAGTCATGGAAAAAATTATTAGACCACCCTTGTTTTCTTCAATTTCTTGTTAATTTTAATGCCCGGCTCAACTAAAAGTACATTTGTTTGGACAATTATAATGATAACAACAAAAATAGCTCATGAGAGTTTAATTTAAGAACTAAGAACTATTCATTTTCCATGGTTTTCTTGATAATAACCAAAATTACTTAAATTCTTACATCAATAGCTATGGCATTGTACTGCCAAAAACACTACTTTTAAGCATTCCATGTTTTCTTTTCTGTTTGCTTCAAACACATGATACACACAAGAGTTAATACTTGATTGCATAACCATTGTTTTTGATGACTGCAGCCATGCGTCTTGGCATGCTCTCCACCAGCTTCTGACATTGTTCTGCTGTCACAGCAGCCCATTCCTGTTGGACAAATTCAAACAAATTTTCTTTGTTTTTGGGCTTGTGGTTCTCCATTTTGAGTTTGATGATTTTCCACAGGTTTTCAATTGGATTAAGATCTGGTGATTGAGCAGGCCAAGGCATGGTGCGAATGTTGTGGTTCTCCATCCAGGCTTTAACTGACCTTGCCGTGTGGCAAGGGGCATTATCTTGTTGGAAAATCCAGTCATTCGAGGCAGGAAAGAGTTTTCCAGCTGATGGAAGAAGACTGTTTTCAAGGGTAGTCCTGTACATGACCTGGTTCATTCGGCCTTCACACAATTGCATTTGCCCTGTTCCACTCAGACTGAAACAACCCCAGATCATGACTGATCCACCCCCATGTTTTACTGTAGGGGCAAGACAGTCTGGGTTGTAAGCTTCTCCAGGCTTCCTCCTAACCAGTAAGTTGGCTGGAGTGGGCATCAATTCAAAATTGGATTCATCACTGAAGAGAACCTTAGCCCAATCATCAACAGTCCAATCCTTGTGGTCTCGAGCAAGAGTAACCGGGCCTTCCTCTGCCTTTCATTGCTGAAGGGCTTCTTGCGTGCTCTGTGTGACTTCAAACCAGCTTCAACAAGTCGGTTTCGAACTGTCCTTGCTGAACAAGTCACATTTCTCGACAGTGCCCACTCATTTTAAGGTCCCTGGAGGTCTGGCGGCGATTCCTGACACAGGAGCGGATGAGTGCACGGTCATCTCGTGGGGTAGAAAGACATTTCCTGCCACGGCCAGGTAGCAATTTGGTAGTGCCATGTTCAGCTTGTTTTTTTTATTGTAATGAACGGCTGTCTTGGAGATCTTCAGTTTTTTCGCTACCTGTCTCTCACTCATGCCAATTTCCAGCAGTGCCAAGATGGCTGCCTTTGTGGCTTCACATAATTCTTTTGTTTTAGGCATTATGTGAGAGCTGACATCTTCTGAGTTGTGCTACGGCTTGAATGTAAGCAGGAAACCACTCTAGGCCTTTGCATGTGCAGTGCTGCTTGTGACATGAAATGGCCTCTTATATACCCTGGGAATCAATTAAGCTTAAGAATGTCAAATAGGACATAAAGTATTATGTGACCAGCTGCATTTTTTGTCGTGTTCATTGTATTATACGTTTAGTGGTACCAGATATTAGAATGAACGAGAAATTGAAGAAAACAAGGGTGGTCTAATAATTTTTTCCATGACTGTATATATACATATATATATATAGAGAGAGATATATATAGAGAGAGATATATATAGATATATATATATATAGATATAGATATAGATATAGATATATATATATATATATATATATATATATATATATATATATATATATATATATATATATATATATATATATATATATATATGTATATATATATATGTATATATATATATATATATATATATATGTATATGTGTATGTGTATATATGTATATGTGTGTGTATATATGTATGTATATATATGTATATATGTATCTATATACATATATATATGGAGCATAATATATATAGATAAATATATATATATATA
>JAZDUH010000028.1:987500-1045000 GCA_036419115.1 Scarus forsteni | reverse complement strand
TATACATATATGTATTTATGTATATATACATATATGTATTTATGTATATATACATATATGTATTTATGTATATATAAATATATGTATATATGTATATATACATGTATATATGCATATATGTATATATATGTGTGTGTATATACATGCATATGCATATATGTGTATATATATGTGTGTGTATATATATATACATGTATAGATGCCTATATGTATATATGTGTGTATATATATACATGTATATATGCATATGTGTATATGTATGTGTGTATGTATATATGTATATATGTATGTATATATGTATGTATGTATATATGTATGTATATGTATGTATGTATATATATGCATATGTATATATATGTATGTATATATCTATATGTATGTATGTATATGCATGTATATATATGCATGTATATATATATATGTATATATGTATGTATATGTATGTATATATGTATATATATGCATGTATATATGTATGCATATATATGTATATGTATATATCTGTATATATGTGTATATGCATGTATATATGTGTATATACATGTATATATGTGTATATACATGTATATATGTGTATATACATGTATATATGTGTTTTTAAACATGTATATGTGTTTTTATACATGTATATATGTATATATATATGTTTATATGTATATGTATATATATATATGTATAAATGTGTATATACATGTATATATGTATAAGTGTATATACATGTATATATGTATATGTATGTATATATGTATATGTATATATACATGTATATATGTATATATACATGTATATATGTGTATATATACATGTATATATGTGTGTATATACATGTATATATGTGTATATATGTGTATATGTGTATATATGTGTATATATATATATGTATATATATATGTGTATATATGTATATATGTATATATGTATATATGTTTGTATATTTGTATATATGTATATAATTTTGTATATATGTATGTATATATGTATATGTATATATGTATATGTGTGTGTGTGTATATATATATACATATATATATATACACACACACACATATATATACATATATATACACACACATATGTACACATATTTACATCCATACATAAGTGTGTGTATATATCTGCTGGTGACGGGATACTTTTATGATTAAGTGACTGATAACACGTCACATTAATTTGAAAGCAAATATTTAATATTTCTCACCAAAATATGAAAGGTGCTCTAATCGATTGCTTTTAATGTGTTGACTCACAAGACTGATGTTAGCTGTGATTTTGGTCTCTATGTTCTGATGTACAGTAATTACAGTCACTCCTTTTACCAAGTGTCACAGCTACAGCTCATGGCTAATTTTCAGTCCTAACACACTCATACACCAAAACATTTTATTTAATGAAGAAATGTTTTAATTTCCCACTGGTCTCCCTGTCTCTTGTCTTCTGATTCATGTCTTTTTTTCCCATGTTTTAGGCGTGTTGCTGTGGGTCCCTCTCAGTCCTGGACAGGCTCGGCTGGGGGGTTCTGCTCTGGCTCAGGTGTTCAGTCAGCTGGGAGACAACTGTCCTGATCTGGATCATCCTGAACTGTTAACTTCCTGTTTCAACATCACTCAGACACTGATAAAGGGTGAGTCTGCATTCACTACCCCCTGCTGAATTAGTGGTTCATACTCACCTTAATCAGGGACGGGCAACTTTGGTGACTTATAAGTGGCCCAGATGTGACCCATATCGTTTTTTTTTTAATTATCTGAATGGCACAAATCCATTTTTTTAATCAGACCCAGGCCACTTTCATGTGGTCCTAAACCAGATCCTTATCTTATGTTGCTCAAAGCAACATTCCTCTGAATGGTCATGTCACACTTTATCCAACTTGTACATTATTGAGGCACACGTCACAGGTCTGCGCTGGAGGAGGCGAGACGCGGAATGACCCCATGTAAACAACAGATGAAACTATCGTGGGTGAACCTTTTGTCAGTGAAGTCCCTCATGTCACAACCCACAATTACTGGCTCACATTCCACATCCTTACAGCCCTCTGTACAGAAGCAGCAGCCCCTTCTCTAAAAACAGTCGTTTTAATTTGTGCTCTCATTTTTCTCAATCTTCTTCTCTTTATTACTGTCATGATTTTTTCTGCTCTGATTGCACATCAATTTCAAAACTGACACACGCTGACATGTAGTGTCCATATTTACCTCTTCCCAGCAGGTTGTGTTTTTGCTGGTGTATTTTTGTTTGTCTGTTTATTTGCTAGCGAGATAATGCAAAAAATACTTGATGGATTTTATTGAAATTTTCAGTAGATATGAAATATGTTAATGGGCCAACTTAAAAATAATTTTATATATAAATTTGATTTTAGCGATGAACCAGCTAACCACCATAAAGTGAACAAGCGGTTTTACTCAATAACTGTCTAACAAAAAATGATATCAACATGATTTGCAGTGCTGGGTGTGGGTTTTCAAGGACAAGGAATCATATTAAGATGGTAAATTTAACATGGAACTATAACTTATAAATGTAGCAGCAATATGTGAGCTACCTTGGCAGAGGTTTGCGCTCTCCAAGTGCTTTCTAGTGACTTCTGTTAACACAAAGTGCTGCATTTGACGTGTCATCTTCTTCTGCACATGTAGATCACTTTAGGGCTGTAGATGGTTGATTTTGAAGTCCGATGCCATCACATTTGAATTGTAATGTTAACAACCATGCACAGTCATATTTTGTTAAAAAAATAGATATATCAGAATTGAGCTTTAAGACCTGCAGTGTGAATGTAGCCAGTAAGGGCTACACTTGTGGTGTTTCTAATTTCAAAAGGCCAAAAGGTTAAAAATGGATGCAAACCCTCTTTCAGATGAGAAATAACAATATCCTACCAAAAAAAGTGCAACCGCTATCAGACAGAAACCTCATATCAGCATTGCTCATGATTTCCTTCTATTCATAAATCAATAGATCTGATTTTTTCATACATTTCTGAAAATTTGTTCTTTTGGAAATGCAAGGTTTCTGTCTTCCTTACCTGCAAAATGTCACCCTAAAAGACTTTGCCAAATGCTCAAAATGCAGTGGGCAAGATTACTCCTTTTGCAGTTGTTATTAGAATTATTATCTTTATTTGTTGCATGTGTATTTTGTCAGCTCTTTATTTTTCACAAAAACAAGTTCTTATGTAGGAGCCATATAAATGGTTTGTTGATTTTACTGGGTTCGATCACTTTTGTCTGGCTTCCGTGGTAACGTGTAAGTGTCAGGTCACGTGGGCACTTTGGATTGACAGCCGTGGGTTATATCAGAGGCTGCTTCAGCTGCACTGAGTGTGAGAGGCGAGTCTAAGGTAGCTGTAATTTTTTGTTGAGCGTGCTTTTGTTACCTGTTGTTCATCTGTTTGCTTAGACGTGTGCCACCCGTGTACACATTATGACATCATATGTGCGGGTGTAACTTAAGTCATTTACGATTCAGTTATTAAATCTTTGAAACTTTTCTGAACTTCGAGTGCTTTGTTGGAACAGCAGCAGCATGTCATACAAATATACAGGACCTCTTCTCTGCCTCAAACGACTTAAAGGTACTGGAAAGCCGCAATATCTTATTTTCTTGGGAGAAATAAGGGTATAATGGGGGTGTAAGACGATCTTTTAATCTATGCATCATGATGCAGATGTAGATTCAGATGCATCGATACTGAGATGGACAGAGGCTGCTGCTAGACCGCAGCATCAGTTTTGTTTCTGATGAGGAAAAATAAACAAGTAAAGAAAGATGAGACCTATAAAATGTTTTTATCTTGGTTTACAAAGACATCTTTGCTTCAGTTGATCTCAAAAGTCATTTCTTTTCATAATACAGTTCATATTTAACTAACTGCTTGTATTTTTTATCTTCAAGAGAGCCTGATGTAATCACCACAACCATTCAGACATTAAGGACCCTCCTGAAAACGAGATGTAGCATCTCAAGGGGCTAACCTCTAATAAATCAGACAACAGGTCTATGGTTCATCTGTCACTAACTTTAGTTTTTACTTAAGTCCACTCGTCTCCTCCTACCTCCCTTCCTTCGCCCTCACACCCAACACAGCATTGTGTGGATTTGCTGTTCATCATGAGACTGGGATCCACATTCAAGATTTCCTGCTGCTTAACAGAAGGTTTTTTCTTGCCGCCATGAAGGAGAGGTTCATGATTGGCTATATGGATTCATGTTGGGTGTTGGATGTATATATTTGTATACATATGTATATGTGTATTTCTATATGTATCTATGCATATATGTGTATCTAGAAAATGAAGAGCTTTATGCTCTATTGTAAAGTGTCTTGAGATAACACTTGTTGTGAATTGACGCGATACAAATAAAGATTGATTGATTGATTGATTGATGCAGTGATATGAAAATTTCAGGACACTTTTCACTGCATTATATCATGATATGGAATTGAACTGAATCGTTAACTATATAATCATTAGTCAAACAGTAAGATTAGTTAAGATGCTAAGCTCTAGATCATGTACATAAATTATTGCTCAAGTAAACTTCAAGGGATACATCAAATTTATTTTGCTTTAATGTCTTGCCTCACTCATGAGTCCATGACAAGCAGATAGATGCCATTCTTTCCGCTGTGTGTGTAGTAACAAGGAAGAGGCGAGCAGAGTTCACCCACCACTAATTAGCTTAGCTCAAACTCTCGGAGTCAATAGATAGCATTAGTCTGCCTCTGCCTATAGTCATCAGATTAACTCTTCAGTAACTCAAGCCATTCTTATAAGCTAATTCTTTGCAAAAACAAACAACTCACTCACAACTGCGAATCAGTTCTCATCATTAGCTTGAAAGAGTTGTTCAAAAGACTCAACTCGATAGCGAGTGACATCTATAGCGCAAAGATGCTTGTTATTAGGTCAACAAAACAAAACCTCTGTTTATGAGTAGACAGTAGAAGATAAAATTAACATAACATCATTGACGTAAGCTTGTGAGAGTTCATAGTTGCAGCCAGAGGCTGCTTTTCTAACATAGGAACATATTTATTTGATTTGTTGATTTATCTTGTGTCTTCAAAAAATGTCTTGGCAGAGTGGGAACCTTGTTGTTTTGCGTCTTTCAGATCGTCTCATCAGTGCAGGACATGACATCAGTGATGGAGGACTCATTACCTGTCTGCTGGAGATGTCGTTTGCAGGCAACAGAGGAATCGATGTGGAGCTGGTGTCAGATGGAGCTGAAGGTGAAGGAGTTCTCCTCAGATCATCAGCAGAAGCACAGAGTGTGTATTTGGGGACTTTTTGGTGATCTATTTCCTATGTCATTATTTGTTTTTGTGTTTACAGTGATGGAGCTGCTGTTTAGTGAGGAGCTCGGTTTGGTCCTCGAGGTCTCTGGTCGTGACCTTGACACTGTGTGCCAGAGCTTCAGTGATGGTGGTGTTCAGTGTCGTCATGTTGGCAGAACAGTAGGCTTTGGACCGGACGCTGAGGTGAGACAACAGATGATTAGAAGTGGATTTGGTGAAGTTACCGCCCTTTCTGGCAGTGTTAGTGAAAACACAGTTAAAAAGTCCTGAATCAGGGTCCAGACTGGAATCACCACCAAAATATAATCACTTCTTTGTGCCATAACCAAATATTCCATCAAAATCAGCAAAAAACATTCAGTTATATTGGTCACAAACAAACAAACATTGGCAAAAAAGGTAACCTCCTCAGTGGAGGTAAAAAACATAAATAAATAAACCCCAGTGATTAAAAATAAAAAAATGGAATAATGCAAACTATATAAAAATATTAAGTTCATAAAAGAAAAGTGCAACAGATCTTCCAAAAATGTACTCAGTTGGAGAAGAGCAATTATTGTAAAGAAATTTTGTTTAAGTACAGCCAGTGTATTCTATCTTGAGACTCAAGGCAGAGTGAACAGTCCTGTGACAGATGAATCTCTCTGGTGTTTTAGGTCAGAGTTTGCGTGGATGGACAGGAAGTCCTGAGAGCGCATCTGCCTGAGCTCCGAGGATTATGGGAGGAGACCAGTTTCCAGCTTGAGCGTCTTCAGGCCAATGAGGCGTGTGTGAAACAGGAAGAGGCAGGACTATCCAAGAGGACGCAACCCTTCTTCAAAGTGACCTTTGACCCCTCAGTAATACAGAGTATCAGCGAACTGAGTAAGAGTCAATAACAATTGATATAAAATGCTCAGACACGACTACACATGATAGGACCCTCATTAGCAGTCAGATTCATTAGTCTGTCAGTGACTCAGTGGGGATTCATTCTTTAATAAAATGTCGCTTATTTTTAACTGTGTGTTTGATTCTTCCAGCTGTTCGTCCTCGTGTGGCGGTGATCAGAGAGGAAGGAAGTAACGGAGACAGAGAGATGAGCGTGTCCCTGCACATGGCCGGCTTCCAGGTGCTTTCTCTACATTGTCGTTATTCTGTTAAGCCTACAATACAATGGTCGACATTTCCAACTAGAAAGCACTCAGAGACCACAAACCTCCTCCATCAAAGCTCTTATATTGCTTACATCCATAAGCAATAGCTCCATAATAAAGTTAACATCATAATAGGATTCCTTGAACCTGGAAAGCCACACCTAGCACTCTGAATCATTTTGATATTAGTTAAACAGTTATTGAGCAAATATAATCATTGGCAAACTGTGATTATCTGGATCATCGCCAAAATCAATTTTTAAGTTGGGCCATCACTAACATCACCTGAAAATGTCAGCAAAATCCATCCAGTTGTTTTTGTGTAGTCTTGCTGACAAACAAACAGACACAGGCAAAACATAACCTCCTTGGCAGCGGTAACAAGCGTTCAGTTTGGGTCAGTTCAGTATAGTAAACTCTGATCTAACCTTCATTCCCACAGCCAACTTTAAACTTACAAGTTGGCATAGACTGAGTTGATCTCCAGCCTTTATGGACTGATAGGTTTGCTTGGCTGCTCAAGGTGGTATAAAGTAGGATGGTAATGGTGGTTCATTTGGTTTTTTGACAGATTTCAGGAGCTGTCTGCATGGAGACACATTCAGGCATATCTGCACTAGTTTTTAATCATATCAGCATTTCGTCCACACGGATACAGCATTTTAGAAGGATCACAACACACTTTTGAAAACAGGTCTCAAATTGGATTTGACTTGGGTGTAATGTGCCTACCTCATCATATCGTACCCATCACTTGGGGCAACAAAAGGACACCGGCACCTGACAAAGCCATTGCTGTTATTTTAACTCAGCGTGTAAGATGGCACATACACCTTCATATCATTAGCGCTCGAATGTCGTTCAGTCGATGCGCTCCTTTCCATTGTTTACCTGGCTGTCCCCGGCGCCCTGATGATGTCACCAACGTGATAGTATCAGCTCGATGCACCCGAAGGAAAAAAAACAGTCATGCATCTCGTATGCAGCAGATTAAACCCAGGTGTACTGGCAGTGGGAAAGGAGTCACTTGCTGATTGTTAGCGGGTTGACCTGCATTCAAAAACCTGTGTTTACCTGCTTAGTGTAGTAGGAAAGTGGTATAACAGAAATAATGGCAGATTACAGACTCACATTTGTGCTGCAAAATCTACTGAGCTTTTTATGGCATTTTCAGCAAAATCTTTTGCTCCTCTGCAGCCCCCATGAGCAAATAGAACACATGAAGAACAGCATACACCAGCATAGAATATGTTTTATTTTACATTTCTTATGATATATGCTCATGATCCATGTCTTCCCCTCTGTTTTGGTGTTAGTTTGCAGCAGTGTTACAGCTCCACTTACAGGCCTTGCATATGTGCTACAGCGTTTTCATGTGGAAGAACACAGTTCTTGAAGCCCTGCTGTCTTTATGGAGAATGTTTTCATTAAGAAAGCTTTTTTTGTGGACAGGACTTGGATGTGACGATGACAAGTGGAATGACAACCCAAACCAAACCAAACTGAACCAGATCACCTAGTGGTGATGCACAGCAAACAGCTGTGCGTTTTCTTTGCTAATATTACCAGTTTCTAGATGGGTGCTGGTTTGGCATGGTGGTAAACAACCAGGCACAACTTGTATACATGCTTCTGCTGGTTCAGGTTCAAATCCAGCCTGTGGCCAGTTTGCGCATCCCTCTTCACAAGCCTATCCACTGTCTCTCTTTGATTTCAATCAAAGCACAAAAACACAACGGCAAATAATAATAATCAATCAATCAATCTTTATTTGTATAGCGCCAATTCATAGCAAGTGTTATCTCAAGACACTTTACAATAGAGCATAAAGCTCTTCATTTTATGGATACACATATATGCATAGATACATATATACATATAAAAGCACACATACATATATATACAAATATATACATCCAACACCCAACATGAATCCATATAGCCAATCTTGAATCCCTCCATCATGGCGGCAAGAAAAAACCTTCTGTTAAGCAGCAGGAAATCTTGAATGTGGATCCCAGTCTCATGATGAACAGCAAATCCACACGGTGCTGTGTTGGGTGTGAGGGCGAAGGAAGGGAGGTAAGAGGAGACAAGTGGACTAAAGTAAGAACTAAAGTTAGTGACAGATACATGAACCATAGACCTGTCATCTGATTTATTAGAGGTTAGCCTCTTGAGATTGTACATCTTGTTTTCAGGAGGGTCCTCATGTCTGAATGGTTGTGTTGATCATTTTATAGAAGTATAATCGATTATATTCTTAATGAAAATAAGAATTTATGGTAGTGACGAACTCATGGGTGCCCAGAACACAAGTCCATCCCTACCATGTTTGTCTCCGTTGAGTATAAATGTATTAAAGTCCTCTTGAGATGTGACATCCCATTTTCAAGAGGGACCCCATGACTATGCGGTGCTAAATATAGTTACTATAGATGTATCAACCATGGATAGGGAGATCATGCTAATATCTACATGAACAGCTATAATGATAATGGGAATGGAATGTTCCTAATGAAATGGCCAAATATGTGTCATGTTTGTAATTGTAGTTATTGAGGCTTTGTGTCTCCACCAAGGATCCCAGGCCACCGACAAGACGAGAGCCAGAGACGAGTACAGGAGCAAACAAAAGGGGCAAAGGCAGATATGGAGAGAGAGTGTGAGAGAGATAGAGCCCAATGTGCCAGATCCCCCAGGTGTCTAAGCCTATTGCATCTTAACTATGAGTCTAATTTATGGACTAATTTATGGACTATAAGCTGGTCCCTAACTGAAAGCTTTATCAAAGAGGAATGTTTTAAGTCTAACCTTGAAGGTAGAGAGGGAGTCTGCCTCCCGAACTCTGGTCGGTAAATGGTTCCAGAGAAGAGGAGCCTGATAACTGAAGGCTCTACCTCCCATACTACTTTTGGAGATTGATGGTACTACGAGTAGGCCAGCATTTTGGGAGCATAATGTTCTAGAGGGGTTGTACGGCACTACAAGCTCTTTAAGATAGACTGGTGCGACTTCCGGGTTACGGCATGGAGTAACCAGACGCACGGCGAAATCACACTCCCAGACAAACTGCAATTCATGCCTGAATCAACTTTATATTCAGTATTGCTTGATGAAAACAGATAAATGGATTTGGGAAGAACACGTAGAAGCCAAAAACCCGACGAAAAAGAGCCTACAAAACAGAAAAACACGACGACAGCCAGAGACAGCAGCGGAAAAATGGACCCGGGCAACATGGCGCCCGCGGACATAATAAAGGCGATTAACGACCTCAAAACTGATCTAAAGGGCAATAATAATGCTCTGCGACAAGAAATCAATCACCTTGGACAAGAAATCAACGGTAAACTGGATATGCTTGGGGTGGAAGTACGCAGTCTGTCGGACCGAGTGGAAGAAGCAGAATCCAGAGTGGAGGTAGTGGAGAGATGGGCGGCTGAGACGACTGAGGCCTTAACCTACTGCCTGAAGCAGCAAAAAGCCCTGCAACATAAATTCAACGACTTAGAATCACGCTTCAGGCGCAACAACATCCGCATCTTTGGAGTAGCTGAAGGAGAAGAGGGGGAAGATTCAGTACCGGAGTTCATCGAGGCGCTTATCCGGAGCAAGCTGCCGATCCCAGGCGATATGGAGTTAAAAATACAACGCGCGCACAGGTCCGGTGCTCAGAAGGCCGCTGCAGATAAACCCCTGAGAGCATTCATAATTAATTTTCAGGAATTCACCACCAAAGAATGGGTCTTAAAAGAGGCGTGGAAAAAAAGTAAGAACGAAAAGATCCAGCTGAATAACAAGACTCTTTATTTTGATCATGACTACTCGGCAGAAGTGGTCAAAAAATGGAAAGAATACAACGGGATCAAAAAGGCTCTGAAGGTGAAGGGGGTTCGTTTCCAAACGCCATATGTAAACATGCGCATCCACTGGGAGACGGGAGCTCGACTTTACAGCAGCACTGAAGAGGCAAGAATGGAGCTGAGGAGACGAGGAATCACCGTGGAGGAGGTGACACCGGCCGAGGGGTAGCCTGACTGGGGAGCACATTTGGGAGAGCTGCTGGGGTCGTGGCAGAAGGTAACGGGACATCACGGGGCTGAGGACGACGTCACCCGGAGAGCGCGGTACAAACTTAAAAGTTTCCAAAGTGATCATGCTGCTCAGAGAGATGGTCCCCTGCGCAAAGGAGGTAAATGATGAACTAGAAGTTATTACATGATGCTGGAGCGATCACTGCCACCGCAAAACAGAAATTTAAAAACTGGATTGGACTAAATATCAGGCTTAACATGGGCTATATTGTGAATAAATGTCTGGGTGAGACAACTTAATTTTCAGTAGCCTTTGTTGGACTTTAGGATGGCAGGGTTAGGCATTTTAAACGGTCTAGCCACCCTATACATAGGGCCCCATCTCAGAGATGGGATTAACCCTCGACCCACCAACAGGGTCTTGGTGAGGAGTTTTCTCCCCACAGTATGGAGGTCTGTTTTGTACTATGTTCAGTTGACTTTGTTCTGCCACTGTTCTCGTTCTTGTTTTTCTGGGTTGCCGAGGGGACAACACTACAAGGCTCTTCTTGTTTTTCTTTGTTCTAAAGATAATGTCATATAATCTGAAAATAGCTTCACTGGATGTTAATGGCTTGAGTAACCCGGTTAAGAGGAGTAGGGTGCTAGCAAAAATGAGGAAAGATAAATCCCAAGTATTGTTTTTGCAAGAGACACACATGTCAAATTTGGAACACAGTAAACTAAGAAAGTTTGGTTACTCCAATACATACTATAGTTCGTGTAAAAAAAATAGTAGAAAGAGAGGTGTTGTGACTATTATATCCAATGCATTAAACTTTGACCTGATTAAAGAAAAAAAAGATGATGAGGGTAGATACATAATAATTATAGGCAGGGTGGATAATGTCTTGGTCACATTTGCTAACATCTGTGCTCCTCCAGAGAGTAGCAGATCCTTTTTTAAGAGAGTATTTGAACTGATTGTATCTGAGAGTGAGGGAATCGTTGTCTGTTCAGGAGACTGGAATACAGTTTTAAACCACCAGTTAGATACAACAAGCAGGAACAGACATGGATCCTCAAAATCAAAAGATCTCAATAATTTAATAAGAGAGGCAGGCCTGATAGATGTCTGGAGAAGTAAAAGGAATTTACTCACTACTCAGCTACCCACAAAGTACACTCTAGGCTGGACTTTTTCCTGATGAATAATACAGACAGACACAGAGTACATGAGTGCACAATTGGAACAGCAGATATATCTGATCATAGCATTGTTTATCTGAATATACATTTAAACAGCAAGCCAAGAAATACGTTATGGAGGCTGAATATCAGTATTTTAAATAATAAAACTATAGTGGAAGAAATTAAAAAGTAAATTATTAAATGTATACATGATAATAAGGATGACCAGACTGACCCAACTATAATCTGGGACACGGTCAAAGCAGTTATGAGAGGGAAGTTGATATCAAGAACGGCTCATTTGAGGAAAATCAGGAGATTAAAATATGATCAATTAGAGAAGGAATTAGAAAAGCTAGAGAAACAACTACCTACAAACGACAATAAAGACATCGTAGGAAAACAAATTAAAGACACAAGGAAACAAATAGAAAACTTAATCAAAGATGAAATAGAAGTTAAAATGAGATTCACGAAGCAAACCTATGAATCAGGCCCGAGGGCAACACGAATATTAGTGAGGCGTCTTCGAACACAACAAATATCAAATTCAATTCATAAGATTAGGGACCCTCTATCAAATATATTGACATATGAACCAGAAGCAATTCATAGAATCTTTAAAAACTACTATGAGACCTTATATTCAAAGCCAGAGAACTCTGATGAAGAGAGAATTAAACAATTCCTGATCTCACTGGACCTCTCCTCAATAGGCTCAGAGCAAAATAGATATTTGACTGCCCCTATCACAAAAGAGGAATTGGACAAAGCCATAGGTAGACTGGCGACAAATAAGAGTCCTGGGAGCGACGGATATCCAAATGAATGGTACAAAAAGTTTAAAGAAGTCCTAACTACAGTATTATTGGAATCATTTAATTGGACACTTGAGAAGGCTGTAGCCCCTCCATCCTGGAAGGATGCTGTGATATCTGTTATCCCCAAAGAGGGGAAAAATAAAGATTATTGTGAGTCATACCACCCAATCTCTGTTTTGAACGTAGATTATAAATTGTTCACATCCATGATCACTAAAAGATTGGAGCTTTTCCTACCGGACCTGATACATGAAGATCAGACGGGGTTTGTAAAGGGTCGCCAAACACAGGATAACATCAGGCGCACTCTTCATATCATAGATCACATTAACAAACACCATACAAGCGCTGCCCTGATCAGCTTAGACGCTGAAAAAGCATTTGACAGGGTCAGCTGGGATTTTTTGTATAAAGTATGAAAGAGGATGGGATTCAACGATAAATTCATTAAATGCATAAAGGCACTGTATACAGACCCCTCAGCCAGAGTTAAAATTAATGGACACCTGACAGACCCCTTTAAATTGTACAGAGGGACACGACAAGGCTGTTGCACTAGCCCTGCCCTCTTTGCAATATTCATAGAGCCACTTGCTCAAATAATTAGACAGGAGGGAGGAGTTGACAGGAATCACGATAGCAGGAGATGAGCACAAAATAGGCCTATTTGCTGACGATATAATTACCTTTCTTCAAGACCCAAACTCAACGTTTCCTAAATTAGTAAAAGTAATGGAAGATTTTGGAATTATGTCAGGCTACAAATTAAAAATGTCTAAAACTCAGGTTTTAACGTTTAACTACAAGCCAAATAAAGAAATTAGGAAGAGATATAATTTTAACTGGAATGCTAAGTCAGTAAAATACCTAGGAGTGATAATAACTCAGGAACTTAAAAGCACGTATGAGATAAACTACAAACTGATAAACGATAATATTCAAAAAGACGTGGCAAAATGGTCAACACAAACAATGGATTTTAGTTCAAGAATAGAGGTGGTTAAAATGAATCTCTTGCCTAGGTTGTTATATCTTTTCCTCTCGCTTCCAGTTAAAGTACCAGACTCACAATCCACAGCATGGGACAAGCTAATATCCAGGTTCATCTGGGCGGGGACCAGGCTGAGGATAAGATTCAAGACCCTCCAGATAGATAAAGAAAATGGTGGACTGGCGTTGCCCAGCTTTAGGGAGTATTACTATGCAGCGCAGTTAAGATATATAGTGTATTGGTGCTCTCCGAGTTATCAAGCCAGATGGAAGGTCATTGAGATGGACCTGGATCAGGCCCCTCCACAGTCTAGATTAAGTAGAAAAGAACAGATGGACTTTCAGTGTGAAAACTCAATTATGAGAGAAACATTTAAAACATGGTATGATGTGGTTAAAAAATATAACCTAAGAGGAAACAGTAAGCTGCTGATATGGCCCTCTCACACCTCCAAGTTCAGACCAGGAGTATTAGATAACTCCTTTGAAAAGTGGAGAGACAAAGGAATGACAGCCAGATGTACATTTGTAGATAAGCAAAATTTTAAATCATTTAGACAGTTAAAAGATGAGTTTGGATTAGAAAATAGAGATTTATACAGATACCTTCAACTAAGACACTTTTATGAGACAGAAGTTAAAAAGGAAATCTCAGTGGAAGGGAATGATGTGATTGAGGTGTTAACAGGTGCATATAAGCAAACTCCTCTAAGAATTGTCTCTAAACTATACAGAGGGTTATTAAAGCAACAGGGAAGAAAGACGGTGTATATAAAAATGAAATGGGAAAAGGAATTTAACATTGTGTTGTCTGAGAGTGATTGGCAGTCCATGTTCAAGACCCAACATACATCAACTAGCTCTAAAAGATGGAGGGAGTTTGGATGGAAAAATTTAACACGTTTTTTTATCACACCAAAAATTAAAGATAAACAATTAGGTCAACAACAATACTGTTGGAGACAATGTGGGCAACTGAATGCCAACCACTCTCATATATTTTGGTCATGTTTGAAAATACAGATATTTTGGGATGGAGTTTTGAGAGTTATGGGTGAAATTTTTGAATATAGTATCCCTAATGATCCCCAGTTTATATATCTAGGACTGATACCAGACAATGTGATATGTAAAAAAGATAAATACCTGTTTAAGATCCTATCTCTTGCGGCTAAGAAGGCCATTACAAGAGCCTGGCTGAGTTCTGAGCCACCTGGACTGAATCACTGTCTGGACGTTGGGGAGGAAATCCGATTAATGGAACAAATGACCTACAAGCTACGAATTAAAACAGAACTTTACACTGCAAGATGGTCAAAGTGGCCCTTTTATGTAACAGAGTAGTGTTTGTCCCCCTTGTATTACTTGTATTACTGTTCTTGTGTTTTTGTTTCTGTCTTTATTAAAAGGAAAAAATAAAGTTTAAAAAAAAAATAAATAAAAAGATAGACTGGTGCCTGTCCACTGAGAGCTTTATAGGTGAGGAGAAGAATTTTGAATTCTATTCGGAATTTTATGGGAAGCCAATGCAGAGAAGCTAATACAGGAGTAATGTGGTCTCTTCTCCTAGTTCTAGTCAGTACATATGCTGCAGCATTTTGGACCAGCTGAAGTGTCTTAAGCCACTTGCTGGGACAGCCTGAAAGCAGAGAATTACAACAGTCCAGTCTAGAGGTAACAAAAGCTTGGACTAGCTTTTCAGCATCGCTCTGGGACAGGATAGGCCTGATTTTGCCGATGTTACAAAGATGAAAAACGCTGTTTTTGAAATTTGCTTTATTTGGGAGTTAAAGGATAAATCCTGATCAAATAGAACTCCAAGATTTCTAACAGTTGTGCTTGGTGCCAGGCTAAGGCCATCTATGACAGATAAATCATTAGAAAAGGTTTCACTAAAGTGTTGAGGGCCTAGCACAATGATCTGTGCTAGGCCTAGCACAATGATCTGGGCGTGATCCGTCTTGTCTGAGTTAAGAAGAAAATTTCTGGCCATTCAAGTTCTGATGTCCTTTAAACATGCGTCCAGTTGAGATAATTGGTTTGTCTCACCTGGCTTCAGTGATACATAAAGCTGTGTATCATCAGCGTAACAGTGAGAATTAACAGAATATTTCCTCATGATATCACCAAGGGGAAGCATATATAGAGAGAAGAGAATTGGACCTAGCACAGAGCCTTGAGGAACTCCGTAAGTTACTTTAGTGTACACAGAGGACTTGTTGTTCACTTGTTGTTGGGGCGTCGGTGGCGCATTTGGAGAGTGCGCTTGGTCAGTGATCGGGAGGTTGCAGGTTCAAGCCCAGCTCTGGGCGACACATGGCGTTGTGTCCTTGGGCAAGACACTTAACCCCAAGTTGCTCCCACTGCTGTGTCAGTGGTGTGTAAATGGGCATGAAAGGGTGTGAATGTGTTAGAGATACTGATGGATAACCAACATAGAAACTCTGAACCATCAGTGAGTGAATGTGAGAGTGAATGGGTGTGAATGGGTAGGTGTGACCTGCGGTATAAAGCAGCTTTGAGTAGTCCAAGACTAGAAAAGCGCTATATAAGCTCAAGTCCATTTACCGTTTATCATTCACGTGTACAAACTGATATCTATCAGATAAGTAGGACTTAAACCAATTTAGGGCAGTCCCTGTAATCCCAAGTAACGTCTCTAATCTCTGTATAAGAACATCATGATCAGTGGTGTCGAAAGCAGAAAACAAGTATAGAGAGAAGTCCATCATCTGAAGCTGAGAGTAGATTGTTGGTTACTTTAACTAGAGCAGTCTCTGTGCTATGATGAGCCCTAAATCCTGACTGGAAGTCCTCAAGCAGGCTATTGTCTTGAAGGAAGTCACATAGCTGATCAGCTACTACTTTCTCCAGGATCTTTGAGGCAAATGGAAGGTTTGAAGAAGAAGAAACAGAGCAGCAAATTAAAAGAACACAACAGCAAGTAAATAAAAACAACATCAAATAAATAAAAATAACAGCAAATAAAAAACACAACTCAAATAACTAAACACAACAGCATTGTTTTTTTTTATTTGCTGTTGTGTTTTTTAAGTTGCTGTTGTGGTTTGCACTTCAGGGTCATCGTAGTTAAATGTTCCAGAAGTGCCAACAAAGCATCATGTCTGCATATTCACGGTGTGGCCTTTCATATACACAGAATAAATTATCCATCAGACTATGGTAATGCTCCTGACAGACAGGCTGGCTTGTAGTCATCACAGCTAAGTCTCTAATAATGTGTTTCTGGATTCGTTGTTCAAATCAAATCAGACCAGTCATAAAAAGTTCACCCCGTACAGAGTGAGGTAATGAAGACATGAACTATTCAGACCAAAAACATTCTTGAACCAGCCTGTGAAATGTTTACTTCTGCAGAACGCCTCTAGTGAACACTTGCAGAACTGCAGCTTGGTTTGTGTACAGGAGGCCATGGAGCTTTATAAGTCAGATTGAAGCTTCTTCATTTTCAACAAAAAATGACTGTACATAAATTATTTTAAAGAGGCAAAGAAAGAAAATATCAGCAGAGCTGGAATGTACATCTCCTGAGTTGGTCTTTTTTCCTGCTCCCTCCAGCCTCTGAGACATGATGAAGAAATGCACCTTGTATGTTTAGATGTAGGAGAATCGAGTTGGTTTACTGTCTACAGACACTTTGTCAGACAGCAGTGTACAAGCAAAGTGCTCGTAGACCTTTTTTACAGACCAGCAGTCACCTGTTTATACCCAGCGAACCAATCACAAGGCTGGCAGTCTGCAGTTTTGCAGTGTGTTGGGACATTTTAGGAGGGACAAATAAAAATCAAGCTTAATAATTTTGCCTTTATCATTTTAGTTATGATAGGCTGGTTCCCACAACATTTTGTTGTGGGAAGAGTCTTGGAGTAAGTATGAATATGTTTTCTTGTGTGTTCAGGTGTGGGACGTCACCATGCAGGATCTGTGTTCTGGCTCTGTGACTCTGGATTCTTTTAAAGCCATCGTCTTTGTTGGAGGATTCAGCTACGCAGACGTGCTCGGATCAGCTAAAGGTGCTTGCAGACACCCTCAAACACACACACATCACCTGTTGCAGTCTAGTTAATTGCTGTTGTTACTCTATTTCTTTCTCTGCTCATCAGGTTGGGCCGCATCTGTTGCCTTTAACTCCAAAGCGAAGGCGGAGTTTGAAGGTTTCCGTCATCGCAGCGACACTCTAAGTCTGGGCGTGTGTAACGGGTGCCAGCTGCTTGCCCTGCTGGGCTGGGTGGGCGAGGGGGAGGAGGGAGCAGGTCAGAGGAACATCATCAGTACCTTACAGTATGAGATAAAGATAGTTTGATGTGCTGGTTTTAAAATATCCTTTGGTCCACAGATGGAGATGTTGTTCTAACACACAATCTGTCTGGACGATTTGAGTCCCGGTTTGTGAGCGTGGGGGTTCAGGAGTCTGCGTCAGTGTGGCTCAGAGGGATGCAGGGCTCTGCTCTGGGAGTGTGGGTCGCACATGGAGAAGGTGAGATCTCCAGAATCACACCTGACACCTTGATACCTCAGGACTTTTGGTGTAGACCGCCTGTTGCTGTGGACTTAAAAAGCTTCAAAAACTTCAATTGCAATTATGTGTCCATTCCCTTAGCCCCATTCCATTCTCAATACAATCCCTGATATTAACTTCAGAGAGATCAACAAAAATAAATACACGATAGGTCATACAAACAGCACACATATTAGTGTGACCCTGACAAACAATCATGGATGACCTGCTGTGGACCTGTTTAACTCCATTTGCTCTACCCTGCATCAGCCATTAACAGAAATGACATCTTTAACATAAATTAATACTTTAGGCCAGTTAAACCCAATCAGTTCAGCTACATGGTGCTATATCAATCAACATCATTCCTCTCTAGGTCATATTCTTTATAAATGTTCATTTCAATATTAGATTGATCTCTCTTTCCATGGTTGTATTAATTATACATCCATTGTGACGACCTTTACAGTCATATGGACATAAGGGCCCTCTTGAAAATAAGATAAATGGTAAGTGGACTTGAGTTTATACAGCACTATTCTAGTTTTTGAGTACTCAAAGCTGCTTAACACCGCGGGTTGCATCTACCCATTCACACCCACTCACTCTCACATTCACTCGCTGATGGTTGGAGGTCCTATGTGGTCCATCAGTATCAGCTAACACATTCATGCCCTTCCATACCCATTTAAATGCCACTGATGCAGCAGTGAGAGCAACTTGGCGTTATGTGCTGCCCAAGGCTGTGCTCAAACAAATTACTGACCAAGTCCACTATCAGACTGCATCACTGGTGATGCCACATCTCAAGGAACTTCCCTTTAATACATTTATATTCAACAAATATGGTGCTGTACAAATAAAGATTGATTGATTAGGTCTATACTCATCAAAGGCAAATGTGATTTTATTCCCTTTGTCTCTGTCTGGAGAGTATGGCCTCATCCTGCTCTATTGTAAAGTGTCTTGAGATAACACTTGTTATAAACTGGTGCTATACAAATAAATATTGATTGTCTGTTGATGATTTGAAAATGAACTTTGAAGCCTCCTGTGAAACAAAGTATACAGGATCACAGTGGTTTTGTATTGGTTCAGGGAACTTTCACATGATCACATCATTGCAACAACTTTTTGTCAAACTTGTGTTTTTTGGTGTTATGGTTTGTCACACATCTATAGGGAGAGGAGTCTCTTTAATCAAATCATTGGTTTTAAGGTGTGAGGCAGGCCTACCCAGGGGGGCCAAAGAGGACTTCAAGGGAGACTCGGAAAGAAGAAAATCGGCAAATAATGCTGTGCTCAGCCAAATTCTGCTCTAACAGAGATCTATATGCAGTCACAATTAAGTATATATCTCTATCTATAAAATATGACTCTGGAGCTCCCTTGAGTAGCGTAATCTTTAAATTTAGTGGAAAATATTTATTTCATGTTATTTTCCTACAAACAGATTTACCGGAGTCTCAAACATGCTTCTTCATGAGGTAACTCAGAGATAATTTATACAGTCCACCCTCCGCTCCTCCTCACAGGTCTGATGCAGTTCCGTAACTCCAAAGCTCAGGACCGGATCATCTCAGGTGGGCTGGCTCCCCTCCGTTACCTTGATGACCAGGGTCTTCCTACTGAGGAGTACCCGATGAACCCTAACGGCTCCCCGTTGGGAGTTGCCGGGCTCTGCTCCAAAGATGGGAGACACCTTGCCATGATGCCCCACCCTGAGCGCTGCACCCTCAGCTGGCAGTGGCCCTGGGCCCCCAGGAATCTCAGGGCATCCCTCACACCATCACCGTGGTTACGCATGCTTGAGAATGCCGCCTCCTGGTGTAGAAACGCTCCCTGAGAGTGTGTTAGTGTCTTGTTTGTGTTACAGATGTGTGTTACACCTGTTTACTGATGAAATACAGCTGTACTGTCACTGTGGGGATTTACTAAAATTTACTGTAAGGCTGGAGATAAATTTGCTGTCTAACCTTTTTTTACATCACAAATATCGACATCTTGAGCATATTTGTGTTTACATGTCTGACGATGAAGGGCCTACAATTGTGCTAAAGTCCTTGATAAAACTAGCCTTAAATTGTCTATGATGTTTAATTGGTTGGACTCTGTTGCAGTTTGTCAGTTTGCCCTTAAAGCAATACACTAACTTTTTTTGTTGTTTATCCCGAGTCCATGACAAGCAGATAGACCACCTTCTTTCATCATTTTCAAAGTCCAGTAACAAGAGACAGCCAGAGCTCACGCACAGCTAGTTAGCTTAGCTCAAACACTGAGAGTTAACAGGTATAGCTAGTCTGCTTCTGCCTTTAGTCATCCAATAAAGTCTTATTAAACTCTTGGTATTTCAGCTGTTTATTTCTCCCCTTGAATACTGATTGGCATTGTATTTTCTATTTTTGAGAAGTCTGATTAGTCACATGTATACTGAAGTTCAACTTGTTTAGATTCTGCATTTGTGGAATGAGCTAAACGTGGGTAGTGCTTGGAAAAAAGAAACAGCTCAGTCACACCTGGTAACTGTTCTCATCGTTCACTTAATAGAGCTGTTCAAAAGATTTGTTTGCCAAAGTCACATCTCTTGTTCAAACAAGGAAAGTAGGTCAACAAAACAAAGCTTCTGCTAAAGGAAGATACTATGATGATAGTAGAAAATAAGGTAAAAACAAGTTGCTGAAGAGTTTCTCTGATGACTGTAGGCAAAGGGAAGCTAGCAATACCCATTGACTCCCAGTGTTTGAGCTAAGCTGACTAGCAGTGGGCTAGCTTTGGCCATCTCTGCCTTGTTGGTGCACACACAGTCAAAAGACTGATGTCTATCAGCTTGTCATGGACGCTGGAGAGAGGCAAGACATGGAGAAATAAAACTGTTAAAGTAACCTTGAAAGGAATACTACACCCAAACAACGATTTGGCCTCATTTTCTACTCACCCTCATGCTGAACAACACTGTGGAGTAGTTTTGGAACATCTAGGATGCAGCCGGAGATCTGGGGGTATCCTCGCTGTCCACTGATATTGATATCATGACTTCGGTCAGAGCCCGAACAAACAGTGTCCTTAAAAGTCCACAAAAAGTGGCCAATATTCCTCCATACTGCTCGTGCGCTGTAATCAAGTGTCCTGGTAGCGTCCACCATTTACTCGAAGCTTGACATCATTTAGCACATGTTTATAGCCTAAACAGTACTACTTGCATTTCTATGATACTCTTCACGGTGCCCTCACGGAGGCGGATGAGCAAACAAAGGAATCGCACTCTGCAATAACTAGGAGGCGTAGAACAAGAAATCTCACATTCTGCTGTGAACAGCAGACGTGGACAGACACAAAGGGGTCAGCAGAATGTGGGATTTCTTGGGTTCTTGTTTCTTTTCTACACTCCTAGTAGTAGCAGATACTGTTGAACAGTCTTATTAATTCCCAGTGTTTTTCCCCTCTGATAGTTTTCTTTTCAGAAAAAAAAAACTGAAATGTTATTATTGCTGCTGATGTAGTAGACCCACTTTCCCCTCCACCACCATTTATTTTGAGAAAAAATCATTATGAATTGAATAATGTTTTTTGAGGTATAAATAGTTAAAAGAAATGCTGTTTGTAGTGTTACAGTAATGTTTGATTTTTGTCTATTTTAGGAAAATATGGAAAATGTACCTTGTTGCTTTCACTGCTAAAACAGTAATACAAGAGAAAAATGTCTTATTATTCTTTGTTTAGCAATAAATGGTTGTCACAGAATCTGAGTCATAAACTGACATATCTTTCGTAAAAATCAAACTATATTGAGACCTGTTTGCTAACACAACAAATAAATTGAAATACGTGACACAAAGCTAATTTATTGCACACTCAAAAAAATGTAGAAAATATCGTCAACGTTATATCCCTAACATTGGCTAGATGTTTAAATGTTTGTTGTCAAAACTGTACATCTCAAAATGATAAAATCCCAAAGTGTCATTATTTTTCAGCACTGCCTTAACCCTGTTGGGCATGGAGTTCACCAGAGCTTCACATTTTGCCACTGAAATCCCCCCTCCCCTCCCCGGTTCCAGCCTGCACCCCCAACCCAAGAGGAGATAAGTAGGATTGATATGGATGAATTTTTGTTTTATTTGGCCCCATTGACATCTGTTGTGAAATTATTGCCCCTTTTCTAAATGGTCTCTGTTGAGTATAGATCATAACTAAAGAAATATCTTTTGTATGTTATATGGTGAATAAATAAAGGAGGCACATGATAATAAATACTCTATTCTTTAAATATAGAAATCATACAAGGTATTTACATAACAGCATCATAGTGCAAAAACTAGTCAGAATGCCATATTGATCAGAATACATCAATAGATTGGTAAAAATTACACAACACTTCAACCACAATATGAACATACAGGAAATAAAGTACATTTATATACATTACATAACATTTTTACACACTTAGAGCTGAATTAAATTGCATCATGGTTGGTCAGTTTTATGCTTCATTATTTCCCGCTGAGCTCCCACTGACTGATGGTTCCCGTGTTTCTGGCACCATCTGTTGGTTGATGTTGATGATGCAGATCAGCAGCAGGACGACCACCACCAGGTCGTCCAGGAGGCCCAGCAGCCCACAGAGAGAGGAGTTCGTCTGTAGAGAGAGGGTGGGAGCGGAGGAGGAAGGGTCCTGTGGGGATGAGGAGATGGAGATGACCGTCCCGACACAGCAAAGAGCCACTCTGAACAAAAACAACCACACCAGTCCACCCATCCCACCCAGACCTCGGAACAGGACCTGCAGGACGAGCGGCGCGTCACACAGGTAATCTGTCACCTGGGGAGAAGAAACAACATGCATTGTGAGACTTAAACGATAATATTTGTTTAAGTTAAGACTAGTGATCGTCAACGAGTGGGTTGGAGCCTAAACGGAGGCTCAATATTGTATATATCTGATCTGTATGGCAAAAAGTCAGAAGGCCCATGTGGACATACAGGTTCCCACCCATTTCGGCTTCATTCTGTATCTCCATGGTAACAGGTTGGAGGTTGTGTTGTCACTTTGTTAGCAAGATTAAACAAAAACTCCTGTACAGATTTTGCTGAAATGTTAAGGAGAGGTTTGTTATGGCAAAACTTAAAAATAATTAGATTTGGGTGGTGATCCAGATAACCACCACTTTTGAGCAATAACTGTCTGATAATGATATCAACATGATTGTAAGTGCTAGGTGTGGGTTTTTAGGGTCAAGGAATCATATCATAATGGTAACTTTATTGGAACTAATGCTTATACATGTAACAGTGAATTGCAAGGTACCTTGGCGGAGATGTGCGCTCTCAAAGTGTTTTCTTGTTTATTTTATTTTCCTGAGTTAAGGCATGACCTTGGGAGCTCATGTCAATACCTTATCATGAAAAACTGTCAAATAAAATGAATGAATGCTCGATCCTCCAGTGTCTCTATGATGATGTCAGTTTAAACACGTTTTATTTGTCACCTCTCCTTATTCGATCACATTTTGCTCCGTCTAAGGTCCAAAAAACATTATTCATGATAAATTTGAGTGATTTGGGTCACGACTCCTTGTTGGAGAGGAGGTGCCTTCAGGGGCTTGACCATCTGGGAACCACTAGTTTACAGTAGTTATAGTAGAAACATGTCTGAAGGTTACTGACCCTCCTCGGGGCTCCAGAGTAGCGTTTGTTGTAGTCTGTAATTTCCACCAGAACTTCCTTTGACTGACGGTCTGACCGACTGTCGCTGAAGAGATGACACAACACACTGACCTGAAGAATCAAAAAAACAAATGAAAGCATTTAGTTTCTGTTCAGCGTCATTATCCAGAGCTCTCATGGTTCAGATTGTACCTTCTGTCTGCAGAGAGGGCAGCTGATGGCATCTAACCAAGAACCATGTCTCCAGTATGCCATCAAACAAGGAGCTGTACCAAAAAAAATAAAAATAATCAATAGTTATGTTGTATTGTTTACCTAAAAAAGGCAAAGAGCAGGGCTTGAGGCCTTGTGCTCCAGGGGGTCTCAACTTAAAGTCATTATAGGTGAGCATTAGTGGTGAAGTCTAATAATGACCTTCCCATCCTTCATAAAGCTGTGCACTCTGAAGACATTTTTTGCAACACAGTGTAAGTGTGATTACTTCAATTCACCGAAGAGTCCTTTAAACACGTATATATCACCCTTGCATCATATGCCTCCAGTAGCACCGCTGTTTCAGTAAATTCTGAAAACCACCTTCTTCATATAAATCACTCCTGTCTGTATCTCTGAAATGGGTTTTCAGAAGTAATTTAAAGGGATAAGCAAACTTTTTTTCTTTTCATGTCTTGCCACACACCTGTTTTAAGCCATTCTTAAATTTGCAGGCAATTTGCATTTAAAAATGACTCACAAATCAACAGCTCACTCACAACAGCAAATCAGTTCTTATCATTCACTTAAAAGAGCATAACATAAGACTTGACTCATTTGCGAATGTCACATCTCTAGTGCAAACCACCACGGAACAAAACAAAGCCTCTGTTTAGGACTAGAGGAAATAACACAGTGATGGTAGAAGATCATGTTACATTACAATAGAAAATGAGTCACAACAAGCCAACAGGACTATTAGGGTTGCTTAAGAGGTTCGCTGATGAATGTAGGCAGAGGCAGGCTAACACTTTTTATTGACTCCCAGTGTTTGAGCTAAACTAATTAGTGATGGATGAAATCTGCCTGTCTCTTTCTTGTTACTGCACACACAGTCTAACGAAGTGAATGGGGTCCCAAATTGATCTTTGCCAGGGGGCACAACACTGAATCTGCCTTTAAAGTGGTTTACATATGGTAAAGGCTAAATGGACTTTAGCTTATATAAAACTTTATTGGTCTTTGACAACTCAAAGCAGCTTTAGACCACAGATCACATCTACGCCCATTCACTCTCATAATCACTCACTGATGGATGGAGTTTCTATGTCAGTTGCTCATCAGGATCAACAAACATATTCACTTACTTTCATACCCATTTGCATGCCATAAACTTAACAGTGGGAGTAACTTGGCGTTAAGTATCTTGCTTAAGGACACATCGCCATGTGACAGCTGGAGCACACTATCAGACTGCACCACCGATGCCCCAGTATACATATAAATGTCAGAGTAAAATTAATTTTGATGATTGTGTGTGTTTGAATCTCACCACAGAACAGGTGACCACAGTTGGTCTGGACAGGGAAGGTGGCAGTCTGCAGACAGACAGGACATGACTGAGACGAGTCCTGAACAGACCACAAGAAAGAAAAATGTTTTTTAATCTTATCAAAGATGTGATGGAACCTGCAGCCTCTCAGGGGACTGGTGCAGTGTGGACATTTTATCTTGTTCATAACCCAATTAAGACTAAACCAGGGCCTACTTTTTGGTCCTAACCCTGCAGTTGAGACCCACTGCTGTAGGATGCAACCCTCTTGTCTAAGAAATGGGTCATCTTATGAAATGCATACAACAATATAATGATTGTGTTCCAGTTTTTTTAATTAATCAAATTTTTTATTGCTATTTTACACAGCTTCCAAACTTTTAAAAGCATTTGATGGTTAAAAATCACATCAGGTGCATGAAGAACAGGTGTGACAATCCCCAGGCAATATTTAAATCTGCTGTAATCAGACTGACCCACAGGAAGTATATTGTATTATTTTACTGTCTCACCTGGTGACAGCTCCAACATCCTGACTGTTCAGGTGAGCACACAACCGGTCTACATGACCTCAGATGAGCTTCAGAGAGTGAACGATCCAGTCTGCAATGAGACAACAAGGCAAATATTTCAAACACAATTTAATACACTATCACTACTAGAGACACACGAACAATGCCAAGTAAACATGATTTAGTTTTGATGCTAACAGTTAGCTGCTGCTCACCTGGACACTCTGGGACTAAAGCAGACTTACCTGCACTAACATGAGACTGAAATGGATTAAGATGAGGCACTTTGGTCTTTCCCCTTCTTGTCAGTTTAGTATTGTTTGTGTTTCTGGCTGATAAAAGCTGGTAAAAGTACCATTGAAACTTTTTTGCACTTTGTTAGTTCTTTGGCATCCACCTGTTGGAACACTTGGCACAGCTACCAAACTGTTTTGTTACATCAAGCCTGGGTTTGACTGTTGAGTCATTAGTCGATGTTTGGACAAGAAACTGGCAAGGCTCCCTGGCTGCCCGACAGCTCCACCCACTCGTCCATACAGGGTTAAGCACAGCCAACCTTGAATACAATTTTTCCAGTAAATAGTGATAGGTCTACTGTCAAGTGTCTTTACAATGACATGACTTCCCATAATTGACAAAGGAAGGACTTGACACACTCAGGGTTTTTCAGTCATTCTCCTAATTTATTTAAACCAGTAGAGAAGTTAAGACAGTGAAAAACCTACAATCACTTAAAAAAGAAACCAATGTTAATAAAACTCAGCAATTTTCATCAAACAAGGTAGAAATACATGTAATTAAGCACTGACCTACCAGAAACCTTATTCTTTATTTTTGAACCACTACAGTTTTAATTAACCATTTTTTACTTTGTTTTATCATGAATTATTTTATACAGATTTATTTCAGACTTTAGACATGTATTTCTTTCATCATTTTGTGTGCTAATCATTATTAAACTAACATGAATTAAGTATTTAAAGCCATTTTACTGTAGATTTTAACATTTCTATTTTAACAGAAATACTCTATTCTATACATAAATAAGTTTAATTTGCATTTTAGTATAGCAAAATTTGCTACATTTTTACTAATACTATTTATATTTTTTGCAACTTAACTCAACAATTTCAACTCAAATTTCTGGACAAGGTCTTTACCAAACTAATGGGGTCGATGATTCATCATACAAATCAAAAAATGTATGATAACTATACAAGGCAGGTAACCCAAAGACACAACATACACACGTGGACAAAATTGTTGGTACCCTTCCGTTAAAGACAGAAAGCCCAAAATGGTCACTGAAATGACTTCACACTGACAAAAGTAAGAATAAATTAAAATTTACTGAAAATCAACAAATGAAAATCAGACATTGCTTTTTAATTGTGGTTCAACAGAATCATTTTAAAAAAACAAAATGATGAAACTGGCTTGGACAAAAATGATGGTACCCCTACAAAGGATTGAAAATTATGTGAGCATATGGACATGATAAACTAAGGTGTGTTCTGTAATCATCATCACAGGTGTCTTCAGGCTTGTAATTAGTCAGTCTGCCTATTTAAAGGCTGAAAATTGGTCACTGTGCTGTTTGGTATCATGGTGTGTACCACACTGATCATGGACCACAGAAAGCTAAGGAGAGAGCTGTCTCAGGAGATTAGAAAGAAAATTACAGACAAGCATGTTAAAGGTAAAGGCTATAAGACCATCTCCAAGCAGCTTGATGTTCCTGTGACTACAGCTGCTCAGATTATTCAGAAGTTTAATGTCCACAGGACTGTAGCCAACCTCCCTGGACGTGGCTGCAGGAGGAAAACTGATGACAAACTGAAGAGACGGATAATATGAATGGAAACCAAAGAGCCCAGAACAACTTCCAAAGAGATTAGAGGAGAACTCCAAGGTCAAGGTACATCAGAGTCAGATCACACCATCCATCACTGTCTGAGCCAAAGTGGACTGAATGGAGGACATCACTGTTGAAAGCAAATCATAAAAAAGTGAGACTGGAATTTTCCAAAATGCATATTGACAAGTCACAAAGCTTCTGGGAGAATGTCCTTTGGACAGATGAGACAAAACTGGAGCTTTTTGTTAAGTCACATCAGCTCAATGTTCACAGACACAAAAATAAAGCATACAAAGAAAAGAACACTGTACCTACTGTGAAACATGGAGGAGGCCCAGTTATGTTCTGGGGCTGCTTTGCTGCATCTGACACAGAGTGTCTTGAATCTGTGCAGGTACAATGAAATCTGAAGACTATCAAGACATTTTGGAGTGAAATGTGCTGCCCAGTGTCAGAAAGCTTGGTGTCAGTCACAGGTCATGGGTCCTCTAACAGGATAATGAGCCAAAACACACAGCTAAAAACACACAAGAATGACTCAGAACAAAACACTGGACTATTCTGAAGTGGCCTTCTATGATCCCTGATCTAAATCCTGTTGAACATTTGTGGAAAGAGCTGAAACATGCAGCCTGGAGAAGACAGCCTTCAAACCTGAGACAGCTGGAGCAGTTTGCTCATGAGGAGTGGGCCAACATACCTGTGGACAGGTGCTGAAGTCTCACTGAGAGCTACAGAAATCACCTGACTGCAGTGATTGACCAAAAGGTTGTGCAACAAAATATTAAGTTACACAAGGAGCCCAATGCATAAAAACTCTCCAAATTGAATGGATAATCAGGGGACAGAGGCAGGAGCTGCAGATGTGACGACAACAGCAAGTGGCTGCATGCTTGAAAACAACAGCAATGTGAAAAAGTGATCTCCATGGATGCAGCAAGATCTGCAGTTTTATCATTAATGGACTTGATTTCTCCTTTTTAAAAGGAGCGAAGAAAGTCACTTAAAGCTGTCTATGGGAAATAGTGATTTTCTTCTTCCGTCTCTGCTGGGACAGATAGAGAGACGCAGAAATGCCGCACGAATGATGCTGTAGTCATGGTTACCCTACAGTATGAAATTTGCTCTCCTCAGAAGTTCACTGGGAGAACTTGGTGGGTTTTGTCTTTGACGAGATTCATGTCACATTTAAGTGCCAGATGACACATTGATGTGGTACAATTTAACGTAAGATCACACAATGGTGGAAGGACTGAAGTTCTCGTAGTTTGAGCTAACAAGGTCGAGTTGCTACGTCATACTGTGGCTTGATGTGACTGGTCTGTGAAGAGTGTGTCGAGCAGACTGATCATCTTATCACCAGCTGCTCTGTATTTTAAGGTTCTGCCCTCTAAAAGTACAAAACATTAAAACGAGATTAAAAATGAGATTCATGCGATTTAAAAAACAACTCATTGTTCACGACTGTAATTAATAAATCACGATTAGCACGATAATTTGACATCCTTACTTTTTCTGTCTTCTATTTATGTTTACGCTTCATCATACAATGATAAAGACATTTTACACTTATCGATTACTTCAAGTCTGCACAATTGTGTAAGTAAAATTAATTTGTGAAGATTTTCATGATGAACAACTACACTGAAGAATCCCATAGGCCCCAGCGTGATGCCAACTTTCTGGTTAGCCCACAAGAATATGTCACCCCTGCACCAGTCTGCTGAGGCAGCTTCAACTCAGTGAGACTGAGAGTTTTACCAGGACTGATGAATGTTTGGTCTGTTCATCTTCAACTTTATTGTCCCCTCAGGGAAGTTTGCTTGCAGTGAAAAGGCACTTAAACAAAGTCACACCAACTCAGTCGCAGTATGTAAAATTGAAGTCCATAAACAAAGGATCAAATCTTTCAAATCACGAAAAAAATTATCTGTCTAATATTATATTTATAGTCAGGTGAGATATATTTAACCCATTATTTAAAAAAAAAAACGCGAAAAATTATTCTTATTTTATATAAAACCACAGTCAGTAGATGAGATTTTAAGGTAAAATGTCAAAAGATTCTTAAAATAGAAGTTTGACCCCATCAATGTGGGGTCTATTGCTTTGCAAAATTACATACGATGGTGGTCCGAAACCCTCTTTATCACAATTATGGGTGAAATGATTGTTTTAGTGACCCTCAGACCTGCTTGGACCTGTCAGAGACCTGGGTTTACCTTGGGTTAGAGTATATTCACCAAAACCTGGACTAACAAGAGACTCACCTGGACTGACATTGACCTTAAACTTGTTCAGACTGACATCAGTCCTGTTGTTCAGACCAGTGGATCTTAAATAGTTTGAGTCCAACACAATAATAACTTAAAATTGTACAAGAAAGAATGAATGAGCTGCTGACTGTGTCAAAGTGCTGCCCTGATGGTGGAGTCATGTTGGGTTTGAAATAAATATAATAAATGAATAAATGAAATATTTTAGAATGCATTTTAATATGATATATGAGGATATAATAATATAATATAATGAGGAATAAGACAATGACCTGCATTTTTGAGTGCCTTGAGATAGCATTTGTTATGATTTGGTGCTGCATAAATAAAGATTGATTTGATTGATTGACTGATGAATTTTTTTTATTTACTGACATTGATTTAGTTATGTATGGATGATCATTAAATAATTACTTAAATTTCTTGTTAATTTATTAAAATGGGAATTCGATAAATAAATGTGTTAACAAATGTGCCATCAATCAATTAAAATACCAATTCACTGACATATAAAAACATATAATTTTTACATAACAATTCACATAGTAAAAAGATGTATAGTTGTTTCATACCAAGTCATTTAAAGAAAAAACATACACAGTATAATTATTTCAATCTGTAAGGGCTGTGTCACCAGTGGAACCCTGGGCTGGTCAGAACCCCTCTGTGTAAAGTTTGTATGTTCTTCTTGTGCATGTGTGGGTTCCCACTGGGCACTCTGGCTTCCTCCCACAGACTAAAAACATACTCTTTGGGTTGGGCGGTGAAAAAAATGCTGTCAGGTATGAGTACGAGTGTGAATGGTTGTCTGTCTCGCTTTGAGGCCCTGTGATTGGCTAGTGACCAGTTAAGGGTGCCCCCCTTAAGTATTATTATTATTATTATTATTATTATTATTATTATTTGTCCCCATTCATAAGTTTCTGTTGCGTTTTAATGTCTGTCACTGAGTTGATGACTTTTATCAAATTTAAAGAAACCTTTCATGAAACTGTTCATTCTATCAGGGCTGCTCAAGACTCACCTTAAGTAACATTAGATATGCTGCAACACAACGAAACACACCTGAGTAACAACACGATAACCACCTGGACCTGCATGAGTCTCTCCTGTGCTTAAGAGAGACCTACATGATAGAGGGCACCTGTTAGACTAAACTGAGCTAAACTAAATTTCACCTGATGGATAAAGCAGACTCACCTGTGTGAAGCTGTGTGTTGGTGCATGGCAGCTCGTCTCTGTGGATGTGTGTGTTTAACAGGAGGAAGTAAAATGCAGCCTGAGAGCATCACTGAACAAAATGAAGTGGAGCTGCTGTTAATGATTAACCTGCTCCAATAAAATCAGCTGCTGGGAACTGTTGAACAGGCACGCACACTTTATGCACTCAGTATGACCCTAAAACAAACTTAATAAACATGTGATTTATCAAAACTGATAAAGTAGTATCTTAGTTTTAATACAGCTGATGAGAATTAACTGTTGTGGTAATAAAATACTTAAATACATTTAAGCAGATATCCCCCCAACCCCCCTCGTTGTGGTCAGAGGAAACTATTTGGGTCACATGACCCTGCAGCTAGATCAAAGCAGGACGACTCCGCCCACTCTTTGTTTAAGTAGGTTAGATACCACCTGTCAATCATTTACCTGCCCTGCTCTGCCTGCAGCCTGCATCAGTGGAGTATGCTGCTGTCATATACTGCTGTATTCTAACAACATGACTGTGCTGCAGTGTTATACAACTATTGTATTATTATCAAGCTGTACTTTAACATGACTGTACTTCAGTTTTCTTATTTTGTACTAATATTCTGCTGTAAACTAATATGACTTTGTGCAGTTTGATATTATTATTGTGTTTTACTTGTATTATTATTCCGCTGTATTTTAGCAGGACTAGGAAGGTTTGTATTGTTTTCATTTGTGTTTTTTTTCCTGCATGCTGTATTCTAATGGGGCTGTGCTGCACCGCTACATTATTATTGTATCAATAATGTATTGTATCAGTACATTATTATTGTATTTATGGCAGACATCACTTCTCCCTCCAGGTGAAAGCTAAACGATGGAAAAAGAATATAAAGCATTTTTACTTTTTAAAACAGATTTAATGAATAGGATTTAGTTTGAGGTAAATATGGACTCATTTTCCAAATGGAAATAGGGACCTCTGGCTAAGACTCCTGCACAGGAGTGCTATGCTCCCGTGACGCTGGATGCCACTCGCCGTTAAACAAGAGGAAGAAGACGACTGCTAAATGTAGTGTTGTTACCACGGCGGAAGGAGCAAAAAACCCGAAGAAAAGAAAAGTATAATCAGAGGAGACAAAAGAAAAAAAGGAAAGATGGAAAGCAATAAACTAAATGGCCAACAGGGATAAACATTTGCCCGGCGTTCATCCCTGGCGTGAGCTGAAAGACAAGGAGGGATGTCTGCCTGATGTCGATTTTGCACATGATTTATTCCAAGATTTTTTCTCTTGGGACGTCCTGTCGGCTCGCCTCTCCACCCACTGTACGTCATCAAAGACACGTTGCTGTACGACAGTTGCACTCAACGACCATAGAGGCCCCTACAGAGCTGAAAGCCCGAATCTATTTTTTTTCTAACTGTATTAGTGCACTGCATAACTGCTGTTTACACATGTTGTAACTATTACTGAATTACAGCCAAGAAAATACATTTGGTCGTGGATCTTCTTTGGAATCAGACTGGCAGTCTGACTGAGACTTTTATTGACTGATTGAATAATTGATTGATAGTTTGCCAGGTGGCTAAACTTTCAGGAGAATTGTGTTTGCTGGCAGCAGGCTGACCTCAGATAACAGCTGCAGGGAGGTTCAGGTCATCTAAAAATAAGTACAATCAGTCAGAGGGTCAGGGTCTGCCGGATCAGAGAGTGTTTGTGGGTGTGTGGGCGTGTGGGGGGTCTGTCAGGTCAGCAGATAAACTTCTGCAGGTGGATAAAGTCCAGTGTCAGGTTAGATGTTAGGAGAGCATGAACTGACTGCTCACCTCAGAGTTTTGAACAGTAAAAATATCACCATTTATGCACGTCTTTTCTGTTTTTACTTGTGATTAATTGTGTCCTAGAAAGCAGCTGTAAACATGAACCACATCAATGTTTATAACTCTGCAGTCTTTATGATTCCAATCAACATCACGTGAGAAATATGAAAGATACTGAGCAGTTTGTGAGGTGACTTACCTTCAGACAGGCAGGTGACTGAGGAATCACCTCAAGATGATTTTTCTTTCCTGAGTTCATGTGTCTGTGAAACTAAAAGTGTTAAGCCCCTTTAGCTTCACTTTGTCAGACAGAAATTAATAATACTTTTCAATACATTAACTTCAGCAAAAGCAAAGAGTAATTATATGAAACTTTACTTACACTGCTGAGGAATTGTGTATTTTAAACCTCTAAAAGTGAAACGGAACCACTGCTTAAGAAAAGTTAAGATATTTCTTTATAAGTCCCACATGGGGAATTTACATGTTTACAGCAACTATAGAATAAAAAGAAGAAATATAAAGAAACTTAAATGAAACTAAAAGAAAACGTAAGTGGTATTTACAGTAGTTATGTACGTTTGATATATTACAGTTCTTCCTGTGCAATAACTTAAGAATGTGAATCTCCAATCTAGCTGCTAAACATAAATCAGTTTTACATGAGAGTGCAATGCATCAGAAAATTAAGGATGTGATGTGGAACTCTTACTCTTATCACTTACTGTGGTCGTCTGACACATCAGATAGTTCACTCAGTATACTTTATACAGCTAATGATTAGGTGGATCCAGCTGCACTGTAAGGTTATGATTATGGTTGGTAGCAGATTAAATAGTGTTCACTTTTATGAAGCTGGTGGAATGTTTGGATCCTTCTTATTAGTCATGACTGTACTTTACTTGCCACCATAGACCATAGAAAAACTCACAATCAAGAAACTCATGTTGATTAAAAACACATAAAAATCCTATTTAATTTCTTGTTTTTGACCAGAGTTTTATTGTTTTTTTAATAACAATGCAAAGACACAAAACAGAACAAGGTTTATCAATAATTACCAAAAGGTATTTGAAAAAAAAACACACATATGCAGATACTAGTGGTATATTTTGCTAGTTTGAAAACAGATTGTTTCACATCATGGCTTATAAGGATGAGAAAAAAATAACAAGGAGTGACAATCCCACATACACAGATGGATACAGACCAAACAAACAGAATGCTCTGGTATTTCATAATGTGGTTATTGATTTGAATAAAGGAAAGAATAAATAAATAAAAATACAAATAATGATAAAAAAAAGCAGGCTAATAGCTGTAATGAAATCATTCCCCTCTAAAAATTCCAGAGCCCCATATCTTTACATAAGTGCTATATTTCCTAATTCGTATAATCAAGATATGTGAACTGCAACTTGTCATCTAGATCATGATTAATATTAAATATAATTATCTATCTGTCGGTTTATCTGAAAACACTCAGCGATTGGCTCCTTGTGCCGTCAGTCTCTAAAGCTCAACGCTGATTTGTTAGAGCTTGTATCCATTCCTCCCACACGTCTTCACCTTTGCCTGCAGGCGAACGTATAATCCTACCAAACTGCGCTATTCACGTTTATTCTACGTTGTTTTTCTTGCGGTGGGATACCCGCCGCTCCTCTCAGTACGTGCCCGGCGGAAGAGCAGCTCTTCCCCCGGCTGCAGGTGAGGTCAGATGCTGAGGAAGGGAGCGGAAGAGCTCTCCTGGCAGGTGGATATATTGTAGCCCGAAGCTAAAATGGATCAAATGGAGGAGAATAAAGCAGCTCTGACCGAAAGTCTCATCATCTGGGTAAGTTTAGCGTAAATTTTCCGGTGGATTTACCCTAAAACACGGGTCTGTTTACCTGTTTGTTGCTGTGTTGGCTAGCTAAGGTGACCATTAGTTCTGCGGGCAAATGACATGCTAACACCAGTGTGCTAACCGTTAGCTGTGCTGGCTAACAAACATTAAGCTGAGAGAGTTAATTCTTAGCTCTGTGTGCTAACAAACCGAGCTAACACCTTCACAGACATCAATCCTCTCTGGATTTAAAGTGTTAATCCATTTAACCCTCAGATATTTGTGGACTGAACCGCTCTGAGATCTTAATTCACATTATGTAAGTGATTAAATTTAGTTTGATTTAACCAGGAACAGTTTAATATCTTCACTTTAATAGAAAGAAGCTGCACCTGCTGCACCTGTTCCCATACTAACAAACACCACACACCTGCAGCATCTACCAGGCTGATCACCTGGTCTGGGGTCAGATTACCTGACCTCTGGCTGCCTGATGAAAGGTCAGATTTATCCCCCTGTCAGGAGTAATTTATTCAGCCCTGCAGACTCCTGTTAGAGAAAAAAAAAAGTACAAAACAGATCAACCACACACCCTGCTTCTGCAGGATGCAAATGTCCAAACAGCTTCTCTGATATTTTAACTTCATCTTACTTTTAGATTTGTTTTTCTCATGGGGAAAATGTTACTCACAGCACCATATCCGTGGTGAGTAATTCACAAGGATGGTCATTTAGTGAAAGACCAAAGCTGCCACTGATTGGCAGAAGCTTTATTTTTAATGTCATTTTTGGGCATTTTGTCCTTTGATTGATTGGAGAGAGACAGTGGATAGGCTTGTGAAAGGGGGTGAGAGAGTAGGGGAAGACACTGCAAGCCGGTCACAGGCGGGATTCGAACCTGGACCGGCAGAAGCAAGTACATGGGGTGCCTGTTTGCTAACCACTCCAACAAACCAGCACCCCTGGTAGAAGCTTTTGACCTACAACTTAATTGTGTAGGGATCATGGACTGGATATAAATATGGACCCACTCCCCTTGACCTCACCTATTGTTTCCATTTTATAAATGCTGCCCAAGCTCCTGTATAAACATGTATCAACACAAATTAACCCTTGTTGAAGGCATTAGAATACCAAACTAACTATGTTGTCACACAGTGTTTTAACAACACACAGCCTACAATTGGGATGTACTTGCAAGCCTAAAATAAGAGCTCAGACATCATTACTTCTGCTGGAAAGATGTGAAAGAAAACTTACGCTAACTTCCAAAGTTTGATTGAAGCAGAAATCAAAGCTAAACATTTCAGATAATGATCCTTTCCTTGTTATGCATTGTTTATGTGTCCCATTAATATTTTATCAGATAGATAGATAGTTAGATAGGTAGTTAGATAGATAGATAGATAGATAGATAGATAGATAGATAGATAGATAGATAGATAGATAGATAGTAGGGATGTATGAAAATATCAACATACCAGTATATCACAGTGTTTTGTGAAGCAGTTCTATCAATAATATATAGCAGTATATTAATATGTTAACTATAAAGCACTCAGAGAAAAACCTCAGCCAAGGTAGTGCACTTATTACAGTTACATCTATAAGCAACAGTTCCATGATAAAGTTAACATGATAATGTGATTTCTTGACCATGAAAAGCCACACCAAGCAACCAGAATCATGTTGATATCATTATTTGTTAGACAGTTATTGAGCAAAAATTATGGTTTGTTTATAGTGATTACCTGGATCACCACTGAAATCTAATCATTTTTAACTTGGGCAATAACCAACATCTCCTAAAAATTTTCGCAAAATCTGTCCAGTAGTTTTTGTGCAGTCTTGCTAACAAACAAGCAAACAAACAAACAAATTAACAAACATACTCTGGCATACTCACTGTAAATTTATTTCCAAAATATGCATTTATTTATACTTAAAATATACATTTAAAGTAGCTCCAGGTCAAAAAATCAACACAGAAATCAACAAAAAGTGCCTGTGCGCTGTGGCTTTATACACTTGTTTGAATTAACAATGAAGATAACAAAATGCCTGATGTGACGCTTGTTGTAAAAAATTCAAAAGTGTACAAAGTAATGAGAAAAGTGCCTCAAAGTGAGAATGTGAAATTAATGGGTTGAATTTTTTTTTTTTAATCGTTAAACTCGAGTTTCAGGAAAAACAAATCAATTTGACTTGCCAACTCTATTTTTAAATCTTAGCGATTATTTGCTTAGGCGTAAGTTCATCCTGCATGAGTTGGCAGCAGACAGTTAGCCGTTTGATTCTGTGCCTCTTAGTTACTCTTATTAGCTCCTCCAAGGACGTTATGTTTTTGCAAGGGTCTGTCTGATTGCCTGCCAGCAAGATTACACAGAAACTTCTGGATGGATTTCCATGAAAAATTGACCAGAGGTGTGGTTTGATCCAAAGGAGAAGCCGGTTGATTTTGGTGCTGATCCAACCCAGACTGATGTCACAAAAAATTGGAGTTCTTAATGGCAAATCCTATTCATTTGCGGCATAATGGGATTTATTTTATTTGCAAACTGACATTAATGTTTTTCAAGCCTGTGTCACTACATTTCCCAGCTTCCCTTGCAATGCCATGGGAGGAGTTCTCCATGCTGCTCTGTCTGCAGCAATGTCCCACCCACAGCACCATCTGATTGGTTACATGCTCTGGTAACGCACAGAGGAATGGCATGGCAAACGGCCAATCAGCACTAAAAGCTGTGCATGCAGCTCTACTCACAAACACATTGGAGAGGAGGAAGTTTTGCCAGTAGGAAGTCTGACGGAGCATTTGTATCCAAGATAAATTAAGGCAGCAGACTTTCCTGAAATTGTAATAGACATCCCAGTCCTCTTCAACTCACAGCTATTAGTAACATTACTGTGAGCCCGTTAACGTTACAGAACTATCGCCCCCACAGCTGCTCTGCTCGGGGGGCGTTGTTGGGACACTCTACCAACAGGACCCAATTACCATAGTCAATTGAAGCATCTTTCATTTTCAGCCAAATTAAATTTAAATCTAACTTATTTGGCTCTTAATTTACTTATTCAACATCCTTTTTTGGAGGTGAACATCCTTTTCTTTATACAGAAATAAAGGGAGGAGCTACTGTTATTTATAACTCTGTTATCACTAAACAGTCTGTCTAACCTTGATTTTTGTAACCAAACAGACATGGTCAGACTCTTATCTATTTTTTATTTTGATCATCTACAGCTTTATTATGGTGAAAACAATAACAGCTACATTAGAAAGAACTTAAATTCTGGCTATAAGGATTTGTTTTGGTGGAGACACAATTTTTACCCCTATTTTTACAGTAAAATTTTGCATTTGTGTAACTTCTGAATTAAGCTCATATTGCTAGTCAAGTGAGCGTCAGATCCCTCCTGGGTTTGGGGGCCCAACAAACCCAAATGAGCAACTACACTTTTGGAAAAAGCCAAAAAAAACACAACCTGCAACTGCCAATGCATTCAACTTTTGAAAAAGGGAATCCCAACATGGCTTACAATAAGCGGACCTGACAACGATGTGGTGTGGTTTTGCATGTGCCATTATTTGCAACATACCCACTAATAGCAGGTGCAATTATTTTTTACACATGTAATTCAAGGCTAATTATTTGGGATCTAAGTAGGTCATGCCCTTAGAATGAAGAAAAAATCAAAACGTGTGGACATCGACAGCTTTTATACAGCCCTGATACTGCAGAGTAGGTTATGGATGTGTGATAGAAGTCAAGGCCGGTGGAACACAGTTGTTGTTTGCACATTTACAGTTAAACTTTGTTAGTTTAACTGTCTTAGGCTGTATCAAACTATTCTTAGCACACTGTGATTCATTCACGTGCACACACTGATCATCCTTTTGAGCCATATTAATCCTTGGCCAACTTTGACACTCTTGTCAATTTTAGGCCTGATTTTGTGCCATGTTTACCCCCTACCCTCCTAACTATAGGAGCAAAGGGGGGCTAGGGCTTCTACCAACTTCTATGTTGTTTGACATATTCTCAATTTTATGATGTAAACACAGTTGTTTGACTGCTCCTGGTTGAGTCATAATATCTTTCGTTCAAACATGTGGTCCCTGCACAGGTCAGTCATGGTTAAGAGGGAGCTGAACCAAAAGGCGAAGCTCTTGATTTACCGCTCCATCTTCGTTCTTACCCCTGCCCATGGTCACAAGCTGTGGGTAGTGACCGAAAAAACAAAATTGTGGGTACAAGCAACCAAAGTTGGTTTCCTCCGCAGAATTTTCAGGCTCTTCCTTGGTGAAAGGATGAGAAGCTCACTCATCCAGGAGGGTCTCAGAGTCAAGCCGCTGCTCCTCCGCGTAGAGAGGAGGCAATTAAGATGCCTCCCCAGACAACTCCCTGGTGAGGTGTTCAGGGCATGTCCCACAGAGAGGAGACCTAAGGGAAAATCCAGGACATGCTGGACGGACTAAGGCTGCGTTTACATGGCGCCGAAAACGGTCAAATCCGATAAGTTTTCATTGCATTTTGGCTTTGCGTTTAGATGAGAACGTGTTGCGTTTGCGTTTAAAATGGAAACTTTTGAAAACAGGCTCCAGAGTGGAAAGATTTGAATCCGCTCTCCATGCAGCTCCGTGTAAACCTGTATCAGAGCGTTTCAGGGTGAAACGCTGACGTCACTGCATGCGCATAACTCTTTTGCATGATGGCTGCGCGCCAATACCAGGAACAACAACAGCTTCAGCCATCTGATGAGTAACGTTTGAGCTGCTTACCGTGCTCGGTTAGTTATCCAGACAAAACTATCCTGACAGATTTGTTGTCCAGAAAAGAAACTCCTGCGTCTCTGTGCGTCTATTCACTAGGCCTGTGCTCAAAATATCGATACAGCAAAATATCGTATCGCACTCCTTTGGGATACGTGTATCGATACGGATTCCACAGAATCGATTCGGCCTAAATATTTTGACAGTTGTTGTAAATACACTTTGGGTAATGTTGACAGTGGCACAGTTCAAGGTAGAAGACGAGCTACATAATGAGGCATATGTTCTAAATTTGAACTTAGGTCTACCATCTTTGAGGATCTGAATTTATGTCTCTCCAGCTGTAGAACCACATAAAACTCATCCTTGTTCTTTTTCTTCTTATAAGAAAAAACTAAACTTGTCAAGAATTTTGTTTAAAGCATAGTCAATGTTCACAATTTACGTGTATCGGGATACGTATCGTATCGTGGCCTTAGTATCGGGATACGTATCGTATCGTGAAGTTGCTGGAAATACCCAGCCCTACTATTCACCATTGTTGTTTGTGAAAGGTTTTCTTCTTCGTTCGTGTGTGGTAGCAGCGCTGCCTCTCTGCAGACCTACACCGCCATCTACTGAACCGACATGCATACTACAGCGGATTAACTCGTCTCCGAGCGTTGTCGTCTGAACGCAGAAGAATCCTAAAACGCAAAGGACAAATCTTTGTGTCTTTAAGTCAGGAGTGTCCGTGTAAACGCAGCCTAAGTCTCTCAGCTGGCCTGGGAATGCCTCAGTATGCTCCAGGTAAAGCTGGACAAAGGGGCCCAGTAGAGGGAAGGCCGGGCCTCCCTGCTTAGGCTGCTGCCCCCTTGAAGTGACCAAGGATAAGCGGAAGCAGATGGATAGATGGATCTCATTTCAAATATGCCTGAAATACAAATCCAGAGACTGAGAGGGACTTAGACAGAATACTTGTTACCCACACTGAGAGATCAGACAGGGAAACAAAAATGACAGCAAAAATAAACTGCTCCAACACAAGTCAAGTTGAATACTAGAAAATCAGACAAATCAAGTTTTGTGTTTTGGCAAGGAATCATTTGGTCCATTCGCTGTAGAAAGTGTGGGTTGAAGTTTGGATGGTGTTCTCCAGTTGCTGCCGAACAGGAACTTGGCAAGACATTTTATATGTCTATTACTGTCTCAAATAACTGACATATGTTTGATCAGTTTAGATGGTTGTGAAGCCTGGTCAAAATGGAGGCATCTTTGTCAAAACATGATATTAAAGTGATATTCCGGGATTGAACAAGTTGGGTCCTATCACAAGGGTTAGAGCAGAAATTACCTCTACAGCAGTGTTTCTGTGGAGAAGAAACCCAGGGCGCTTGGACCGAACTCCCTCTTCAGGCTTCGCATCTGCTCGTCTGCTGAATCGACAGCGGAGGCTCCGCTGCACAGCCAGAGCTGTGGCTGCAGAGCCTCCGCTGTCTTCCGCGGAGGCCGTTTCACGGCGCTATGAGAAATGGAGCCTTATTTAGCGGTGTTTTTGTGTGAAAGTAACGCACTGAAAATTCTCTAAATAAAGCGTGAATGCAGACCGATATCAGATTTTTTCGGTGGGAGTCCGTTTATTTGTGTTTTTGGTCAAGTAAAATATGGCCCCGTGTGAGTACAGCCAAATCAGCTTCGAGCAGGGCTGGATGAGAAACGGCACGCTTGGTCCTAGCACCCTGGGTTTCTGTGACACAGAAACACTGCTGTAGGGGTAATTTCTGAACTAAACCTCGTGATAGGACCCAAGTTGTTCCATCCCGGAATATCACTTTAAGGCTTAACTGACTCAGCATACTTTCTAATCTCACGGAGTGGGGTGAAGTGAAAAGGTGTGGTCTCTGTAAACAGTATTTTTACTGGAGAACTTTATCACATCAATCTTCCTGTAAAAAACCTGATGATGCTGCAGAAGGTTTTTTCTTGCCGCCATGATGGAGGGATTCATGATTGGCTATATGGATTCATGTTGGGTGTTGGATGTATATATTTGTATATGTATATGTGTATTTTATTTATGTATCTATGCCTATATGTGTATCCATAAAATGAAGAGCTTTATGCTCTATTGTAAGTGTCTTGAGATAACACTTGTTATGAATTGGCGCTATAAAAATAATGATTGATTGGTTGATTGATTGATTACTCTCTGCCCCTCAGATGCAGACGTTCAACACTCCTGCCCCCTGCAGGACAGTGGAGGACCTGACCACTGGAGCAGGAATATCACAGGCTCTGCATCAAATGTGAGAAAATATAAACTGTTACCACGTTTCTGTATGTACTTAGGCTTGTCACGATAAAAAATTTGGCTGGACAATAATTGCCCTACAAATTATTGCTGATAAACGATATTATGTCAACATTATTTTGGGACCATTTTTAATGTAATAATAATATATGGCATTACAATGTGAGTATGCCATATCAATAAACATGATTTCTCAGGCTTATTTTACATTGTAATTGGAATGCAAAGAGCTTTTAAATGAAATAAATTAATCAAGCAACATAATGCATTAAACGAGGTATACAGTTTAAGAGTTGCTTGGGGGGGACTTCCGGGATGACGTACACGGAGTAGATGTGTGTTTGGTTCGCTCCTGCAATTGCCTTTTTGTTATCTTTTAAAACCTCGCTAATTCAATTTTCAAGTGCTGAAAGTAGTCAGAAGTTAGTGCTTAATGTACGTGCTGCTTTGAAGAGGGACAACGAGTCGTTCAGAGCTAAGCTAGCAGACTTGGAGGGACGCAGCAGGCGCCAGAATCTCCGTATCGTTGGCTTACCTGAATCGATTGAGGGCTCCCGTCCGTCCGAGTTCTTCTCTCAACTTCTTGTGGATGTCCTCGGAAAAGATATACTCCCCTCCCCTCCCGAGTTGGATCGAGCACACCGGTCCCTCGCCCCCGAACCAGCGACCGGGGAGAGACCGCGACCTGTCATCCTGCACTTCCACCGCTTTAAAGTCAAGGATCTGGTCATCCGCGAGGCCTGCAAGCGAGGTGACCTGATCTACAAAGCCCACAAGATCAGCTTCTATGAGGATTATTGCCCTGATGTGTTAAAGCAGAGATCCGAGTACAGACGCTGTATGTCTGAACTGTACAAGCCTGGATACAAGCCGTCTCTTCTGTATCCTGCCAGGCTGCGTATCACGCTGCCTAACAGGGACATCAAGTGGCTCCAGTCGGCTGCAGAGGCTGATAAATTTGTGCAGGACTTGGAAAGTAACTCGTAAGCACTAGTTTATTCTCTCTGTTGCATTTGCAGCATCTTATGACTGTCCTATCCTTTCCTTTCTGCCGCAATGAAAAGTCCTAATTATTTAGTTCAAATTTAGTGCTATCCTGTGCTATTCTGTTTTCATATATTCCAGTATTTATTTTTTTTATAACTTTTTTTTGCACTATACTCCATTTACAAACCGGAGATGGAAAGGAAAGACTCTAACTCCCTTCATTTGTGCCCATCTGTTTGCAGGTACTATGGTTGTCCATGTTACTGGCACGTTTTCACTATTTTTTATGTTTTATTATTATTATTTTTACATGTTTGGTAAGCAGCTGCAAAGCTTTTAAGTTTTATTACTAATTTCATTATTTTTGTTAACTTTGTTGATACCAGGCACTTTCTATTAGCACAGTTCATTTAGGGTATGTTAAGAGGTTGAATTACAGTTCTTGTTGTTTATGGTAATTGTAGTAATGGAGCGATAGGAATATCCACAGGTAAAATTTGTGGAAATAATTTGACGCTGGCAAATGTATATGGTTCAAACTGGGACAATGAAGATTTTTTTTAAAAGTCCTTTCTTTCTCTTCCTGATCTGAATTCTAGTCAGCTCATTTTGGGAGGGGACTTCAACTGTTGTATGGACCCATCTATTGACAGATCATCTAATAGGCCCTCTGCTATGTTTCGATCTTCCAAAGTCATTCTGTTATTTATGGATCAAAATGCAGTTTCTGACGTATGGCGCCTTTTTAATCCCACTATCAAGCAGTTTTCTTTTTTTTCTCCTGTGCACAGATCTTTTTCCAGAATAGACTTCTTTCTTATTGACAACAAATTGCTTTCCTCTGTCAGATCATGCTCCTATAGTCCCATTGTAATATCAGACCATGCAACTGCCATTTTAGATATTTCTTTACCTGGCAAGTCCCTCTCTTGCTCACCTTGGCGCTTTAATCCACTATTGCTTAATGACCCAGACTTCATAAAGACAATCAATACTTGTATTGACCTTTTCATTTCTACTAATCTTGACCCAGCTATATCATCTTCAACAATTTGGGAAACATGTAAAGCTTACTTGCGAGGAGAAATAATTTCTTACTCAGCTTACCAGAGGAAGGTTATCACTAGAAAAAAAGCTAGTCTTCTGAATGAACTCTCAAATTTGCAGACAAATTGTACAAATTCACCTGATGCAGATCTTGCCAAAGAATTACTTACAAAAAAGGCTGAGTTTGATGTTCTAGCATCATATGAATCATCAGAAATGCTTTTTAAATCTCGTTATAATTTCACGAGTTTGGTGATAAACTAAGTAAAATACTTGCTCACCAAATTCGGCAAGCATCCTGTTCATCACAGATTATTCGATTAGAAACTGCAGTTGGTATAACCTTAAATCCCCAGTCCATCAACAATGAATTAAAAAACTTCTATGCTTCATAGTACACATCTGAGAGCTCATCTGATGAAAAGGAATACATAAACTTCTTTAGAGACCTAAATATTCCATCCATTGATCCTGAAACATCTGCCCAATTAGATGAACCCTTGACAGTCAAAGAAATTAAAAATGCATTAAAGGCAATGCAGAGTGGCAAAAGTCCAGGTCCAGACGGGTTCCCTGCTGATTTTTTTATGGCATTTGCTGGTAAACTGTCCCGGCTTCTGTTAAATATGTTCAATGAATCCTTACAGTCTGGTATACTCCCCCAACACTACGGAAGGCCATTATCACTCTTATTTTAAAAAGGACAAAGATTCCCTCCTGTGTAACAACTTTCACCCTATTTCTCTGCTTTGTACGGATGTTAAGGTTCTAGCCAAGGTATTAGCAAAACGTTTAGAGATGGTACTTGCAAAAATAAGTTCCACTGACCAAACAGGGTTTGTTAAAAAACAGACATTCTTTTCATAATTCCAGACTGCTAATTGACATATTATATTCACCCTCCTCGCGTAGTACTACTGAGATGGTTATTTCAATGGATGCCGAAAAGGCATTTGATCGAGTTGAGTGGTCTTATTTGTTCTACACATTAAAAAAAATTGGCTTTGGTGACAACTTTATTTCTTTTTTTTATATATATATACATGTCCTCTGGCTTGTGTCCGTACAAATAATGATCACTCTGAATATTTTCCTCTTCATCGTGGTACCCAGCAGGGATGCCTCGTCTCTCACTGCTATTGTTCGCAATTGCGATTGAGCCCATGGCGGTAGCCTTCAGAACATCAGACATGTGGAATCTCAAGAGGGGGCGTTGAACATAGATTAGCCCTTTATGCCGATGATCTCTTGTTATTTATTTCCGATCCTGACAATTAGCCCTGTTAAATGAATTTGGGAGGATTTCAGGATATAAATTAAATTTTCACAAAAGTGAACTTTTACCTGTTAACGATGTGGCCTTGTCCTATCCAATTTCAAAACTGCCATTTAAGACATCTATAGAAAAATGTAAATATCTAGGCATTTGCATAACTAGGAGTTTCTCAGATTAGTTTAAATGTAATTTTCCGCCTTTGCTGGCTCAAGTTAATCAGGATTTCAGCGTTGGTCTCTTCTTCCTATATCTCTTGCAGGCAGGATAAACTGCATCAAGATGAAAGTGCTCCCCAAATTCTTATATCTCTTTCAGTGTGTTCCAGTTTTTATTCCCAAACATTTTTTTCAGTCACTAGATAGCATTATTTCTCAGTTTATATGGAACAAACGAATTCCCAGAATTAAAAAGCACATTCTACAACTAAATAAAGATGCTGGTGGTTTAGGCTTGCCAAATTTTTTTATTATATTACTGGGCTACAAACATTCAAACATTACTGCGCTGGTCTAGTGGTAATAACCAACCCCAGTGGTTTCAGATTGAAAGGTCCTCATGTGGTCCATCTTCATTGCTTTCCCTCTTATGCCTTTCCCTAAAAAAACAATCATCAGTGTACACCAACAATAATATTGTGAAAAACAGCCACAAGATCTGGACTCAGTTCAGGCGTCACTTTGAACTTCAAGCACAACCCCTCTTGACCCCCCTTCATGCCAACCCTTTGTTCTCTCCATCTATTTCAGATCAGACTTTTGCATTTTGGGAAGACAATGGGCTTGTCTCTGTTAAGCATCTTTACATAAATGGAATTTTTGCTTCATTTGATCAGTTACCTCATGCATTTTATCTGCCAAGAACTCAATTCTTCAAGTATGTGCAAGCTCGAAACTTTGTCAGAAACAATTTCCCTGGTTTTCCCATTGTCCCTCCGAATACTTTCATTGATACTATTTTGAATATTAATCCTGTTCACAAGGGTACAATCTCTAAACTGTATAATACCCTTTTCAAGTACAAACCGCTGGTTTCTGATGGGCTGCGAATAGCCTGGTCTGAGGATCTTAATGTAGAGATAGGTCTTGAGGCTTGGCAGTCAGCTCTGAAACGTGTTCATACTTCCTCTATCTGTGCCTGTCATAGGGTATTACAATGTAAAGTAGTTCATAGAGTCCATTGGTCTAAAAGAAAGCTAGCTCGCATATATCCTGTTATTGATCCTAACTGTAATAGATGCCATACAGGGCCAGCCAGCCTTGCACACATGTTTTGGGCCTGCCCAGCACTTTTTCAGTTCTGAAAATTAGTATTTGTTTCCCTTTCGACCATTACATCTGTCACCATTCATCCCTCTCCTCTGATCGGCTTGTTTGGTGTCTTGCCCACTGACCTGGCACTGCCCTCTCACTTTGCTGATTTTATAGCCTTCCTCACTTTAATAGCAAGGCGTGCTATCTTAATGCATTGGAAAAGCCCCCACCCACCCTCTCATCCCAGATGGATAAAAGGATGTGCTATCATTTATGAAATTATAAAGAATCAGATACTCCCTTCAAACACTCAACACAAGATTTAGCAGAATCTGGTTATATGGTTACGATTAAGATTCACATGCAAGTTGGTCATATTCCCTTCTTCATCGGCACTACTTTTGAACAAATATGACATATCAGCTTGTCGTTGTTTATGGACTCACACCATGTTCATTCCACTTAAAACCAAAATATTTCCCCTCTGGGGCTGTGGCATTCAGCTCAGAAACCATCAAGTTTGTGCCTTCATTCATACTTGCTTTGCTTCCTTGCTACTTCTCATGATGCTCACTTGTAGCACTCAAAGATTGTATGACTGACAGGAGGGTTCACTCTGTTCATACAATACGATGAACATACTATGTTACTATAATAACGCACCCAGCTGTAGAGACAGATGCACAGAGTAAACCCTCTTGTCATCCAGCCTGTTTGGTAGAGAGAGGGGAGGAAAATAAACATGCATGCACATGTCAATATATCGAGGCTGGCAAACTTGGATGTTTTTTTTTAATTTATTGAAATATTTTCTTTTGCATAAATGTAACATACATATCCAAACATACACCACAAACATATATCAACACAAGGGAGCTACTATCAAAGCTATTAGTCTATATTCCATATTCTGATACTCAGTCATTTTGTATATTATGTCGCTGATGTAACATCGATAGTGTCCACCTCCTCCATCTGTCGTCAAATTGTGCCTCCTGTATCCGTAGACGATGTATCATTTTTTCCATTCTGTAGATTTCCTCTATAAGGTGGATCCACTGATCCTTCGTAGGGGAGTCTTCTCTACCCCATTTCTTCGTGATGGCTTTTTTGGCTGCTGTCAACAGTACTTTTACCAAGTATGTGTCTTTCCCTCTCACATTTTCTTCAGTGAGATTACATAAAGGACTTCACAAGACACAGGAATTGAATATCCAAGAATTTTAACCAATGTATCGTGTATCATTTGCCAAAATCGTCTGATTTTATCACATTCCCAAAAAATATGCAAATGGTCCACATTCATGACTCCGCAGCCTCTCCAACGAGGTATGTTTTTGTTCAACTGTTTACTCTTGACCTTTGGTGAAATATAAAATCGTATCAGATTTTTCCAAGAGAATTCCCTCCAGATACGAGAAGTAGTGGACGTGTGGTGTATTTTCCACATATTTAGCCACTCTTCATCATTTATTTTTATTTTAAATCTGATTCCCATTTTTCTTTTATATATTTAGTTGATTGTTTATTAGATATCAAACTTTTATATAACCTTGATAAAGTTCTACCTTTGGTCTCTTTATATGTATTAATTATGATTTGAATCACACCGTTCACTTCTCTGGAGGGATCCATCTTTATCTTTTTCATATAGTAATCCCTAAGTTGTAGATACCTATAGAATTCATTTTTTATCTAAATCATATTTTTCTTTTATATTTTGGAAACTCTCCAGCTGTCCATTCTTCACTAGCACACACCATGCTGTAATTCCCTTCGTTGTCCACCTTTTAAATCCTTGATCATATCTTGCTGGTTTATAATTGCAATCATATGCTACCCACTTTAGGAAGTTGGTGTCTCCCTGGATTTTATATTTCTTTATTATGTTAAACCATACCTTAAATGTAAACATCACAATCAGGCCTACTTGGTTTTTAATCTGTTTGTATGTTTCTTCATCTCCTATAATACTCTGTATTGGGTATTCCCCAATTTGTTTTTCCATTTCCTTCCACTTTGCAGTGTAATCTGGATTGCACCAATCAGCAATAAACCTTAATTGGGCTGCATAAAAGTAAGCTTTCAAATTTGGGAGTCCCAGCCCTCCATCTTCTTTCGGTAGCTGGAGAGTTTCCAATTTTGTTCTTGGCTTCCTCCCTCCCCAAACAAACCTTGATATTAATCTATTCCATCTAATAAATTGAGACTGTGGGACCTCTACTGGTAAAGATTGGAACAGGTATAAAAGCCTTGGTAAGACATTCATTCTAATTATCTGAATTCGTGAGCTTAGATCTAATGTTAATGTGGACCATCTTTCAATGTCTTTTTGTATTTCCTGATTTATCTTGCCATAGTTTGATTTAAATAATTCATGTATTGATTTGGTGATTATGACTCCCAAATATTCAATTCTCTTAAGTTTCCAGTTGAAATTAAATAATTCCTGAATCTCTTTTGATGGGTTGTAGTTAAGCGTTAATATCTGTGTCTTTGCAATAGAGCTGCAACTATCGAGTATTTTTGGAATCGAGTACTCTGTTGATTATTTCTTCGAGTACTCGAGTACTCTAACAAAATATACTTTTTTGTTTTTAAACAAATAAATCAATTGTATACAATGCAACATGTTAGGGCTTTCAAATTGAGCAACCAAATGCCGTTTATTCCTCAGAAAAGGGTTTTTATTTTAACAACTTTCAAAGTTTAAACCAGTACTGGCTTAAAACAAAACCAATACAATACTGATTTACAAAGCAGTAATATAATTCTGCAATTATATTTGTGAAGTGTGTTCTGGAGGGCATTGTGTAGTTTGGATTGAAATCCTTGATCATGTTCTTAAATCCTGTGTCCTCCACCATGGAAACAGGACACATGCCTGTGATGAGCATACTTAAAATGCTGTAATAGTAATAGTCGCAGCCCTAACGACGTGCTATCATGCTAAGCTACGTGCTAAGCTAACTCTGTTTGACATCAGACACACTGCACTGTGTTTTCTTTTCGTCCCTTCTCGTAGTGACCACACACTTGGGACACTCTCTGCCATTTCTTCTGTGGTCTCTCTCCTTTCTGTCCCTCTCTTTTCTCTTCCTTCATGATTGTTCAAGCCGCGCAGCAGCGGAGGTTGTGCTACAGAAATGACCATCTGTGTCAAACACCGTGCACTGTATTGTAGTCCAGATATTTATTTATGTGTATAATTATATATTAAACGAGGCTTCGAGGCACAAAATTTAATTCGAGGATATTTTGTAATCGAGTACTCGCGAATATTCGAGGAATCGTTTCAGCTCTACTTTGCAACATTTATTTTATACCCTGACAGGTTTCCGAATGTCTCCAGAAGCTTCATCAATGTAGGTAGTGATTTGTTTGGGTGTTCAAGATAGGTTATGACATCATCCGCGAAGAGGCCTATTTTGTGCTCTACTTGGTTCACCGTCACTCCTTTGATCCCTTGGTCCTGTCTAATAGCCTGCGCAAGTGGCTCTATAAAGAGAGCAAACAGGGCGGGTGACAGACTGCACCCTTGCCTTGTTGACCTCTGTAATGTGATTTTGTCTGTCAGACTCCCATTGATTTTGATTCTTGCAGTTGGTTGTTGATAAAGCGTCTTTATGCACTGTATTGATTTATTGTTAAACCCAAATTTCTCTAATACTTTATATAGAAATTTCCAATTGACACGATCAAAAGCTTTCTCTGTGTCTATACTTACTAATATTGTGCTCTTTCTATCTTTTCTTGCTTGCTCCACTATATGTAGTGTTCTTCTAATGTTATCATGAGTCTGACGTCCTCCCACTAATCCTGTTTGGTCCTCTTCTATTATTTCTGATATAAAGGAGTTTAGTCTTTTAGAGATTATTTTTGTATATATTTTATAGTCAGCATTTAGTAAGGAATTGGTCTGTAGCTAGCACATTGTTCTTTGTCCTTTCCTTGTTTTGGAATGACTGTAATTATAGCCTCAGCCCACGATGGGGGTATTTTGTTGTTTTGGAGAGTCCAATTGAAAGAAGCAAGGAATAGTGGTGCCAGCTCTTCTCCAAACATCTTATACCACTCGACTGGATATCCATCACTCCCTGGTGTTTTATTGTTTTTCAATGTATTTATTGCTTCTTTCACCTCTTCAATTGTTATCTCAGCTGATAATTTTTCCATTTTGTGTACGTCCTATTGAAGGTAGGTCTAACAACTCCAGGAATGCAATCATTTCATTTTCTTCTGCAGATGTAGGTTGTGTGTATAAATCTTGATATGTTTGGAAGATTTTTTCAATACCATTTGGGGTAGATACTGTCTCACCTGTAAGAGGATCTTTGATTTTGTATATATTATTAATTGCTTGTTGTTTTCTTATTCGTTTTGCCAATATTTTAGTGGCTTTTGAGCCTACTTCATGGTAACTCATCTTAAAGTATTTATTCTTTTTTTCAATTTCATCTAGTAATATGTCATCTATTTTTGTTTTTGTTTCTTTAATATGCTGATTTATCTTGGAGTCAAACTTGGATGTTTTTATTTACTGTGCGGTTAATTGATGTATTGATTATCGTGACAGGCCTACGTGTACTAAACAAGTAAAACTCAATAAGCAGAAAAGAACATAAATTTGGTTACATATTATGAAACAAAATTCATGAATAATGTGTGTTGCCTGTTGTCAATGCTACAGCTTATTTTAAGACCTTTTCTCTCCTGAAAGTTGCTAAGAACATCACACTGAAGCCTGATTGTGTGTGTGTGTGTTATACAGAGACCCTGCCTGGTTCACAGATGCATGGCTCTGTCGTATTAAGACAGATGTGGAGGAGAACTGGAGACTGAAGGTAGGGATCTGTCAGATGTTTGTATTTTTTTCTGGGCTAGAAGTCCACAGTTAGCATGGTTAACTCACAAGATATTTGAATATTCAACATTATTGTAAGATTTTGTTTTCTATTTCAGATGAATAACTTAAAGAAGATCCTTCAGATGGTGGTGGACTATTATAATGAGGTGGGTTGTTGTTTTTCTTTACCTCTCAAGGCTATTATAAGCAATATTTTAACACATTATTGAACAAAGAAGTTCCCAACTACTAGGATGTACATTCTTACCATTCACCGAGAAATTAAAGATCGTCAGCTAATTAGCCTTTCAATTAATAACCGAGACCAAATGGAGTTTTATTTTAAAAAGATGAGCAGATATATCTGCCTCTATAGCTTGAATGTTTGAACTTAACAGGCTCTGTCTGTCTGTCCCTGCTGTAATGAACAAAAAAAGGGATGATGTTTGAAGAGAAAAGGGGAAACACCCAATATGAGAAATAACAACACTGTATTCAGAGAACCCTCCTTTTGTCTGTATCTACAAACGTTAAATGTTGAATGACATTAGGGCCTGTTTACACAACTACATTTTAATTTGTGTTGTATTTACAAAAGCACTCCACATTCACAAGGGTCTGTGAGATTGACTGAAAATGTGCTAGCGTGCTTACCAGGCCAGTAGTTGCCGATATAGGTTTGTAGCATCTTTGGTGAATATTACAAATGTGTCTCTGCTGGTCGGAGTATAGATGCAGCAAGTCCACCTTTTATTAAAGAGGACATATCATGCTTGTTTCTCCTTTTCACTATGCCAGACTAGGATGCCTGTAAAGCATTTCTGCCCTCAGTACAAGTCATTTAGTTCCTTCATTGCCCCACAATTGCGTTCTCAAAATCCTCATTTTAGGCCATTATCTAGCCCTCATTGAAACACTCGGATCTGATGATGACCTAAAGTTACCTCGCAACATCACAGCCCTTTGTGCTCTGATTGGTCAGTTCTATCGAGGGTAGAGCCAGCTTGCCCTTCTTCTTCTACTGTATTTTCTGGCAGGCTTAAAGCAGCGACTGCGTATTGAGTCCCCCTACAGGCCAGAGCTGGTTATGAGGGAGTGTGAGCAAGGGAGCTTTATACCCCTGCTGCTGGATGTGTTCCTCGGTGAGGGTTTGGGGCTGACGGACATCACAGACGAGGAAGTGTTTTATCAGATTACTCCAGTAAAAAGAAAGGTACCTCGTGATGTCATAACGTTTGAAATCTCGCAGACATCTCGCAATGACCTATTTTCAGAGGCATCAAGTCTCGTTCTAGGATATCAGAAAAAATACAGTATCTAATTTTTTGAAAATTAAGGGGGTGTAAGGTCTTGTTTTCAAATTTATTATATTATATGTAAGTATTAAATCATGCATCAGCATGATATGTCTCCTTTAAAGGATCAATCACAAACTGGGCACAGTAAACAGCATGCATGTTGCTCAGTAGTTGGCCAAAGCTGTTGTTATTTTTGTTGGTGCGTGCACTACTTTTATCTGAAAAAGTACTGTCCATGCGCCGCACATTCCTGTTTTCCCTGAAAACAGCCATTCCTGTGTACATGGAGACAACAACAACTGTAATCGAAATCTTTTCATTCTGGACCTGTTTTCAAAAGTTGTGAATTCAGGTACTCCAGGCAGTGTTCTTGAGTAAGTGGGAGGCGTGCCGTGAACGCAACCAAAACTCTCAGTTTTCAGCTGTTTTCGTTGTGGGGCCCTTAGTTTGCTGATAATTGTGAGCAGTCACTCACCATGGTGCATCTGCTGTTTCTCTTCAACATTTTCTGTTTACAGTTCTTGGTTGCTCCTCTGTAACATATCAAGGAGAGAGCTTGACTGACTTTTCCTCTGTCTTGTAGTTCTCATGGCACAAACCTCAGTTTGTTTACATCTGTCGTTGTGGCACATGCAGAGCTCAAAGTGCTCTCATTGCTCAATGTTTCTGACATGGAAGGACATAGGAGGCACCACAAAAATCAATCCTGCAAGACTTTCTGTTGTGGAGTCGTCAGACATTCCAGACTGGTCTGTTATTGTCAGTCATTATGACACTACACAAGACTGAACTGCCAACTTTCATGGCTGATGGTTCCTGTGCCCCTCTGACCATCAGGTTGGGCTATAATCGTGCTTAAATCATGAAGTCTTACCCCAGCACAAGGGGAAAATGGTGCATTCCAGTGACCTGGGAACTCAGACATTGCAGCTTGGACACAGGTCACAACCTAGTTAAACATATTCCAGTTACAAGCTGGTAAACTGGTTAACTGAGGATTGTCAGATCTCCCGAGTAGGTATTACAGTCAAAAGGGGCCTCCCTGGTGACGCACCTAATTTTAGGTCTTACCAGAAGATCTGATGTTGATATTACGGGTTTGACGGGGGATTGTTGTTGCAAGAATGTGATTTAAGGTGAACCAGAGCATTTTCCAAACAGGCTTCAGGCTTTGTTCATCATAAAATACTTTAAAAGTAAGAATAAATCATTTTCCAGGCACTTCATTGTATTTCAAAGGTTGCATATCATACCTTTTTATAGATCAAGTGCTAAGTACAAGTTTGATTAACAGCTAGAGTTTACCAAATATATCCATAACATACCAGAGAAAATTTAAGAATACTAAAACATGTCTAGGATGTTTACCACAGTTTGTAGAATAAGTAACTACCGTGAGGAGGGATGCCATTTTCATGCTAATGTTTTGTCTGTGTGGACGTCCAGGTTTTGGCTCAAGAGATCTCAGACTTTCCTCTCCCAGATTTGGCACTGGTGGCGGAGCGCTCAGACCCGGTGGAGTTGGGTCGGCTGCTGCAGCTTGTTCTCGGCTGTGCCGTCCGCTGTGAGAGGAAACAAGGTATGTGCAGGTGCATGTCACTGACAACCACCTGCAGGAGTCATGTACAGAACTTATGATGCCTACTTGAAAAATGTTTGAATTTTTCCACTGAACAGCTCAAAAAGATCAGTAATTACCTCTGACTATGAATTATATTAATAAATCAATGTCCCTCTGCTGGCAGAGTACATTCAGATCATCATGACTCTGGAGGAGTCTGTGCAGCACATGGTCATGACGGCCATCCAGGAGGTCAGTGCATCACAACAGATATTTTAGATACTTTCATTATAAATTGTAAGAACATGTATTATATATATTTGTATATATGCACATATGTGTATCTATGAAATGAAGAGTTTGTCTTCGGCCAAAATGCCCTGAGAAAACACTTTTGATGAACTGCGGCTATATAAATAACAATATCTCATAGGATAACTAGTTTAGTATATTTGTCAGAGATACAAAGACACCCTAAACCATGACATGATACATGTCATAATAGTCAGTTTGCAGTATCATATATTGTGATTTTTTTACATGATTTTCTTATTTTCAAAATGATATTAGTCAGTTTCAGAAAAAAAAAAACATGATTTTCTCCTTTTTATTTTTTGACTATAAAAATACAAAAGATCCCCTTTTTGTATTGGTATTTTATTTATTATGGCTCGTTGTCATTTTGAGGTTTATAAGTTCCAATTAAAACTGTGCATTTTTTGGATATAAAGTGTAATTCCTTAGCTAACAGTGTCAAACAAGAGCAGCCAGAAGTTGAAAAATGCCCATTGACAGTTGTAAAAAGAAAAAAAAAATCCAACACATTGTACATTTTTTGTCAGAGTAAATAACTGAAATAGAACTGTCCTTATTGGAATAACTATTTCATTCCTTGTCTTTTTAAATCAGGCTCAAAGATTAGCCAGGTTAGCCAAAAGTAAAGCCAGTGTTATTCAGTTACTTGTTCTGATGTAGTTGTTCCTCCTTACTTACAAATTTTACATGTTTGATGATGAAAACCAGATTTATTTATACTACTGTAAGTTATATTCAAACTTAGTGACGCTCCCTGTAGTTATGTCACAGCTAGTCGAGTTTTCTAATGCATAATTAAAATCAAATTCATGAAAATGACTCCAGAACTCACTGTAGTGATTCTTTTATAAAAATCCATGTGTCTTGTTACCTTACTGTTCTACAACATATTGTCATTGGGGTTGCAAACCTGCAAATTTCTCAAGTTGTTTGTTTACCTTTTATTACTTTAAACACCAGTAAAGCATGTTTGTATGACAGTACTATTAATTTGTGTGATATTCACTGATGTTTTCCTCTACAGCTCATGAATAAAGAGTCAGTCAGTCCCTTTGCAGCAGAACTTTCTGGAGATTTGGAGCAACAGGTCAGTTGTTCACAATGTTTTTTCATGTATGATCACTAAGTTATCCCCAAGGGTTTTCATTGAAAGTGTTTTTATTGGTTTTATTTGTTTTATGGGGCTCCAGTTTGATTGTTTCCTTCTTGCTTCAGTTAAAAAAAGCTCTGGAGGATCTTGCTGAACTCATTGCAGAAAAGGAAGCTCTAAATCAGCGCTGTGAGGAGCTTGACATGCAGGTACGCACACAGACACACACAAACAAGAATCACATAGAAACAAACAATCTGGACTCCGCAGGTCCTGCTGCAAACACCAGTCTCCATCAGGACCACACAGACTGGCTTTAACCTTTATAACCTTTTGAACTCTTGACAGATCATTTGTCTCCTCCAGACTGAAGGAAGGTGAGTCCATCATGGCCGCCCTGAAACTAAACTCTGTAATGCAGCTGCCTTGTCTAACTCAGCTAACAGAGTGTAACAGAAGCTAACAAGCTAACAAAAGCCAAATGGCACACTAATTATCAGGTCACTCTATTGACCATGGTTCAAGTTTTTTTGGTCAGTTTATCATTTGAACTAGGATGTCTCTGTTCTTTTTCCTTAAAAGCCAAATTCAGAATGTCTTTACACAAAAGTTCTGCAGTGAGGCTCCATCATATTTACACCTGGAGACACTCATATGAAGTCAGTGAAGCTGTAACACTGTGCCATTTCACGCTGCGTTACGGCTTGGACACACAAAGGCAGAGCACTCACTTGTAGTGCTTTGTCCCCTGCTGAGTCCTCTGCCTTCTCCTCCCCATATCATGATCTTCTAGACCTCTCTTGAGTGGAGAACAATGAGGGGCTCCACTAGTTCCCCTATTCTGTCTCTTAACAGTGGAGATGAAATGTCACAGGCTCGTAAATATTACATCTTGAAAAAGTAGTATGAGTAGTACACTTAAAATTTTAAGTGTGTCTAATTTTGGCAACTTGCACAAGTTGTCTGCAGCTTTTGTGGATCAGCTGAATGTCTGATGTCATATGGTAAAGGAACCAAGCCACAAAGCTATGGTGTATGTGTCTCTACAGACAACAAAGGATGGTCCTGAAGTGAGACACAACTTGCATTTTTCTCCCTTACATTAAAGTGCATGCCAACTTTTTTTGTGTCTTGCCTCACTCCTGAGTCCATGGCACGCAGATAGATGCCATTCTTTTGGCTGTGTGTGCAGTAACAAGGAAGAGAAGTGCGGAGCTCATCCACCGCTAACTTGCTTAGCTCTGATACCAGTAGTCAACGGGAAGTGTTAGCCTGCCTCTGCCTACATTGAGAAAAACTCTTAGGCATCTCTACTGTGTGTTTGTTGTGACAAGCATGATATTATGTTTTCTTCTACTGTCATCTTCTTCTACTTATTAACAGAAGCTGTGTGTTGTTGACCTACTTAAGAACAGGTCTGCATTTGAACTAGAGATGTGACGTTCATGAATAAGTTGAGTCCTTTGAACAGCTCTTTTAAGAAATCTTTAATAACCAATTCACAGCTGTAAGTGAGCCATTTGTTTGTGAGCCGGTTTTAAATGCAAATTGCCTGTAAAAACAATGCCTTACCCACAACTGTGAATAGGTTATCATCTTTCACCTAAAAGAGTCATTAAAAAATGTACGAATGTCACATCTTTTGCATAAACTGACGCAGAAGTAGGTCAACCGAACATAGCCTTTGTTTACCAATAGAAGAAGATATGATGATAGTAGAAGATAACCTAGCATAACGTAGAAAAAAAAAAAACAAGTCACAGCAAGCACACAGGACTGTGTAGAGTTTCTGAAGAGTTTATATGATGACTAGGCAAAGGCAGGCACAAGGCACAAAAAGGAAAAATAAGTTGACGTATCCCTTTATCAGTATATCTCCCTTCATCCTTTTTGTTATTCCTTGTGTTTAAAGTGGAGCACACAACAAAATAATCAGCTCAATTTTTGGCCTGATTCTTTCATTCCCACCAAAGTCAGCAGTGGCCTGTTTATCTGACGGTCCTTAAGATCATCCTGCCAGATTTAGCTGTGGTTCATCTTGTGGTCAGGGTGACTGACCCTCCCCTGACAGGCCAGAGGAGAATCTGAGCAGCCCCAATCAGAAATCGTGAG
>JAZDUH010000028.1:882500-975000 GCA_036419115.1 Scarus forsteni | reverse complement strand
AGGGCACTCTCCGTCAGCATTCCCACCTCCAAGTAACCCACCCACCACCTTTCTTTAAATTGTGCGCTTAAGTGACCTTAAACACTCCTGCTCTCAACCGCCATGTGAATGCTCTGCAGTTTCAGGCTGAGAGGAATTTAAATGAATGTAGAATATTTTTACTCAGAATCAGAGCCTGTGATATTTGAAAAAGTGACTTTTATTAGGCTGTTAAAAAGTTGACTTCAGTTGATGTGAAGAACTGGGTCTTCGGGCCTGCTGGTGCATTTTATGTAGCTCAGAGCTCAAATGTTGGAGCTATGGGAAAACCAAGCAGATGGATCTCCTGTGATCAAGGATAAAGTAAACTCGAGATAACTGAAGCTCCAAGTTTCTTCGAGTGAATTTCAATACAAGGGGCTGATCCCGGTGATATATTCAGCTTACATCTTGGAATTTCTAACTTCCAGGATCAGATAGAACACACCTTGTGTCCAAATGTGACTTACTTGTGCTTGCAGTGCCCATAACCCTAATTTTGTACTCCTTGTTGTTAGGTTAGAAAGTAGTCCTGAGTGTTAATGTTTTGAATTGATCCCTTTAGCTTTTACCATTCTGTAGTTCAGGTAATATCTGGAAAAAAAAGTGGTTGGACAGAAATTTCAAAACCTGGAAATTGTCTTAAGTCTGACCTTTTTCTCCACCATGATGTTGACAAAACCAGTGTGATGAGGTGACCGGTCAGTGTGGGAGAAGTAACTGTGACGATGAACTTTGTAAAAGCTCGCTGTGTGAACACAGAGACCAGCACACCCAAGCTGTGGCTGGTCTTCACAGGTTTTGTTTTGAAACGGGCACTGCCAGCACAAAAAGGCTCGTCTATGGACTCGGGGCCTGACTCTATGCAGGGTTTGAACGCTAATGTTAATATTCAGCAGACTGATGAAACAAGCTTCAGATGTCTTTAAAACAAAAAACATTTTTATATCGGTGCTGGACACCGGCAGCTTTAGGACTCAAACATCAGTCTGTTTTGGTACTGACATAAAGCTGTGAAAGTCCCAAATGTCCACAAGTGATCAACATTTTAAAGAAAAAAGCTCCAGCACATTGTCATGATAACAGAATTTTAACCTTCAACATGATGTTTGTATAAATGAACCAATCCTCATACCCATCTGATACGACAGAAACAAAAATGAAAGTTCTTAGCTCCCTAATACTAACTTTGGGAGATGAACACTTTGATAGCATCTTAAATTTTTCAGGACTTGCAGAGGCCTACTTGTTTAATCAGCACAGAGGGCTTGAATTTATGACTTTAACCTTGTTATGCTAGCATAACTAACTCTTAATAAATGTGATGATTTTACCCGATTTTAACTGGAATCTCACAATAGAATAAGTTTCACGTTAATGTTTTTACAAGTAATATCACTACTTTCTGTAAAAAACATGACTGAAATTCTGAATACACTATTGTATTAATAAATATAATTGTCTCCTCTTATCATTGTCATAATATTGTGTTATAGAAGGACTTCTTAGAAACACTACTAGTGGTTTGATCAGTGGTCATCAAGATGGTGTTTATGTGTTCATTTGCAATTTTTAGATTATTTCCACCCTTGTCAGTATGGCGGTGTATCAGAGCCACTATTAAAATGGAGTCTGAACATACAAAGCTGACAAAGTCTGTGGCAGATCCATCCTGCTTTAAGCTGAAGTGCATCAAACCTTTTCATAAGGGATGGAAACATTCAAGGATAGAAATCTATCCCATAGATTCATGAAACAGTTCACCACTTACTGAGTAGCCTCCCACAACAGGAGGTGCACAACAGACGCCTTGAACCAACGACGACTGTAAATGGTAAATGGCTTGACTTGAGCTTATATAGCGCTTTTCTGGTCCTTGACTACTCAAAGCTGCTTTACACCACAGGTCACACCTCACTGATTCACTCACTGATGGTTTGTGTTTCTATGTTAGTCATCCATTAGTATGTCTAACACAGTCACGCCCTTTCATGCCCATTTACACACCACTGATGCAGCAGTGGGGTTAAGTGTCTTGCCCAAGGACACATCGCCATGTGTCACCCGGAGCTGGGCTTGAACCTGCAACCTCCTGATCACTGACCAAGCGCACTATCCAACTGCACCACCGACGCCCCTTACTGTCCAAATTACCGCTGGTAAATTACTGCTCTGTCCATTTTTCCTTTTGGATTATAAGGTGCGTTCACACCGGACTCTACCTGTACTACCTCGGCGATCACTCTCCATTCAAAGTCAACGTACAGCCGCGATGGGGCGGGGCTAACCCTCCCGCGATGCGACAGCCGGCGACAAGACGACCACTTCACTCGTCGCGCGATGTCAAAGTTAAAAAAAGTTGATCTATTCAGGCGATGTCGTGTGTGGCTGTGCAGCATCAGCCAATCAGCGGTGTGTGTACGTGTGACGGTGCCGCTATTTATCCGGACTACAGGGCGGATGACTTCCTTCTAGGCGGAACTCTAATCTCAGTGAGGACATTTGCAGACGGACCGCGGTAAACTCACAGAGGATGCTGTTGCATCATCAGCTGCAGAGTTTTGTGTCTGATAAGTGAGTGAAAAGGACACAGCTGGAATAATGTCCGCTTATACATCCTATAATGTGATATGATCATGGTAAAACTCAAGCGGATGTGACGTCACCGGCCGACGCCAACGGCGACCAAACAGGTATTTATGGACGCGCGAGGCTACATCAGTGGGCGACGCGACTTTGGTAGCTGGGTCGCTTGCGGTGTGAATGCACCTTAAGAGTGTCTCTAATACACCGTTGCATTTCAGACTCTATTTTTAAAAACTGGCAGATACAGCCTCTGTCATTAAAGCTGTTGTCATTTCAAGCCCTGTGGTCTCCACAAAAACAGCAGGCTGCCCTCTTTGAATACAGTGAGTATATCAAACTGACTTTTTTACTGTAAGCAGCTGTTTGTATCAGCTTAATATCTGTAATATAATTTATTACTCTGGTTTACCATCATAATTGTAATCATGTAGATCTGTGATGGAAACAGGATCAACACCAGCATCTGAATTAATTCTGTTTATTCACTTAAAGATTTAAACTCTTGTTCTGATTGTTTTTTTTAATGTTTGTGATTTATTGAAATGTTTAGCCTCTCCAAATTTTGATTAAATGACTTTTGATTGTAAGTTATCTGAAAAATAATGTTTCTTTTCAGTCTCTGGATCACGTAGATTTAAATCATTTATGTGAATCTATCAGTTTGAGCTCATGTAGCACAGAAACTGTGTGAGCTCTCATGTTTGTGTTTAAATGAAAAAGTGAATGGAAGTCTTTCAGAATTAAATAAGATGAAAGCTGAAATACTCTGGATATGTTTGAACAAATAAATTCATTTTCTAAAAATGTCACTCATTTATTGACGTATATATCTCAAAGGAACCTCTCATGAATGAAAACAAATTTGTTACTGTTTAGATTGTTTCACTTTTAGGCCGCACATCAACACAATGGAAGGGTTTCCTTGACTGTCGATCAGTTTCTGCTCCAAACTCAGAGTCATGAAAAATATGACGACAGAATGAGTCCAAAAGATCAGTATAATACGTGTATAATATTACAAATATCAACATCCATCCATTTTCTGTACTACATATGCCTTTTGAGGTCGCACGGGGCAGGTGCCTACCCCAGAAGTGGGGACACCCTGAACTTGTGGCTAGCCGATCACAGGGCTACATAGAGAGACAGACAACTCTTCATACTCACATTCCAACCTGAGGGCAACCTTGGAGTCACCAGTTAATCTAATGATCGTGTCTTTGGTCTGTGGGAGGAACCGAGAGTGCCTGGAGAGAACCCATGCATGCACAGGGAGAGCATAGAAACTCCACACAGAAAGGCCCTGACTGATCAGGGGATTAAACCAGCAACCTTCTAGCTGTGAGGCATGTGCACTACTAAGTCATTGTAGGATGAAACTTTTTCAATAACAAGAATAAATATGCACTATTACAAGATTAACGTCTTATCAAAAAGTTGTATTTATTAAGTAAAAGTTTTAAATTTACCAGAGTAAATTCACAATGTTAAGAGTTTACAGACAGGAATTTAGAAGGTTTGAGTCCTAATATATGAGGACATCTTTCTGAAGCTTTAAGACTAAAATCAGAATGGTGTAATATATATGTTATATAATCCAGTTAGATTAAAGTGATCAATTAAAGAATTCGAGACTTTGTATCCATATGAGCTTCAGTCTTAAATTAACTGGATTTCAGTCATAATAAGGTTGTGTTGAGTGTTGTCCAGGACAAGATGAGCAGCAGAACAACATACAGATTTCAAACAAGCAATCATGAACACAGATAAAGCAACCAATATTAGTTTACTAGTATTGAGTAAGTATTTAGAGGGAAAATGTCATACATTCAGTCAAGTGTGTATATTTTTATTTTATTTAACCTTTATTTAACCAGGTAAAAAGACCAATTGAGATCATGATCTCTTTCACAAAGGTGACCTGGCCAAGAGGTCAGCAACACACATCATGGTAAATACATATTGCTAGAAACAGTATACAACATAATGATTTAGAAAATACATTTTCTTGTGAATGAGAGAAGCGCAGTAAAGGGCAGAAGATTATGATCAGAAGATGCATAACTATTCAGAAACACAGGCACTGCTTAATGGTTTCAAGCTGTTTATCCATCAGCAAGGATTGAAAGGCTCCAAATGAGATGAGCTCCGGGAGCTTCAGTTCAGTCTATAGAGAGTTCCATGCTGTTGGAGCAGCAAAACTGAATGCTTTCTTCCCCAGTTCAGTTCTTACATGAGGAACAGAAAGATGGAAGACATCACAGGACCGTAAGGCATAGTGGTTTATAGTTCTCCGAAGAAGAGAGCATAAGTAAGATGGAACTAAGCCAAGAATTGCTTTATATATCAGTGTCAGCCAGTGTGTATACCTTTGCGCACTAAAAGAGGGCAAACCAGATCGAATGTACAGTTCACAATGATGTGTGAGGCGACCATCACTCGTGACAAAGCTCAATGTGCTGTGATAAACAGTGTTTAAGGATTGGAGACATTTTAGAGGAGCATCAAAATACAGCACATATCCATAATCGGGAAAAAATGTTGCTGATACAAGCCGTTTCCGAGCTCAGTGAAAAACAAGATTTGTTTCTTTAGAAGAAACTGAGCTTTACCCTGAGTTTGTTGACCAAGCCTACAATGTGTGCCTTCAAAGAAAGCTCATAATCCAAAAGAAAACCCAGATCATTATAATTGGAGACCAGCTCAACTGGGTCTCCCTGTTGAGTTACCACTGCTGGGACATTTGCTGGTAACTCGCTTGAGTTTGAAAAGAGTATGCGCTTGGTCTTTTCTGTGTTTAAAACCAGTCTCAGACGAGACTGTACAACATTAAAAGCAGCTTGTAAAAACTCAAAAGCCTGAGTGAGTGAGGGTGGACGGCAATAAATAATGGTATCATATGCATAAAAGTGATAAAATGCATTTGACACAGTAGAGCACAAACTATTGATAGCCTATATATTGAAAATAAAATGGGTCCTAGGACTGAGCCTTGGGGCACCCTTTTGGAAACATCCAGAACAGCGGAGGTGGATCCAGCCACCTGCTCACACTGTGTTCTGTTTGTTAAATACTCACTGTACAAATGAGTGGCAGATTTAGAAATGCCAATGTTATGTAAAGTTTTAGCCAAGAGTTTGTGTCCTACTGTGTCAAAGGCTTTAGACAAATCAATAAAAAGAGCAACACAATATATCTTACTGTCCAAACCCTCGATAAAATCATTTAAAACTTTAAGACCAGCCATAACAGGTCTGTGCTGTTTTCTAAAATCAGATTGAAATGATGATAAAATAGTATTTGACTCTAAAAAATCCTTTAATTGATCACTGACGATCCTTTCGGTCAACTTTGCTAAAACACATAATTTGGAAATTGGTCTATAGTGATTTAAATTACTGGGTTCTCCCCCTTTTAACAGGGGGAGAATAAAAGCAGATTTCCAAACTTTAGGGATTTGTTACTGATGAAACTCAGGTTAAAAATATGTGCCACAGGCTCAGCAACAAAATCAGCAGCCAATTTAAAAAGAGAGGATCGACATTATCAGGCCCAGGGGCTTTTCCTGTGTCCAGTCTCTTCAGAGCAGTCTGAACCTCAGAGGCACTCACAGCAGTGAACTCAAAAGGGCTTATGGTGCCACCACTTGTCGATGTCGAGAACAAGGGTGAGTTTACACAGGGTGGGTCATCTTTAGTCAGTTCAGGATGTAAAGACTCAAACAAGGAGCCAGCAGAGATAAAATGATCATTAAAATAATTAAAAATGGCTGTCTTATCGGACAGGGGACCAGAATCTGTCATTAAAGAGCTTGGTAGGTCACTAGTCATTACATGACTGTTTAATTTTATGACCTGGCAAAACTTTTTGGGGTCATTCAAATTTTTTGTAGATTCATATTTACAACTTTATTCAGTAAAATTAACTTTTTTTTACTTAATTAATAAAGCCTTAGTATCTTTTTTTTCAATCAATTTTGATTCAATACCCTGTCATGTTTCTAACCTGGTTTTACAAAAAAACAAAAAGGGCTAAAATTAGCTGTTACAAATCTAACTTTTTACTTTCAGAAAACTGAAGTTAAGTACTCTTGTTTTAAAATGAAAATAAAAATTAATCGAAGAAATAGAAGCCATCTTCTTAAATTATTATAAACAACTATATACAGAATCTTCAAGTATTGAAGATAAAGCAATGGAAGATTATCTTAGTAAGCTGGATTTACCCTCTATTGGCATTGGACAAAATAATTGCATTACAGCAGAAATAACACTTGAAGAAATACATAAAGCAATTTCCAACTCTAAATCAAGTAAAACACCAGGTAGTGACGGTTTCCCAGCAGAGTGGTACAAAACATTTACAGAAGAACTATCTCTCCTCTTGCTGAAAGCCTTTAATTGGACTAAAGAACATAATAAGCTCCCACCCTCATGGAAAGAGGTGATTATCACAATTATCCCTAAAGAAGGAAAGGATATTGAGCATAGTAGTAACTTTAGGCCAATTTCGATCCTCAACTACAAAATGTACACATCAATAATTGCTAAAAGAATTGAAAACCTACTCCCAGACTTGATTGATGAGGACCAAACAGGGTTCATCAAAAATCGACAAACACACGACAATATTAGAAGGACACTTCATTTGATAGATAGGATGCAAAAGGAAAAAAAAGTTTCTGTACTATTAAGCCTTGACGCTGAAAAGGCTTTTGATAGAGTTAATTGGAAATTTCTCTATCAAACTTTAAAAGGATTTGGCTTCAATGAGCAATCGATTAATAGTGTTAGGACTCTTTACCAGCAACCCACAGCAAGAATAAAAATTAATGGATCCCTATCTTCATCATTCGTACTAGAAAGGGGAACTAGACAGGGATGCTGTCTCAGTCCCTCATTATTTGCCTTTTACATTGAACTCTGGCTCAAGCAATCCGCCAACATGAAAAGTTACAGGGCATTAAAATTGGACATAAAGATCATTTAATTAGTTTATTTGCAGATGATATTTTGGTCCATTTAGTCGATCCTGAGGCCTCTCTTCCTGTATTGATGACAATCCTAGAAGATTTTAATCATCACGCTGGTTACAAATTGAATATTACAAAGACACAACTTCTATCATTTAATGATACTCCTACTGAGGAAATCACACGTAAATATGACCTAAAGTGGGACATGGAATCCATAAGATATCTAGTAATTAATGTGGTTAAAGATCTGAATAAACTATATGAGGCAAATTACAATCCAACTATCCAAAATTTTCAAAGAGACATTGAGAGATGGTCTACCTACCCGTTGGATTTTAGTACCAAGATAAATGCAGTCAAGATGAATATTCTGCCAAGAATGTTATATCTATTTCAAGCTTTGCCACTAGGGGTCCCTCAACACCAGTTTTCATCCTTGGATAAACTTATCTCTCCATTTATCTGGGGAGGGAGAAAACCTAGAATAAGATACACAACACTCCAGTTAGCTAAGCAAAAGGGTGGAATGGCACTCCCAAATTTTAAGGATTACTTTACTGCAGCTCAATTTCGACCCCTCTTTCTCTGGTGTAGTGATAATTATTTTGCCAGATGGAGGGAAATCGAGACATATGTGGAAGGTTTTCAGTTACAATCAGCTTTAGGTGAAAAGGAGACTCCAATGTTTCTCAGAAGCGAGATAGATTCTATAACCTCGGGTGCCTTAGAGTTCTGGTTTAGCTTTGTTAAGCAACTTAAATTAAGGAAAGAACAGAAAGTTCTTAGATGGATAGCTTTTGACACTCAATTTAGACCAAAAGAAAATGATGTTTCATTTGTGCAGTGGACAAAGAAAGGCATCAGAGCTAGATGTACAGTAATGAGGAACAAGGAGCTCCTAAGTTTTCACACATTAAAAGAAAGATTTTCTCTTCACAATCAGGACTTATTTAGGTATATACAGTTTAGAGATTATTTTAATAAAGAAATAAAGATGGATAGATCACAAGAAATAAATAAATTAAAATCTTCATGGATGCATATGGACCAAACAGTAAATGTACTAAAATAATCTCCAGGTTTTATGAGAGCATTGTGGAATGTAAAGGTAACTCAACACTGTACGTGAAATCAAAATGGGAAAATGAATTACACAGAAATTTCTTCAGAGGAATGGTACAATATGTGTGAAACCCAGCAAACCTCTATGGAGGGCGTTTAATTGGAAAAGCTTAGTACGTTTTTTTATTACACCTAAAATTCAGAATAGATCATCCTTGACTCAACAGGCTTGTTGGAGAAAATGCAGTTCCTTAGATCCAAATCACATTCATATTTTTTGGAGTTGTGAAAAAATAAAATTATTTTGGGAAAGTGTTCATTCAGTCCTTATTAATATGCTTCAATAAAGGATTCCGTGATCATGCAGTGATTTGTACCTGGGTCATATTACATCTGTTATACTTAAGAACGATCAATACTTAGTTAAGGTCCTTCTTACAGCTGCAAAGAAAGCCATCACTAGAAAATGGTATAAACCTGAGCCACCTACACGGAATCAATGGTTTGATGTTATACAGGAACTATGGACAATGGAAAGACTGACTTATGTTTTAAATCTGAAGGAAGATTTGTTCACTAAGAGATGGCATAAATGGTCTCTTTACCTCAAGAAAGTATAAGGACATTGGTTGAAACTTAGTGTAGATGTTTTTAATAATAGTTAATTTGTTATTGGGAAGGTATGTGCACATGTATATATGTGTATGAATATGTATATGCATGTGTGTATGTGTATACGTGTGTATGTGTAGATATTTTTTTATTTTCCTTTAATTTCCCACAAGTTTTACCCCCCCCCCCCCCTTTTTTTTCTTTTTCTCATGTTCCTCATTTTCTTTTTTTGCTTTGAACTAAAGTCAGCATTGGTATTTTGATCTGTGATTGTATAATTGCTGTTATTCTAAAGAATCAATAAAAATGAAAGTTAAAAAAATAAATAAATAAAAATTAATCACATTGTGTTTTATTTCCACAGTGTTTTTTGTTACACTTCAAGACTCTCCCACCTTTGTAGAATTGTTCATATGTCATGTGCCTCGGTCTCCTGCAGGTATAAGTCTGGTTGGTCATGGTCATGTGTCAGCGTGCGTTGGCGTGGATCTTAAAGGGTAACGGTGTGCGCGTGGCTCCCGTGATTCCTTCTGTTTTTAACTCAACTCCGTCCAAAGTGGAAAAATCAAACTTCTGCAACAAACTGACGAAAATTAAGAAGAGCTCCATTTTGGCCAGAGCTTCACCCAAACATGCTCGCTTTCCTGGGGGAAAAAGAAAAAGACATCGGTCAGATATCGCCAGGGGCAATTTCATTCCTGTGTAATAAAACTCTGTTCCCTACAACCTCAGCGGTTTATCTGATTTGGAGACTAAGAAGAAGCTCTTTACTCTTTAGATACTTTACTCGACTGGGTTCATCGGGTAAAAGTAAACTGGATAAATAAGAAGAACCAAGACCATTAAGAGATGTAAAAACTAATAAAATATCCTTTAAATCTATTCTAAATTCTATTTTTGTTTTCATGCATGCTAACGCTACCCATTGACTCCCAGTGCTTGAGCTAAGTCAATTAGCGGTGGGTGAGCTCTGCCTGTCTCTTCCTTGTTACTGCACACAGTGAAAAGAATGGTGTCTATCTGTTTGTCATGGACTCAGGAATGAGGCAAGACATTGAAAGCAAAAAAGTTGGTATATCACTTTAATAATGATGGTAACTGTTGGAAAGGTATGTGGTCAAAGTCCAAACAACTTTTTTAATGTGACCAACTTGGTATCCTAATTTATTACTAAAATATCAAATTAAGTTGAAATGGCATGTATTCTCCTTGAATGTTTTACCTTGAACAGTTAAATTGGAAATGTTTGGACATGTAGGCTTTAATGGCAGTCCCATTAAAATGTACATCCCAATCATGTAAAGTCATTTTAAATATATTCCCCATGTTGGATGCTCAACCATAATGGCTATATTTTTTGGGCCTGTAGCCCCAGGATTGTTTATTTCTTTGCCTGATGATAAGGCAGCTTCTGACTGCAAAGTGAATACATTTTATGTTTGACCGCCAAATTGTATTTTCTTGTTGATGAATCTGGCAGAGAAAAAACAGAAAGAAGATGAAGTTACCTGCAGAGAAAGGTAAAAATGCCTCCCTCTTCACAAACTTTCCATCAGTGTCCAGGAAGTGTTCAGGGTTAAAGGTGTCTGGACTTTTCCATTCATTCTTATCAAACAACACTGAGGTGAGATTTGGCATCACTGAAGTCCCCTGCAGACAAATCAAACAGAAAAATTAAATTTTTTAACAAATTTATTCTTAAACCATTAGTGCAAAAATGACTGAATCAAACTAAAGCATGAGAACTGATAGGAAATATGTTTAATTGTTGCTGCTGTCATGTCTTGGTTTGTGAACTGTCTCCGATGTAAATCTAGTGCCTTGGAATGCAAGTTGTCGCCTGGTAACTATACCCCTGTAGGTCCTTTCCTGAACGCTCGACCTCCTTACACCTGAAGCCCAGACTGACCTCACACATCCTTGTACCTTTGATCAAATAAATTTGTATGTATACTTGCAAAGGGAGTAACATCTATTGATTTATTATGTCTAATTGATTAAGCATGTCTGGTTAAGGTACAGTCCCCTCTTTCCCTTTTGGTGTATCCCATTGCTCCCTACTGTACTTAAACCCTGCTCTTTCCTCAGTCGTGGTCAACTCACAGACACAGACCTGCAGTTCACCAGCTTGATGGCGTGCTACAATAAACTCACCTCACCACAGCAAACCCTAAACGGGACTCTGAAAATTTTCATCAACAGAACAAACTTGCACACACAAGGTCATTGTACCCCTTGAACTTTGCTCTATGACTCTTTTCCAAAAAGAATTTGGACACACTACCCCTACTAGTTGAGCATGCAAAATGAAGGGGTGCCTTGTTTTTCATTATCTAGAGCTCATGACCTGTGGTGACTGACTACAGGTAAATTCAAAGCCTGGACTTTGGGCCTTTTTCTATGACAGTCCAGCACAATTGCTTTAACACTGATCTGTTTGTCAGCCCTGCACTCCAATTTACCCTCACGGACAAACAAGACCTAATAGACACTTCAAATTTTTTAAGAAAACAGAAACTATCTCCCCTCCAGTCAGAGGGTGCAGTCCTTGGTTTACTATCCAATAACTATGACCCCAAACTTGGAGGTGCTGACCTTATCCTAACAGCTTTATTCAGCAAGAGGGCTGCCATTTCTTTGGGTGAACATAAATCAGACGACCTGATTCTGAGTTTACCAGACAGCCTTGAATGGATTGGATTAGTTAGTATGTTACAAGTAGAGATACACCTTTGGGATGAGGAATCCTCCCAGCATGGTGTCTTTGGCGGCCATTCTGAGTCCATTTAGAGGAACTACATTTCCCATCCTCTGAATCTCATGGATCACGGCGTCAGTGTAGGGGAGGTTGGGTTTGTCAGCCATGGTGGGGTGACGTGTCGGTCCGATAACAGTGTCTATCTCCAAGTGAACTTTTTCTGAAATAAGAGATTTTTATAGGTTATCTACAAAGATTTCCTTTTTTTATCTGTCTTATCTTGGCTGTTGATCATGCAGCTTCTCTGACCCTGGATGTGTGGGTTGCTGATGAGGTAGACGAGGCCCCACTGCAGAGTTTTTGATGTTGTTTCACTTCCAGCCAGAAACAGGTCCAGACAACATAAAACCAGGTTCTCCTCAACAAAGCCAAACTCTCCATTTCTTTTGAGCTGTTAGGGCAAAGGTAAGCTTGGTTGTTCTTTGTTGTCATATTGATATAATTGATATTATGCACACAGTAGTTTGTTAACTTCCTACATTCTCTATGAGAAAGGAGTCGATGTAGTCACGTGGGTTGCTGGGATCCAGGTCTTCTTTGTGTCTCTGGACCTCGGCTCTGATCGATGCCTTCAAACTTTTGGAGTTACTGAAGATTTCATTATGTGGTCCTGGCAGGAGTTTCATCAGAGCAGGGAATGAATCATAGAGCTGTTTGAATAAAAGAGAAGCTGCTACTCAAGGATCAAGTGACCTCAACATTCTGGTTAAGAACCAATGTCATGCATTCAAACAAGAGACGATTTAAAGGAATATTACTTTTTTTTCATGTCTTGCCTCACTCTTGAGTCAACTGCAAGCAGATAGACACCATACTGTTGACTGTGCATGCAGCAAGGAAGAGATGAGCAGAGTTTGCACTGCTAGTTAGCTTTGCTCAAACACTGGGAGTCATTGGATAGTGTTAGCCTGCCTCTGCCTACAGTTATCAGATAAACTCTTCAGCAACTCTAAATGGTTCTGTGTGGTTGCTGTGATTCATACGCTTACAACTTTATATTATGTTATCTTCATCATTATCAGATTATCTTCTTCTACTCCTTAACAGAGGCTTTGTCTTGTTGACCTACTTACGCAGTGGCTTGTGTTATAGCTAGTTAGCAGTGGGCAAGCCTTGTCAATCTCTATTTGTTTTTGTATGCTCAGTCGAAAGAATAGTGCCAATCTGCTTGTCATGGACTGTGGACTATGGCAAGATACAAAAAATGTTTGGGATAATTCATTAGAGCTTGCCAGTATTTGCTAGAACTTTTATGGGTATTACCAAGGCCCACACAGATCCCTCAAGATAGGCAAGCTCAGTCAGATTCCTCAGCATGTTCTGGAAGTTTCTGTCAGTGTAGTTGAAGCGTCTCCCGAATACGATCCGACAGATGATGTTGGAAACAGCATAGTTCAATAAGGGCACGGGGTCAAAAACGTCACCTAAGCAGATGGAATATAGTGTGGTCAAGGAATGAGCCCAAGAAACGCAGAAGTGAGTTAGCATTTAAGCACAACCAGTTCCAAGCCCAAACATCTATGGGAGTTTAGAATAGGCCTTCGTTAAAAAAAAACTTGAAATAAGGTCTTGGATGAAAACATATGATTGTGATTTTAACATTTCATTTTGCAGTTTAAAATGCATTTGAGATTGTCCCACTTTTAAATAGTAATAATAATAATAAAAATGCATTTTATTTAAAAGCGCCTTTCAAGACACTCAAGGACGCTGAACAAGATTAAAAACAACCACAATAAAATCATCAGTAAAATAAAATCAACAATAATGATAAAATCAACAATAGAAAAGCACAAACAGAGAAGGACCGGTGGGGAGAGGAGGTAAGTTAATGTCAAGTGGGGTATGCAGTCCTAAACAGGTGAGTTTTGACTCTGGCCTTGAAAAGAGACAGGGAGGTCAGGTTTCGGAGGTCTGGCGGAAGAGAGTTCCAGAGCTGGGGAGCAGAGCAACTGAAGGCCCTGCTCCCCATGGTGCTGAGGCGGGCAGAGGGCACAATGAGGTGGGTGGAAGAGGAGGATCTGAGGGAGCGGGCTGGAGTGGCAACGTTGAGGAGGTCAGACAGATATGGAGGGGCGAGGTTGTGGATGGCTTTGAAAGTATACAGAAGGATTCTGAATTCTATTCTATGCTTGACTGGTAACCAGTGGAGCTGCTGAAGGATGGGGGTGATGTGATGGTGGGAGGGGGTTCTGGTGATAGCTGAGTTCTGGACCAGTTGGATTTTATGGAGTGACTTTTGGGGAAGACCGAAGAGGAGAGACTTGCAATAGTCTAACCGAGAGGTGACGAGGCTGTGAACAAGAATGGAGGTGCTGTGAGGAGTGAGGGAGGGGCGAAGGCGGTTGATGTTACGGAGGTGAAAGTAAGCGGACCGGGTGATGCTACTGATGTGAGACTGAAAAGAGAGAGTGCTGTCGAGGATGACACCCAGACTCTTAACCTGAGGGGAGGGGGAAACTGGGGAGTTGTCAATCGAGATAGAGAAGGTGTCAACTTTGGAAAGAGTGGATTTGGTGCCGATGAGAAGGAGTTCTGTTTTATCACTGTTAAGTCTGAGAAAATTTGAGGTGAACCAGGACTTGATATCAGATAGGCAGGAGATAAGGGAGGGAGGTGGGAGCGTGGCGGTAGGTTTGCAAGAGAGGTAGAGCTGGGTGTCATCCGCGAAGCAGTGGAAATGAATATTGAATTTACGAAAAATATGGCCAAGTGGGAGGAGGTAGATGATGAAGAGGAGGGGCCCCAGGACGGAGCCATGGGGCACACCTGTAGTGACTGGAGAGGGTTCTGAATGAAATGACTGTAACTGAATGAACTGAGTGCGGCCTGTGAGGTATGAGTGAAACCAGCTGAGGGGGATGTGAGTGATTCCAAAAGCATAGTTTTGTATTTTCAAAACAACAGTTCCTAACAAACTGCTAACAAAGCCTACAAAAATTACCAGGGACCCAAATGCGTTAGCATTTGGGAGCGTCGATGCTGGGCTGTAGTGCTGGGAGTAAATCCGTTACTTTTGCCAGTAACAGGTAATCTAACTTGAAGAAATACACTCCTCAATGCCAATATAAGTTTTAATGACAGAGATGAAGAAGCCCTGCAGTAAAACATAAAACAAGAATTACAGGCTGATCTCAAAAGGATAATCAAGGCATAATATTCTTTAACAAAAGTCAGTGAAGTAAACTGGCAAACACTGTGCTATATAATATAATAAAAACCCCAAAAAGCAGACACACTTACAATAATAAAGTGGGAACATCTCAAACAGCTTCCAAACTCCATGCAAAGGATGTCTGTCTCAAAGTGTCTCTCATAAACAGTGCAGCAGCAGCCATCTTGCAACACCTCACCCTTTTTCTCACATAACTCTGCAGGGCAAGACAAGGAACTTAATATAACGCTGCCCCCTGGTGGCTGGCAGAAAACCCTTCATAACTAATTACTGTTTCAATAGTTACCCCGGCGTTACCGTTACTGATTGTGACATGTGGCACGTTACTTATCACCGATCTGCTGCTGTTATCCGCTCAGCCCACAGGGTAGGAGCTGCGCCGCTAACAGACATACGAGAGAACAAGATGCCTGAGTTGCAGGTCCGCTTACTATAAGCGACAACGGCTTCTTCTTTTTTTCTAACTTACATGCCTTTATTAAGAGTTTTGGATTGTAGTTTTTTGGGCTTGTTCCAATAGTGCAGTTGCAGGAGGAATCTGGTGCATGATCTACCATCAAAAAAACCCAGTTCAGGCAAAAATTAGTAGATTAAAAATGATTGTATCCCACTTTAATCACACATTTAAATTTAATTTAAAAAAATATATTTCCACTGAAAAGAAATCATTGTAGCCAGAAATTATTTATTTCCAATTTAGCTATTACTGTTTTCACCACAATAAAGCTGTAGATAATTAACATAAAACTTAGATAAAAGCCTGACATGTCTTTTTGGTAAGGTTGGACAAACTGTCAGCAATAACAGAGGCACTAATAACAGTAGCCCATCCCCTCACTTTGGTATCATGATAAAGTTGTTCAAACCTCCAAACAAACGAATGTTGAATACCTAACTTAAGGGTTCTCTCTTTAAAAATGCTTATTTCAACCGCTAAACCTGGCAACACGGCTATATGCAGCAATGGCGAGTCTGGAGGGCTCTGTAGAGTTAAAACTGACGTTTTCATGATGGAAATAGAAAAAGTAAAGGGCAAGAACACACATGTGGGGTGTACATTATGTACTTAAGCTAAATGTTTGTCTGTCATAAGTAAATCTAAAAATCTTGTGACAAAAACACAGAGAACTCTGCTGATGATGTCAGAGCTGTTGCAGCAGGCCAGGTAACAAGGAAGGACACAGAGACAGAGCCACACAGTTCAAGCAGCAAAAGCTTTTTCAAAACTCTAACGCATTAGGTACTGTCCCTTTGGAAAAGTAACTACTAACTATAACAAATTACTTTTTAAAAGTAATTTGCCCAACACTGCTGGGCTGTTCTGTGAAGCTCCACAGACCTTTCAATTAACAATGATTGAAGAACACAGAGTATAAATCCTGTGGGCTTTTAGTCGAGTGAACCACAGTGATACGAACTTCTGGGTTGTCCAAAAACTTAGCAGCCCTGCACCACTCTATGTCTTATCAGTCATTTAATTATGTTTGACTTCTTCATTGTCATCTTCTGGGTCTAATTTTTCAAACCTTTCTCCCTCTTCATGGCCTCCTGCAGGTGTCGACTCTCCTCACAGATCCTCTGCTCCATGGAACTCTTGGTGTTACCAAAGGTTCTTAACGTCGCCATGGCAAACCGCCTCTGTCTCCTCCACACATGGCCATTACTGAAGAACAGACCTGCTGAGGGAGAAACAAATCGCTGCAAGTTAACTTTCCAAATACATAAAAGACATACTGACACATGACACTTTGGGTAACATTTTACACAGTTGTACACTGAAGTTAGAGTAGTTACAGGGTAACAAATGGTTTGTAACAGCACATTAATCAGGTAATAAATTATGTATTTAACTTCCAATTAACTAGAAGACAAATGAGCAACTGATAAGTAAACAGGGAATAAAAATGTGATAGTAACTACAGGTTAACCTTGGAGCAAAGAAGAAACTGGTTTAAACAAGAAAAAAAATGTGACCACTCGCTGATTAATTAGGAACTAATAAGTCACCAACTATTAGTTAGCAAAGTAACAAACTGGTAGTTAATTGTTTGGAAACACATAAAATTTGGCAAAGGCACAATTGAATTAACCATAGCCTGAACTGGTAACTAATGTATGGAAATGATTTTGTTATGATTCAATACAGAATGACTACCCTCAGTATTAATTTCAGCTGGAAGTAGTCAGTTACTTTATCAGTGTCTTCAGAACATAGTTTTAACATTTCTTGTTTAAAATCCTCTCAGATGTTGTATTTTGACATGATTATAAACCCTTCTGTTTAAACCCTGCTCAGAAACAGGCTGTTTAAACAGGCTCCATTCATACTTGCAAAACAAACCCTAAAATAATTGCGACTTAAAGAATAAGTTCGGTTTCTGCAGCTTTCACATTGTTTATAGTATGAAGCAGAACAATATACTCACCCAGAAGGCTTTCCTGATCCAAACAGTGCTTCAGGAGATATTTAGATCCAAAATCGAGCGGCGGACATCCGTATAATGGTAGCACATAGGGCATACAAGCGCCGCTCCTAAAACTGCATTAATTGTCCAAAAACTCATTAGTTTAGTCCGACGCTCGATTTTGGATCTAAATATCTCCTGAAGCACTGTTTGGATCAGGAAAGCCTTCTGGGTGAGTATATTGTTCTGCTTCATTCTATAAACAATGTGAAAGCTGCAGAAACCGAACTTGTCCTTTAACACGGTTACATCGAAATTTATAACCCAGACTTTACGTGGGTAATTTCCACACACATCCCTAGTAGTTTTTCAGCATAAAGTCTGTGAGCACTGAGTGTGAACACAGCAGCATCTCTTGACAGGAGACTTGACAGTATGGATGAACAACTGCTGTTGCTGGAGAAGTTTATTTGTCTCCAAGGAGAATAACAAAAACTCAAATGTGTATATGAACATTTGGAAGTATTGTTTCCACTGACCATCCTCAAAGCTCTGTTGATCATCTGCTCTAAAACATCATCTTGTTCATGCAAAGTGCTGTCTAGATTCAGAGCTAAAACACTGTAGCTTTCTACTTTTTGTCTTGCAGGTTATGTTGCTGCTTCACAGTCACTTCTGTCCTTTCAACTCTTTGGTCAATGCTGTTAATACACTTTTTTTTAAAGATTATGTTTAGGGCATTTGGGCCTTTATTGACAGGAGAGAGAATGACAGTGGATGGACTTGTGAAAGGTGGTGAGAGAGAGTAGGGGGAAGACACTTTTTAAACACACAGAATTAAAAGAAAAAAAAGAGAATAGGATGGATACAAGTGTAGATGGATTGCAATTTCCAGAGATGATAATCTTTTTGCTGTACTTTAATAATACTGCTATTGGGGGTTGTGGAAAATAATAATAATAATAATAATAATAATAATAATAATAATAATAATAATAATAATAATAAACAATATTACAGCATGTTGTTTACCACACATTTTGGGCAAATTCATTTTTAAGCCCAAGATTCCACAACTTACCAAAGGAATCACTTACTGGGCAAGCAGTCAATGCTTGTTATCCATGAAAGCTATTTATTTTCTTATTTTCCACTCTTCACATGTGGTTGTTGACTCAAAATGTAAAGACACCTAAACTGTAAACTGTTGGAAAGCAATAGCAAAGGCTATGTGCTGGATATAGAATCCTTTGTGATAAGTTGTAATAATGTTGATTAAAATTTTATCTTATAATGTAAGTGGCCTCAACAACCCTATTAAGCGTAAAAATATACTTCATCAGCTCAGAAAGGAAGAGCGGGGCATAGTTTTTCTACGGGAAAATCCACTTAAACAAATTTGAACATGAAAAGTTAGGCAAAATTTCATCTGCTCAAGTTTTTTGCTTTATCTATAAATCAGCAAGGAGGGGAGTTGCAATCCTAATTTGGCCCCAGTATACCTTTCGAGTGGACGAAGTGCTGTCAGATAAAGAGGGGAGGTATGTAATGGTTAGGGGAAAAATTGAAAATATAAGTGTTACCTTGGTAAATGTGTACTATCCGCCAGAGAAGGGCCAGATTTAATGAAGACTGTAGTGGACATTATGGCCTCTCAAAGTCAGGTAATAACAATAATGGCAGGAGACCTTAACCTAGTTATGGATGCAATTTAGATACCCTGGGAACCAGACAACATAGATCTGAACTTGCAGCCAAAGTACTGAGAAGAAATTGGAATAATGGATGTTTGGAGAGCCTTGAATGCTAAAGAGAAGGACTTTACTTACTACTCTAAGGTTTATGAGAAGTATTCTCATGTATTGGGGGGCATCGGTGGCGCAGTTGGATAGTGCGCTTGGTCAGTGATCGGAAGGTTGCAGGTTCAAGCCCAGCTCCGGGCGACACATGGTCATGTGTCCTTGGGCAAGACACTTAACCCCAAGTTGCTCCCACTGCTGCATCAGTGGCGTGTAAATGAGCATGAAAGGGCGTGAATGTGTTAGAAATACTGATGGATAACTAACAGAAACTCTGAACCATGTGAGAGCGAATGGGTGTGAATGGGTATGAATGGGTAGGTGTGACCTGCGGTGTAAAGCAGCTTTGAGTAGTCAAAAGCGCGCGCTATATAAGCTCAAGTCCATTTACCATTTATTCAAGGTTAGATTACTTTTTTACTTTTAAAAATGACATGTTTAGAGTGAAGGAGTGTAACATACATCAAATAACATTGTCAGATCATGCTTTGGTTTCAGTGAAGCTGGAAATAGGGTAGGAGAGGAGGAAAACATTATGGGGGCTCAACAACTCACTATTACATCTGGACAATTTTAAAGCAAAGATAAAAACAATGATTGAGAGTTATCTAGAAGTTTATGATACAGAGGAGGTCAATCTAGTGATTCACTGGGAGAGTATGAAGGAGAGAGACGAAAGTAAGGAAATTAGAGCTGAAGATAAAAAACCTAGAGCTGGTGCATGAAGCTAAGGGAGAGCTCTCAAATAGGATGGCATTACAGAAAATTAGAAAAGAACCTGATGGTCTGCTAACAGAAAAAGTAGAGCGTGCAATGGCTTTTATTAAACAAAAGTATTATGATGGCGGAGCAAAATCATTAAAGTTACTTTCCTTTAAGCTGAGAAAACTGCAAACAAAATCAAATATCTCATTAAGAAAAACAATGAAAACAAGATACTAACAGTTAACCAGGAGATTGCAGAAGAGTTTGCAGAGTTCTATAGGCAACTATATACCAAGAGAAAGAAGTTGATCAGGCAGAGCTGGAACATTTTCTGCAAGATTTGGAACTGCCACAGGTTAATCTCAAACAGAACCAAAGTCTCCTTGCACCAATCACTTCTGAAGAAATAACTGAAGCAATTCAGATGTTAAAGGAAAAGTTCGGTTCCTGCAGCTTTTACATTGTTTATAGAATGAAGAACAACAATATACTCACCCAGAAGGCTTTCCTGATGCAAACGGTGCTTCGGGAGATATTTAGATCCAAAATCGAGCAGCGGACACCGATATAATGGTAGCCTGTAGGGCATAGATCGCCGCTCCTAAAAACTGCATTAATCGTTCAAAAACTCATGTTTTTCACCGATATTCCATCATGGTTTGCTCCGAAAGGACCGCCATTGCAGCCTGTGTCTCTCCACACAGCGCTGTGTGGCTGAACTAACCTCTGAACTGACGAGCTGTTTACATGCTCTTCGCGCATCTTGCAGTCTTGACTCATTGTTTCAGGGCAAGATCGGCAGCTACAAATCAACTTTCTTCTTCCAGTTTTGTGCAAAATGGACGAATGTCTATGGGATGAAGATGTTGTGGAGGAGGACTTTGAATATGATGGACGTCCTTACAGTTTGGAGCCACAGTATACAGATATACAGATAAGGAAGCGATCGCATAGCGCTCCAGAGAGTACTGCGCATGCAAAGAGCATGTAAACAGCTCGTCAGTTCAGAGGTTAGTTCAGCCACACAGCGCTGTGTGGAGACACAGGCTGCAATGGCGGTCCTTTCGGAGCAAACCATGATGGAATATCGGTGAAAAACATGAGTTTTTGAACGATTAATGCAGTTTTTAGGAGCGGCGATCTATGCCCTACAGGCTACCATTATATCGGTGTCCGCTGCTCGATTTTGGATCTAAATATCTCCCGAAGCACCGTTTGCATCAGGAAAGCCTTCTGGGTGAGTATATTGTTGTTCTTCATTCTATAAACAATGTAAAAGCTGCAGGAACCGAACTTTTCCTTTAAAGCCAAATAAGAGTCCCGGAGGTGATGGTTATACAGGTGAATTCTATAGAGAGTTTAAAACTCAGCTGATCCCTATCCCACATAAAGTATTCAACTGGGTTCTCACCTATGGAACATGGTCAGATACTTGGTGTAACTGTGTTATAATAATTATAAATAAGGGGGGCAACGACACATCACAGTGCGATGGATACAGACCAATCACTTTACTTAATGTTGACCAGAAACTTTTAAGTAGTGTACTGGCTGGAAGGTTATCTAAAATCATGCCTGACATCATAGAGTTAGACCAAACAGGGTTCATCAAAAAACGACAATTATCAGACAATGTCAGACGTACACTAAACATAATGGAACATGTACAGAGAAATGGCACACAGGCGCTTATACTAACCCTAGATGCTGAAAAAGCATGTGATAGGTCGGCCTGGCCCTTTATCTTTGAGACTTGTTGACAATTTGGTTTCAGTAGCACCTTTATATCTTGGCTTCAAACTATGTACAGTACCTCCAAAGCTCAAGTCAGAGTAAATGGGACATTATCAAATTATCTTGAGCTTAGAAGAGGCACAAGACAAGTGGATCCACTATCACCGCTAATTTTTGCAAAATTAGCGGTGAGATGGGGATGTCACTTCTCAAGAGGCCTTTAATACATTTATTCTTGGCAGAGACAAATATGGTAGGGATACACTTGTGGTAGTATAGATAGATAGATAGATAGATAGATAGATAGATAGATAGATAGATAGATAGATAGATAGATAGATAGATAGATAGATACTTTATCGACAGACTCGAAGTCCATAAACAAAACAACAAATACAAATACAATTAAAAAAGACACCACACAACAGCTTGAAAAAACACTTGTTATGAATGAATATGAAAGTATACAAATAAAGATTGATTGAAATAAAGATTGATTGATTAACAGATAGTGACTTAACTGTTCTTTTTTTTTTGTTTGTTTTTGCAAGATATATTTATTGTTTTTGTTTATAAAAAAGAAACAACAAAACATACAGAACAAAACATTCCGGCACAAGTCAGATGGAAGTAAAGAGCTCAGTCCGTCAATATATATTCATATATTTGAAAAAAAAAAAATATATATATCATAACTTCACATTATGCCTCTACTGAAAAAGGCTGAAATGTCCAGACCAATGTATGACATAAAGGGGCCCCAAATGCTATGGAACACTTCATCTTTGCTTTGTAACAAATTGGTTAAATAGTCCAGGGATATATATTCAAGCACTGTCCGATGCCATTGAGTTTTAGTCGGTGCTTTGTCCATGATCCAGTTTAGAAGGATGCATTTCCTTGCACAAAATGTGAGCATCTTATAGAGTTGTCTTTTATATTTTCCGATTATTGTGACATCTGTCATTCCAAGCAACATGTTCAATGGATTACATTCAGTAGTAACAGAGACAGATAGTATCTTATCTATTTCACATTTTACAACATGCCAAAAATGTTGGATTTTTCTACAGGACCAATAGCAATGTGTAAGGGTACCCACATCCGTTTTACACTTGGGGCATAGCGGAGAAAGGTCTGAATTAAATTTATGACGTTGAGAGGGAGAAATATGCACACGGTGTAAGATTTTAAGTTGCATAGCTTTCACCCGGTTACAGACACTCAATGAATTTGCATTCCTCCATATATTGTCCCAGTCCTCATCTTTTATTTCAATCCCCAATTCTTTCTCCCATAACCCTCTTAAATGAGAGGTGCTGGTGCTGGAATAATCTTTTAATAAAGTATAAGAGGACTTTATGGAGACTTTGAACCTGGGTAAAAACAGCTGCTTTTCAAAGTCAGAGATAGATTGATCTGTGAGTAAAGATGTTTTCCTCCGGACGTAATCTCTCACTTGTAAATAGCGAAAAAAATCCTGTCTCTTGATATCATATTTATTGACCATTTGATCAAAGGACAACATAGAGGGCCCATCCATTAAGTCTGAGTGAGTAGAGATCCCTTTAGTTGCCCAGACTTGGAATCCAGAATCTGTTGTTCCAGGTGGGAAGAGAGGATTATCACACAGAGGTGTAAACAATGAAGTTAATTGAGATCGACCTTCAAGTTTTTGAACAATGTGCCATGCCTTAACGGTAAAAATTGAAAGGGGATTACTGCAAGATAGTTTAAGATTTTTAAGTTTTTTCAAAAACAGTAAATTTTTTAAAGGAAATTTGGACATGGAGCCCTCTATATCAAGCCAAAGAGAGACAGGATTTTGAACCCAGTCTGCTGCAGCACGTATATGAGCACTGATCTGATACTTCCTTATATCTGGGAGATCAAGGCCTCCTTTTGAGGATGGAAGACATAATGTAGAAATTTTCAAACGCGGCTTCCTCCCAGCCCAAATGAAGGAACTCATCCAACCATTTAGAATTTTGATGACTTTGTTAGAAAAAAGGATTGGAATCATTTGAATTGGGTACAATAGTCTAGGCATGACATTCATTTTTAGGAGTGAGACACGACCCAACCAGGAGAGAGGCAAGGCTTTCCATCTCTCAAAGTCTGATTTAATACGATCAAAGAGTGGAATAAAATTATACATATACAATTTATACATCTTATCAAAATTGGGTGTTATCTTTATTCCTAGGTATATAAATCTGTCTGGTGACCAAGTGAAAGGGAAAGGGGAGGGGACATTAGGTTTCTCATTTAATGTGCCCAAAGGCATCACTTCTGATTTGCTGAAATTTATTTTATAGCCTGAAATGGCACTGAATTCTCGAACAGTATCTATGAGTGAAGGAATGGACACTTCAGGTTGAGTCAAGAAAATGAGAACATCATCGGCATACAAACTTATCTTATGATGCCTCTCTCCAATAGTTAGACCGTGTATGTCCCCTCTGACCCTCACAGCCTCCGCTAAAGGTTCGATGACCAGGGCAAAAAGCAGAGGGGAGAGGGGACAGCCCTGGCGTGTACCCCTCCAAACCTGAAAACTAGAAGACTTCAGGCCATTTGTTAGGACTGTCGAGCAGGGTTTATTATATAAAAGCTTAATCCAGCTTATGAAAGTATCGCCCAAACCAAATTTATGCAGAGTGTAGAAGAGGAAAGGCCATTCGACACGGTCGAATGCCTTTTCAGCATCGAGAGAGGCAACAAGACCACGCATTGACTTTTGTTGAAAGATTTGAATCACATTCAGTAACCTTCGCATGTTATTGTATGAGCTACGGCCCTTAATAAAGCCAGTTTGATCTTGATTAATAAGCAGAGGGAGTAGCCCTTCCAAACGTTTCGCTAGCACCTTTGAGAGAATTTTTAAATCAACGTTTAATAAGGAAATAGGCCGATACGAAGTGCAGTTTTCAGGTGGTTTCTCTTTTTTAATTATCAATGAAATGTTGGCTTCTCTTAAGGACATGGGCAGAAGCCCTTTCTCAAAAGAGTCATTGTACATGTTGAGAAGTGGATCAACCAATATTTCTTGAAACTCTTTATAGAACTCAGAACCAAGTCCATCGGGTCCTGCTGCTTTTCCGGACTGCATTCCCTTAATAGCATCTAGAACTTCTTTTTTTGATATTGGAGAATTCAAAGTAGATCTCTGATCCTCCGTTAGACTAGGAAGACTGAGACGAGAGAAAAAAGCATCCATTAAATCAGGAGTATCACTATGCATCTGCGAGTCATACAGGTTCTCATAAAAGGATCTAAATGTATTATTAATTGATGCTGAGTCAAAAAATTGTATGCCATTTGTATCTTTAATTGAAGAGATGTTTTGTGAATCAGATTTCTTTTTGGTGAGGTATGCCAGATATTTACCAGGCTTATTGCTATGTTCGTACATTTTTTGTTTAGCAAATCTGATTTTACACTCTACCTCATTTGTTAGCAAACAATCTAAGGCTGAGCGGAGAGCAGAAATCTCCTTAAGTTTACCATTTGAAGATTTAATGAGATAATCCTGTTCAGCTTTTTTCAGTTTGGATTCTAATATAACTCTCTGCTCAGCATGTCGTCGTTTTTTACTTTTAGTGTACGAGGTAATTAAACCTCTGGAATAAGCTTTAGATGTCTCCCAAAGTAATGATGGATCATCTGTAGAGGCAGCATTGATAGATAAAAAATGCTTGAATTCCTCTACAAAGAATGTTGTACATTTTTTATCATACAGTATAGAGGATTCAAAGTGCCACCTTCTAGTCCGGTTGGGCATATTTCCAGGGCTAAATTGAGTAGACTTAACTGTTCTTAAAAGAATATTCACTTATCGTGAGTCATTTAATCCTGGGAAGATAAAGAATTAGTTATTTATTTGTTTCATTTCATTTTTGCCAGCATATATTTGCTTGTTTGCTTGTTTGTTTGCTAGCAAGATTACACAAAAACTACTGGATAGATGCTGCTGAAATTTTTCAGCTGTTGGTAATCACCAAACTTAAGAATGGTCAGATTTTTGTGGTGATCCAGATAACCACAATCAGTGAATGTTCCTTTTTGCTCCATAACTGTCTGACTAATATTGATATCGACATGATTCTGAGTGCTAGGTGTGGGTTTTCAGGGTCAAGGAATCATTTTGTGATGGTGCTTTTCTTGTTCTTTCTGTGGTTACCAGTGGTTTTTACACTGTTCTCAATTACTAGGATGTTATCCATCAGTTAGTTAGTTTTTTGTTCTGAGTTCATTAGCAGTTAGTTTCATTACCATCTAAATATTCCACATTTTGTGGTCTTTTCTGAATCCTGTTTCCATTCTTCACTTGTGCATGCTGTGTGTGAATCACCTGAGTTCCCTGAGTAAATCCTGGCCACCATAGGGCTGTATGGTCTCTCCACAAAGTTCTCAGCCTGCGTCACGATGGCCTCCTTCACCATTTTCCATCCAGACACAAACACAGTTTTGTGCCGACCCAGACGTATGCAGAAAACATCTCCATAAACATCAGCCAGCTGTGGATGACAGGAGAGGACAATGAGAGGCCTATTGTAGGGCATGTGATTCTGAGAAGTTTATGTTTAAAACAATATGACCTTTTCCATCAGGGTCGACGACAACTAAGGCTGCTTATGAGGGGGGATAAAGGGACAGCTGTCTGGGGCTCAGGGTCATGTAGGGGCCTGTGACGGTTTGCAAATTACAATTATGTGTCCATTCCTTTTGCCTATTGCATTACCATTGCAGTCCCTAATATTACCCTCAGAGAAATAAACAAAATTAAATACATGCTATTTCCTGCTAACAGCACATATATCTTAGTGTGACCTTGATAAACAGGCATGAACGACCTGCTGCTGTGGACCTGCTTGACTCCATTTGTGCTAACCTGCATCAACCATCAACAAAAATGACATCATTTAACGTAAATACACACTTTTAGACCTGTTAAATCCAAGTTAATGGCAGTTCAGCTGGATGCTCAGATATTAATCGACATCATTCCTCTCCAGGTTATATTCATTATAGATGTTAATATTAGATTAATCTCTCTATCTGTTAACACAAGGTTCCTCTTGAAAATGAGATGCCAAATCTCAGGGGGCTCACCTTAATAAATTTACACCAGACAAAGACAAATATAGTGCGATATATACAAAGATTGATTGATTGAATCCATATTCAGCAGAAAAGAAAAAATGTGTGGGGACAGATTTTATGATCTGGACATCCATTGGTTTGTCACTATCAAAAGTTCTTATTTTTTGTCCCTTAGTCTCTGCCTGGATGGAGCCATCTCTGGATGTATGAATGTTTATACAAATATGTGTAATATATGTTTTTACACATATATGCATAATATGTGTATCTATAAATGAATAGTATGACTTCAGCCTGCTTGATTGATTTATCTCCTCTGTGGCTTTTGGAAAGTCCTGACTCAGAGTCCTTGTGTGTGTGTATGTTCGTGCGTGAGTGGCTGTCTGTGTTAAATGTGGGAGAGGAGGGTAGCTGGAGTTTTCTGTTTTATTCTGTATCCCCTGACTCTGATCTTCTTGTTTATTTTAATCTACAGCACTTTGGGCTCCATTTAATGTATGAAAAGTGCTTTATAAATAAAGTTTGATTGATTTGATTGATTGATCTTGATTTAACACGTTATGAACTGGCGCTAAACTTATAAAGAGTGATTGATTGATTGATTGATTGATAAAGACATGGTCCATCCTAAATTGAGACTATTTTCCCCTTGTTTTAAACATACATACACCCCTTTTTTCAACAAAGCATAAAAAAATAATCCTATTTATCCCTGCCTGTTTAAAAATGTTAACCCTATCCCAAGTCCTTCTTTTCTGTGAGGTAAAATGTTGTAGTAGGACTTCTGAATTGAGCAGTACATAAATTGTTTAATAATTTAAGACAATAATCATAGTTTTTCAAATAATCTGTGATTTTTAGCATCATTATGATGTTGATATAAAGAATGTACTTATCTAATACTGATAATTACAGCATATAATGACAAGTCAGCAATCAAATGTAGCTGGGGCGTTTTGTTTTGTTTTCCCAAAAAACTTGTTTGTTAGTGAGTCGTTATTAATTTCTTCACATTTATTGTAACTCACTGAACTGTACTCATAAAATTGCTGTGAAAACAGCTCAGGTGGGACAGACAGGTGAAGAGAGTCTGACATGAGAGTTATCGACCCTGCTGTCTATCAAGGATACAAGACAAATACCATGACTTTGTAAAGAATTGCCAAAGAAGTCAGTAATTTAGAGGCATGATCAATAATAATAAGGTATTTTAATCTTAAAAACTTTTAAAGTTACTACTTCACTGCTGTTATTAAAGTGAAGATTCTATAAAAAGTCACTAAATTAAAGATCCTTTTTGTTTCCACATTAAAAGTCTTTATATTCACACCTTTATTAGACAGTTGCAACAGGGTATGGTTGCAGCATGTAATTTTCTCCAATCAGAAGAAAGCTAGAGTGATGTCACTCACACTGCACATGCTCAGTTGGCTGCGTTGCTCTAGGATTTAATTTAAAAAGCTGTTTTTAAAGTATGATAGTAATTGTTTTCTTTAACTTTGTTTTCGTTCACTGTTTTTACTGTTTTTGTAATTCAGCTCAAACTTATATGGCTTGAACACTCGATATGGTAACTTTTAACAAATATTAGTTAGCATGCATCAAGTCACATTGTTTAGCTACAACATGTGGTCTTATGATGGCTGACAGGTGAGGGGAGAGTTGCAACAGTTATTGCAACTGTTCTATTCAATGTATACAAATTACTCACTAGTGAATTGTTATTTAAAATAAAACACCGAAATGGTAAAATGATATATTTGGAGTTTGTTTTAACTAAAACTTGGAGTACGTACAGTGTTGTATAAAAGTACATTAAATAATATGTTAAACTGTCCAGTGATAAATTTGTTTTGTTATGCTTGACACAAAACATCATGTTGAATCTAAATCAACTTTCAATATCAGGTCAAAATATGAACATAGAACAATTGGGGAGCTACAGTTTTCTTTGTTTTGTAAAGTTAAAGCACTTTTTTCTTTGTATATGACCGAGGCTCCAGGCTCAATTAGTTTACTGCTGCAGTAAAAATGAATAAAAGGGGACCCACTCTTTAAATCACCAAAAATCTCCATAAACCAAACAGTAGCCAATAAAAGTTTTAAATGTTAAGAACATTGTACTTACAAATATTTTCGTTATTGCATTGTTTGTCCAATTTAAGTGTTTCTTGTGGGAAAGTATGGTTAGATGTTTAAAAAATATATACACATACACGATATTGCCAAAAGTATTTGCTCACCTGCCTTGACTCTCATATGAACTGAAGTGACATCCCATTCCTAACCCATAGGGTTCAATATGACGTATAATACCAGCTATTATGGCTTCAACTCTTCTGGGAAGGCTGTCCACAAGGTTGAGGAGTGTTTAGGGGAATTTTTGAGCATTCTTCCAGAAGAGCATTTGTGAGGTCACACACTGATGATGGACGAGAATGCCTGGCTCTCAGTCTCCTCTCTAATTCATCCCAAAGGTGTTCTATTGGGTTGAGGTCAGGACTCTGTGCAGGCCAGTCAAGTTGATCCACACCAGGCTCTGTCATCCATGTCTTTATGAACCTGTTTTGTGCACTGGTGCACAGTCATGTTGGAAGAGGAAGGGGCCTGCTCCAAACTGTTCCCTCAAAGTTGGAGCATGGAATTGTCCAAAATGTGTTGGTGTGCTGAAGCATTCAGAGTTCCTTTGACTGGAGCTAAGGGGCCAAGCCCAGCTCCTGAAAAACACCCCAAACCATAATCCCCCCTCCACCAAACTTTACACTTGGCACAATGCAGTCCAACAAGTATTGTTCTCCTGGCAACTGCCAAACCCAGACTCGTCCATCCGATTGTCAGATGGAGAAGCTTGATTGGTCACTCCACTGCTCGAGAGTCCAGTGGCGGCGTGCTTTACAGCACTGCATCGACCCTTTGCATTGCACATGGTGATGTGAGGCTTGGATGCAGCTGCTCGGCCATGGAAACCCATCAATGAAGCTCTCCGCACTGTTCTTGAGCTAATCTGAAGGCCACATGAAGTTTGGAGGTCTGTAGCGATTGACTCTGCAGAAAGTTGTCAACCTCTTCGCACTATGCGCCTCAGCATCCGCTAACCCCGCTCCGTCAGTTTACGTGGCCTAACACTTGGTGGCTGAGTTGCTGTCGTTCCCAAACACTTCAACGTTCTTATAATCCAGTTGACAGTTGACTGTAGAATATTTAGGAGCAAGGAAATTTCACGAATGGATTTGTTGCTCAGATGGCATCCTATCACAGTTCCACGCTGGAATTCACTGAGCTCCTGAGAGCGACCCATTCTTTCACTGTTTGCAAAAGCAGTCTGAATGCCTAGGTGCTTTATTTTATACACCTGTGGCCAAGGAAGTAACTGGAACACCTGATTCTGATTATTTGGATGGGTGAGCGAATACTTTTGGCAATATAGTGTATATTTATTACTCTTAACCACCACTATGGTCCACCCAGTGTAGTCCCAGTTTGGCCCGTTGGATGGCAGCATTTGTCCTACAGAGAAGAAACTGTTCACGGGGGAGCAGGGGGCTCAATTATTCAACTGAATTATTCAGGGGCCATCAACCTGTAAATCCTGATCTACAGGAAGAATTTTTAGATGCTCTCAACATTTGTCAACATTTACATGAAAATTACATAAAATTACCTATATTAAAATAATATGATTTTGGTTTTATAGGTCAATAAGAGGCTCATCAAATTCTACTTCACGGCAGATTAAAAACTAAAAAACTAATCATTTCTAAGTTGGGGCATTACCAACATCTCCTGATACTTTCTGTAAAATCCGTCTTGTAGTTTTGACCTAATCTTTTTAACAAACAAAAACCCTGACGACAGTGGCGTAGCTGAGATGTATTCCACATGGGTTTTCATATGTGTCAAAGGGGCCCGCATGTTTGGCATGCCGCATTGCACACAAGAATAGAGGACAGAAAAAAAGTAAAATAAAAAAAAAAAGTAAAATACTGGATACAACCTCTCATTACTGCAACTGTTTGAGATGTGTTTTTCTTTTTTTCGTTCTTGCAAATGTATCAACAACCTTGTCCAAGTTAGTCTTCCCAGACATCTCTCTCTCAATGAAAAGTAATGCCAGGCTTGAGAGGCGAGACTCGCTCATTTTTGAGTGCCGATAAGTCTTGATCAGTTTAAGGTGACTGAAAGTGCGCTCTGCCTGTGCACCTAATGCTGCCTCACTCCCTCAATATATCCTTAATAATAAATGTTATAATAAAGCCTATGGATTTCATTTTTATTGACAAAGAAAATTAATGATTTATAATGTATGGCTTTTCTGTCTGTGCCCTGAACAATTATCTGGACTACGCATATATGGATTATTTTATGGATGTATTTAGTGGATATTTTCTTCCGAGACAATTCTGTCCACACCACAGAATTATCTCTGTTCATACAGAATGGCAAAGCTGTAAACAATCACCTCTGAGGCCTGAAATGTCATGCCCAGGCGATGGTGGAGTTCAGAAAAAAATTAAAATAGCACAGAAGAGCATTATAAGCAAGCACAGTCAAATGGTCCAGAAGAAGCAAATGCAGATTTGAAACAAAATAATAATAAAAAATAATAATCACGAGTTAATAAATGTATGGGAAACACTATTTCAGTGCAAGCATATGGCCCGTTACATGTGGACCATTATTGTTTACAATCGCTTTTTATCGGTTTAAAAATAGCCATTAAATCTCCATTTATATGGGTGAAATCGCTGCGTTTGTGTGATTGAGATGACGTAGCACCATGTCGCAGCAGTAGACAGTGCATGTTTACCTGCATGTCTACCTGTTGCCGGCCACCACCCGGATGTTTTCTGCTCCAGTGAGGACCCCACTGTGGCGGAAAAGATCCGGAAGTTTGGCGCATTTGGCTGCATCTTCTCTTAAAATTTTATTTTTTCGAGCAATACGTTTTTCCGCTCCACTATAGCGGCTTTTTTGGGGGGCATCTGTCTTTTCTTCATCTTTTTTCATCTCTCGTCTTCGGTCTGGCTCAAACGCGGCTGAGCCGATCACATTTCAATGGGCCAATGGATCAGCTCAAATCGGCAGGGGTCCCCCCCCTTAATATGCAACATAATACAGTGACCCAGTCTGACGTCACGTTACACTCTGCGCTAACCTGCTGCTGCAGAGAATCCAGCTGCTGCGCTCATTCCGCCTCGGATTTAAACAAACAAACAAACAAAAAATCATCGGAAGTGTGGTGAAGAGGGCCCGTGGGTTTTCATAACCCACCAACCCCACGTACGCCACTGCCTGACGATGAGGTCTTTGCCTTACCTTGGTGAGGTAAATGTGAGGCTGCTGAGCTTCAATGTGAAAGACGTTTCCTAGAAGAGGGAGGGACGGAGGACCCGGTGGAAAGTTTGGTGGATCTTTCTTGCTCAGAAGGTAAATGATAAGAACTGCTAGAATAAAAAGCAGAGGTCCTTTCACACCAAGCAGCAGAAAAAGATCTCTGAGCCACATTGTGAAGTGGAGATGGGTAGAGAATGATCAGGACCTGTTTTTCCATCACCATCTCATGGAGAGGGCCTGCTGACTCAGTTTATGGATGAACAATGACCATGGTGTTTGACAAAGTGGACTCTCTATTAACTACATACTGAGAGAGTCGAGTCAAACATGGAGCCAGGCCAACAAAACAAGGACATTATGAAGAGCAGGAACTAAACAACAACACTGCTCACAGTCTCCGATAGTGAGCAGTGTAAAAAAGTGTATAAAAAGCAGTATGTGCATCATTATAAATGTATAAAAGGCTAGAAATTTACTAAAAAACAGCCCTATGAGAATCAAATTGTCCAGTCACTGGTGCGCATCCAGGGTTTGGACACAGAGACAGTAAAGACAATAGAATAGAACAACAAGACAAACCTTTTATTATCTCCACCAAGGAGGTTATGTTTTGGTGTATGCTTGTTAGTTAGTTAGTTAGTTAGTTAGTTAGCTAGGTTTTTTTTTGTTTTGCAAGATTATGCCAGACTCACTGGATAGATATTGCTGAAATTTTCACGGGATGTTGGTAATGACCCACTTTAGAAATGATTAGATTTTGGTGGTGATCCAGACAACCACCATTGAGGAACGATCATTTTAGCTCAATAGCTATCTCACTCATAATGATTTCAACATGATTTTGAGTGCTAGGTGTGGGCTTTTAGGGTCAGTGAATCATATCATGATGTTGACTTCCTCATAGAACTGTTGCTTATAGATGTAACAGCATTACGTGAGCTATTGGCGGAGGTTTGTGTTCTCTGACTGCTTTCTACTTTTTTCAGGTTTTTTATTTTTATCATCAGTCATGTCGTATATTATTGATTTAAAAAGGTTTTCAACATAATTTAAACTGTTGGAAGGTTAGAAATTATAAAATATACTATAAATGTATTGAGCAGTTCTGTTGATCATGGTCCGATTATAAATTAAACAAACTGAGAAAAGGTTTAAATCAGGGATGGGCTACTTTGATTTTGTTTCTTTGAATAAGCTTGTTACTCTTTTTGTTTGACTTTTACATTATATTTTTTGAATGTGCTTTGTGTTTCTAAACTGGTATGTAACAATAATAATAATAATAATAATAACAATAATAAAACCATCAGGTCCTTTCAACTGAAGTCATAAAAGTAGCATATCAAGGTTAATTTAACACAAACAAAATTAATTATGAACAGTGAAATGAATTTGACCTAGAATTAAAGCCAGTTGCTGCTTTTTTAGTTCAATAACAAAAGATTGTTTTTTATTTATATTTTTTATATGGTAAAATGTTTAGTACAACATTTTACCATATTCTGAATGTTTTTAATAATGTGTGACAGTGCTTAATGACAGCGATTTAGAGCAATACTCAGAAAAAAGGAAGTTATTAAATGACCTTTTTAAATAATTAAAATTACAATAATTGAGATTATACAGAAATACTTCCACCAGGTGGAATTTCCCTCAATATTTTATACATTTGCGCCTTCACTGCTTGTCCCTCCAAGACTTTGTCATAAAACAGCAATAACATAAAGACGACAAATCCTTTCCTGTTGTTCCCAGTACATTAAGTGTGGTGATAAATCCTGCAGTGTTAGACTAACACTGCAGGATTTACTTCTTCCTCTGACAGTTTGAGGAACCTGTTGGGTCTGTGTCTGCAACCAGGTCTGCAGGACGTTTTTATAACTCATCCCTGAAGGAGACGCCTCCTGCACGGCTCTGCGTTTACATACTGTCGGGATAATCGGAAAGAAAATACTCCGAATCAAACCTTAACAGCAAACCTCAAGGATAGCATGCTTGAACAAATTTTCTGGACATAAATACCCTTTCCTCCCCAAAATGAAACATGTGATGTGATAATGTCGGCTTAAATTTTATTTTTTAAACTTCAGGAGGAGAACGACTTAACACTTAAGACGTCCGAGCTTTTGCGAAGGCTTGAATGCAGCATGCTTAAATCAGTCAGTTAGCTAACGTTAGCAGCGAAACTTCAGCAGATTGATAATCTGTCAAACCAGGAACACATCCGATACTGAGAGGACGGAAGAGAAGGTGAGCTCCACGCCGAAAGCTGTAGTTTTATCTGGGCTTTCAAAGATAAGTCATGTTTCTGCTGTTGTCAGTGAACTGCAGATGGAGAAAGTTCATCATGTGAAGCTAACAGGGTGGGGAGTTTTAGTAAACTTTAGGTAACGTTAGCTGCTATTTATAACCTCTGCTGTAAATATCTTTACTAGACTTAACTAGCTCTAACAGCTGGTTTAGGTTACAATCTAGTGGAGGTGACTTTGGGGGCCAGTGGCCGCCCATCCGTCTGTGAGTGAAAGGGAATATTACATAACTTTGCTCTTTACCTGTGAACTAACATTTAGTAGCTCTCATGAGCTGTTTCAGTGGCTTATACCGCAGATATAGGCTTCAATATTTGAGTCTGGGATTGAGGTTTTTACACGAAATAAGGCCAAACAGAAACCATGTTTCCTTGACAACAATGCGGGATTTTATGGACCATAGGTACACCCTGTCCTGGTTTCAGTATGGATAGATAATAAAGAAAAACATAACCATGATTTACCATGATATCTTGCCTGTCTCCCGAGTCCTTGACAAGCAGATAGACTGCATTGTTTTGACTGTACCTGCAGTAACAAGAAAGAGACCAGTAAAGCTCTCCCACTGCTAGTTGGCTTAGCTCAAACACTGGGAGTCAATGGGAAGTGTTTGCCTGCCTCTGCCTCTTCAGCAACTCTAAACTGTCCTGTATGCTTATTGTGACTAATTTTTACCACGTTATGGTAGGTTATCTTCCACTACCACTGTTTTATCTTCTACTCCTAGACAGAGGCTTTGTTTTGCTGACCTACTCATTGAATTGTACTGTAGTTTTTATGCCAATACTGTAAAAATGATTTTAAATTTCTATTGTTGTAGTAGCCCTGAGGTTGAGCCATACAGTTTCAGATATTTGGGTCTGGACTGGAGAAAACATGCCGACGGATCAGGAGCCCACGTACACGGTGAAGCTGCTGCAGCTTCTGCTGCTCTCCACGTACTGGGGGATGCAGATCTGGGTCACCTTTGTTTCAAGTGAGCAAACACACACACACACATACACACTTGTAACACAAAGTGAATGGTGGCACTGGTAATCCTGAACACTTGGGCCGGGCATACAATAGGTATCCCAATACAGGATTATCGTTAAGTTATGGATATTGACTATGCCTTTTATAGATTCTCTGGCAAATTTTTTCTTGGTAAAAATCAAAACAGCTAAGGCAAGGATTAAAAGATCCTGAAACTTAAAACTCCTTAACCCCATTCATTGATCTGTAGATGTGAAAGCAATCAGTCGAGTTTTTCACCCTGACTTAGGCTGTGTTTACGCGGTGCGGAAAACGGTCAAATTCCGATAAGTTTTCATTGTGTTTTGGCCTTTTGTCTACATGGAAACGCGCTGAAAATGGAAACTTTTGAAAACGGGCTTCAGGGTGGAAAGTTTCCAAAACGTTCTCCATGCAGCTCCATGTAAACCCACATCGGAGCGTTTCCGTCACCGCATGCACAGTACTCTTTCAGATGAAGGCTGCGTGCGCATACTGTCTGCCGAGTAAAGTGTGAGCCTCTTACCGTGCTCGGTTTGTTATCCAGACAAAACTATGCAGACAATTTGTTGTCCGAACTGATTTGTTGTCCAGAAAAGAAACTCCGGCGTCTCTGTGCATCTATTCGCCATTGTTGTTTGTGAAAAGTTTTTCTTCTTTGTTTGGTGTTGTAGCAGCGCTGCCTCTCTGCAGACCTACACCGCCATCTACTGAACTGGCAAGCATACTACAGTGGGTCCATACAGAAGAATTTGAAAACGCAAAGGAAAAATCTTTCCGTCTTTAAGTCAGGAGTGTCCGTGTAAACGTAGCCTTAACCTGAGTGAATTCTTTTCCTCCCCTCAGAATTTTTCTTTTTCCGTAAAATCTGGGTTAGCTGAAGTGTGAATAATCAGGGAAATTCACAGATGGTGTTTGGGGAGAGTTGAAAAGTGTAACATCGGTAAAAGGGAGATTTGACAGGATGGATAAAAACTACCTCTGCAGCAGAGGTTTATTTGATTGTAAGGAGATTAAAACTAACTCAAATAGAAAATGTGCTCTAAAATGATCTTGTGCATACAATCTCATGCTGTGTGGATGCTTTACTCTTGGATGCAGTGTTAACTTAAACAGCACTTTTTAGTTATTAGATGTGGTCTTTTGATGAAAATATTTATTTGTATTAGTCATAATTTAGTCATCTTAATTGTTTTAATTTCAGTCGAGTTTTAGCTGATAAAATTTCACAACATTTTAGTCAATTAGATTTACTGTAAATTGAATCAACTAAAATATAAAGTGTAAAGTGTGAGGCATTTTTTGTTTCCTTGAATTTCTAAAGATGAGTTTTACACTTCATAAAATGAAACACCTAATAACCCTTTATTGAATGTTAGTAAAGCTTGAATGTATAAATGAACAGAAACAAATTAAACTTTTGTGTGAAATGCAATCACCTTTGTTTAGGCTACCTGGCATAGCATCTCAGTTACAATACCAGAACTGACAACAAACAGTGAACCTGATCTACATGAATATATCAATTAATAAAGAGAGCAGCTCTGGTTAGATCGCTCCACAACTTATCCCACCACGACCAAGCTAAGGCAGCTGTGATTGGATGTCCTTCTGAAATCATCCAACCTTTCCACACAACCAAAGTAGCTGTGACTGGATATATTCCTAACTTGTCTCTACCTTTCTACATGACCAAATTAGGTCTGATTGGATTAAGTCTCCGTCAAACATTTTGTCTACTTTTTATTTGTTGACGAAAATGTCAGTGAATGTAGTTTTAGTTTTTGTCCATATGCACTTGTTTGACAACATAGCATAAAAAGTGACTTCCATATCATATTTTGATGTCTGCCTACTAAATTTCAGGTCTTCATAGATCTAAGTAAGTAATTACAAGTTTGGAACGTGAATTGCATCATGTTGTTTGGCTTCTACTCTCATCTTTTACATTTCTGAGCTGCACAATGGGTGTTAATACCAAAAGTGGATTTTGTGTTTGCTGTCAAAGAATATAGGGTCATATCTGTTCCATCAAAATTGTATTAAAGCTGTGGTCTACGATTTGAAACCGCAGCCTGCCCCCCCTTCCCTCACCTCTCCCCTCCGTGTTCCAAGATCCCGCCCCCAGCTTGTGTCGCCTCATATCGGCAAGCCCCCTCAGACAGAGCTACGAGGGACTAGCATAATATATCAGCAGCAAACTCAAATCAAAAACAGCTCAGCTCAACTGAAAGTATCAAACACGACAGACATCCCCCTTGTAACACACAGCAGTAGCCATTTCAATTGGACCGGCGGCAATGCGGGTCTGGCGCCGCCAGAGCGGAGCCGATTGTGGGGGAGGATTTATCTTTCTCGGCCTGTCCTCCCCAGCTCAGCTTACAGTGCTAACGATTAGCGGCTAACAGGCTAACCCGCTCCGCTACAAGTCATTAGCCAGGACAGGCACAGACTAACCAGAGTTATTCAGCAGACATCTCCCACTGTAGTAAACAAAGCCATTACCTGATCAACCAGGGGCGAAACGGCCGATGCTGAAGGGCTGACGGCCGACTGGGGCCGTTCGTTAGCCGATAGCCCGCTAACAGGCCTCAACCCGCGGGCAGAACTCCGTTGGGCCCCGCGGGAGAGGGAAGTGGCTTCCCGGTTACGGCGCTAGGCTTTTCCGGCTAGTTCAGTAGCTAACGCTGCTAGCTGCTCACCAGACGTAGAAGGGAGGAGGCGGGACCATGGGCATGACGCTGCGTAGTGAGGGAGACAGGGGATTGGATGGACTCACGGACCAACTCACGGACCAATTGAACCTTATCAGTCTTCTAGGTTTGATTGGTCAGCTAGTATGCAGCTTTGCAGCGGATATACTGAATGGATTTTTTTCGTTCTTTTTGGTCTTTATACTGTGTAGATAGGACCATAGGACCATAACAGCCTTATAAATGGTGTTATTAAGATGTACAAAGCTTCCAAATCGTAGACCATAGCTTTAACTGGTAAAAGTGTGAGGATGTAGGGCTGTATTTATTTTATATTCAGCACAGACCATCTGGACGCCCTAAAACTCAAGCGAAAGATTACATTAGCAGGTTTAATTGCTGTTATAATGACATATTGAGTTTCAGCCAAGTGGCCTGGTTTAACAGTTTGGTACAGTAAGTCCTGATCTTGGTGAAGGATTAAAAACACAATTCTGGGAACTGTAACTTGTGGCCTGGAGTAAGGTCTGTTATCCACTCCGTTGGATCATCTTGGTACTCAGGTACCCCAGCAGACGAGATGCTAAAAGTGTGACGGCATGGATTGTTTATTTTGGTACCTTCCAAACATTTAACAGTAGAAACAACAAATCTTCACAAGAACAAGACTGCTGGGAAATGCACAAAACATGACAATGTAATGACTGTCTCACTCATTTAGTGTTTTCACAAAGCTGTGTTTTCCTCTTTATTTTTATTTGCCCACTCTTAAAGGGATATGCCAGCATTTTTATTTGTTCTGTGTCTTGCCTCACTCCTGACAAGCAGATAGACACCATTCTTTTTGGGTGCAGTTACAAGGAAGAGACAAGCAAAGCCTGCCCACCACTAATTAGCTTAGCTCAAACATTTGCAGTCAATGGGTAGTGTTAGCCTGCCTCTGTCTACAGTCATCAGAAAAACTCTTTGGTGACTGTAAACGGTCCACAACTGCTTGTTGTGACTCTTTTTACAACGTTATGTCAGGATATCTACTTTTAGACTAAGTTTAGCATTTAAAAAAAATTTTTTTTTTTGAAAGACATACAAACAAAACTAAATGTCAGAGCACATGCCCAAACCACTGGGGATGTGCTTGTAAGTAGGTCACCTAAACAAAGCCTCTGTTTCAGAGTTGGAAAAGATTGGTACTAAGGATTATGGTCTAGCTCGTAAGAGTAGACAAGGGTTTTGTTCTTATGTATGTCTTTAAAAAATAACATGAAGTTCTAGTCTTAGTTTTCTAATCTCCATTTGCAGTGAGGACTAGAGTTGCAAAATTCCTTTAATTTTCAAAGTTGAAAACTTTCCATCAGAATTAGCAGGACTTTATAAAAATAAACAGATTTATACCTGGAATAAATAGATATTGTAACATTCTAGGTTACACAACAAGCACAGATGTCCATTATGATTTGCTGAAGAGTTTATCGAATGACTGCTACCCATTGACTCCCTCTGTTTGAGCTAAGCTAATTAGCGGGGGTGAGCTCTGTTTGTCTCTTCCTTGTTACTGCACGCACAGTGGAAAGAATGGTGTTTATCGAGTTGTCATGGCCTCGAGAGTGAGGAAAGACAAAAACAAAAAAAGTGTTGGTGTATTCATTTTCCACTTTTGATAGGATTACTCAAAAGTCCTATTTGTTAACAGGACCTCTCTAAAACAGCACTGTAACAAATCTCTGCTGTCATTAAGCCTTTAGACATTTATATAGTGGTAGTATGGCTGGGTGTCTGTGTCTTGGTTGTTTGTATCATCAGTGAGTTTCTTTATTCAAAATGTGAATCCAGTAGTGATTTTAAGACACACTTTCTTCATTGTAGTAAAATCCTTGCAGTGTTGATGATTGATGATTTTTTTAAAGTTGTGGGGTTGTTTTCATTTTCAGGTTTTGTGATGGACAGTCATCTGAACAGGCACACATATGGGTTCATTCAGAGTCGTCTTGTCCCGTTTTACCTTCACTTGGGATCAGCCTGTGCCTTCTTTAACCTCACCCTCTATGCCGTGTATCATCCCAGTGAGATGCTCGACGACAGAGAGGCCTTCCAGGTGTGTGTTTATTATAGATTATGACTGTGTTGTTTAACTAACAATGTGTTTAAAGATAAATAATATATTCACAGCATGCAGCATTAAACAGTCCACACTGCTTCACTGAAACTTTTAATTCTGTGCCTGTTAAATTTCAGCTTACACATGCACAGTGTGACATGGAGCACTTTATTTTGAGTCAGTTGAAGTGTGAATGTTATACTTTTACTGACATGCTTTTAGAATGTTGTGCTGTTCAGTTTTACCTCAGTGTTAAGGGGATACATCAACTTTTTTTCTTTTCATGTCTTGAGTGTCCATGAGTCCATGACAAACAAAACTCCATTCTTTAGACTCTGTGTGCAGTAACAAGGAAGAGCCAGGCAGAGCTTGCCCACTGCTAATTAGCTTAACTCAAACACTGGGAGTCAGTGGGTAGCATTAGTCTGCCTCTGCCTACAGTCACCAGATAACCTCTTCAGCAACTCTAAGGTCCTGTGTGCTTGTTGTGATACATTTTTTAACATCTTATGTCAGGTTTTTCTATTTTTAGAAAGATAGACATAAGAAACTAAACCTGTAGGGTGCATGCACAAACCACAGTGGACGTGTTTGTTAAATTACTTACGAGCACTTTTAAGATTTATGCATAGCTACCCTTAATTTACAGCATTGGCCGTTACCATTCATTTTTCTTTAATGGTATGTAGAAACTCTTCAACCAAAGTTATATTTTAAGCTTAAATATAATTATTGTGGTATCTATGAATTACTAATTTACTGTTAAAAAACAGAAGAAATGGTCTATCACATTATCCTTTTCTGATTAAGATGAATTATGTTCAATTACTTGCATCCCTGAACAGAGAAAACAGCTTTTGTGGTTGGTTGTTCTGGTTTATTAATGTCTGAACTGTCTCAAATTTGGGTGTAAAAAGGTGAATTCAGTTTATTACACATTCCAATTCAAAATGTTTATCCAATAAACAGGTTTTGAATGATTCTGGATTATTAATGTGTTTTTTTTAAAGGTGGTCTAATAAATTTGTTAAGCACTATCCTGCTGATGCTTTGTGGCATTTGCACCCAGATCATTTGGAAGAGCTGGTCCTACAGAAATGTGTGCTCTGTGTTTGTCTCAGCTTATTTGCATATGTATGAACACAAAAATGGATCCTGTGTGGGTATAAACAACCTCACCAAGCATGCCTGGAAGACGTTGTCTTGACTCACCTCCAGTCAACCCTAGAGCTGTTTCCTTTGCAGTGGTGACTAGGGTTGCAAAATTACTTGAATTTTCAAAGCTGGAAACTTTCCATAAGAATTAGAGGGACTTTATGGAAATAAATGAGAAGAAAGTGGAATTTACACAACTGTAGGATGTCCCTAACCTGAGATTTTAAATATAAGTTAGGAAAAAGCATAATCTTGACTAAAACAACCAGATTTCAGGCAAGTATACTTGAGAATATCTCTGCTGTTTCTCTGTCACATGCACACTGCTTACTGCTTACTGTAATTAAGTAAAAATTGATTGTATGATGAAATAATTAAAACTTGGTAAAGTTCTAGTTACACTTAATCTGTTGAAATTTATTGTTTTGAATTGTGCAGTTTTGCATGCATGTCTGCCTATGACAAAGCAAAATTACTATTTTTGTGTTTGAATTATACAGTTCATTCCCAAATGTCCAGTTAATTTTCCCATAATTCACATAAAAAGTAGTGCTGTCAGGCGATTAAAAAAATAATCTAATTAATTCCAGGATTTGTAATTAATTAATCTAATTCATCACATTTTAATCTCATATCTGCTTAAAGTCCCCACATAAAGAATTTGAATCCTAGGACATTACAAAATTGTAGTAGATGACTAATCAAATGAATACACTAAAAAGAGAAGATTGTAAATCCACATTTTTATTGGTGATTGAAGAAAACCTAAGTCAGGGCATCTTGTCCAGATAATTCTAAGCTCAATCAGGCAACTCAAGTTACACTTTAAGTGTGTTTCATAAATCAAATTAAAAAAAAAAAAAGGTGGAGGACATCCAACAAACCAATAAGGCCCGGTGCAGTATTAAAGAACGCAGTACAAATATAGATAAATTAATTCAGAAATAAAATAAAGTGGGGTCTCAAATAGGCCGTTCCTGTTGTCACCTCAGCTTTGTTTGGTTTGACTAGCGACGCATGTGTGAAGTGACGTGCCACTGCCATGTACAGGTCCTTCAGCTGGACAGTATTAAAATGTTCATGTTCTATATTTAATCCTGCTATTAATTTTTATAAGGCATTAATTTGCGTAATTAATTAATCTAATTAATGCACTAAAGTGACAGCCCTAATAAAAAGTTTACAGTTTGGAATATTTCCCAAAATTTCGTTAGCTTAACTTTCTATGAAAACTTTGTTAAAAGTTTCTGTGAATGTACCAAAAATGTTCCACCCCTTTGTCACCCTGGTGAGGACACAATCGACCAAGGAACTAAAGAGTTAACTCGTCACACAGCTGTAGTCGTATAAGCAGCAGCAGCAATAATAACTGCATCAAAGCTGCCAGGCAGACAGGCTGATGAAAAAGTTCTACTTAGTGATAGTGTTTTGATCTCACAGACTCGCTTTCTGTGCTTTATGCTTATGTTGGGAGGCGTGTCACTCACATATCCATGTGCTTTTCTGTCTTATTGTTAGAAGTGATTTGTCTCCCTCTGTTCTTGTCATTAGCTTAGCTTCTAACTTCCCACCCAAAATACAGAGTGTGACTCAGAGTTGTAGCGATGCTGACTGTGACGTATTGACATAAGACCAGCCCTCGCTCTGTGTGGTTACGCTCACATCATAACACCTTCAAAACACTGCTGTGTGAATGAGAAACAATCCAAAGAAAGTCTGACACAAAACAACTGAGCCGCAGGTGTGAAAGGCTTGCTGTGCTTTGTCCTAATGAGCTGACTTTGTGGCTCGCTCACTCACTCTGCATGCTGATCTGATTCCTGACCTTCATCTCTTCTGTCCCTCTCCAGATCTTTATCTTCTTCGTGTCGGTGACGGTGGCAGCCATAAACGCTCAGTGGTTCGGTCAGATGACGTCGGAGATCATGGCGGACATGCACCTGATCGAGCAGGCGTGTGGCTTGGGTCAGGACATTGGGCTGTCGTCGAATAGAGAGGCTTACGCCAAACTGTGTGAGACAGACGTGAAGTACAGACACCTGAGCGGCCGTCTGTGGCTCTACAGACTGCTGTCGTCTCTCTGTAACCTCTGCTGCATCGGCTGTAACTTCTACAGCCTCTGCTACATGGCCGAGAACCTGAGCACACTCTGACGCAGCAGCTGGACTGTGTGACAAATCAGACATCTTCACACTCCTGTTTTTATACCAAAGTGGTAAGTTCTGTATTTAAATCTCTCCCTCACTCTCTGCTGTCTTGGACACACTCACAGAGTCACCTTCATGCTCACACTCAGGGAGTTACATGAGTGTGTGGAGTGAGTCATGTGTCACCTTTCACCCAGAGAGTGTGTGAGGCTGCTGGCACTTTTGAGCTCACTTAACCACAAACTCCAGGACCTGTTTCTCAATTTGAAGCCCGTTGTTGGGCTGCAGCAATCAGTCCCAGACAACGACATGAGTCAGCATTCTGGTTCCATATTCTAAAAGTCTGAGGTTTTTGTTGGAGTTTTTTCTATTTTCATTTCCCTGACAGTCTTTTGCTGTTTGATTTAAAGGCCATGGTGAGAAATATGCAGAGGAGAATTGTCTGAGGTATTTTTAACCCAAGCTCACAGTTTATTTTGTCAAGCTGTAAAGTATGACAACCAGGCACAGCCATAGTGATCACACTGTGCCAGCTGGGATCACTCGAAACACTTGGAGAGTGTAAACCCCTCCGCCAAGGTAGCTCACATATTGTTGTTAGATCTATAAGCAATAGTTCCATCATAAAGTTACCATCGTAATATGATTCCTTTATCCTGAAAACCCACACCTAGCACTCAGAATCATGTTGATATCATTATTAGTTAGACAGTAATTGAGTAAAAATGTTTGTTAGCTAATGGCAGTTATCAGGATCACCACCAAAATCTTCTCATTTTTAAGTTTAAGTCTTATCAGTTGTACGTTTTTTTTAAATGTCACCTGATATTACCCTATTGGATTTTTGGAAATTTATGGAATGTTTTGCATCCAGAAAAATATATGGCTTCATCCTTGGACCAAATCACCGCTGCTATAAACTTTCATGTAAATCCATCAAATAGTTTTTCTGTCATCTTGCGAACAAACAAACAGACAGGCAGAAACATTACCTCCTTGGTGGAAGTAATAACAGAACAGAGACAAGTATGAATTTAGATAGATAACATGACACAATCAGAGAAAAACTGAGGAATCCAGTCATCAGATAAACTCTTCAGCAATTCTAAACGGTCCTTGTGTTGATTATTTTTAGACCAAGATTAGCACTTGTACACCAGTGAAACTTAGCCTACATTCATTAATTTATGTGAAGGGGCTTGAACTTCTCAGAGTTAAAGTCCCCTTAAACCCACTGAAAAAACCTGTAGACTTTTGGTTGATGGAACCTGCTTGGTGCCAACTTCAGGTTTGGTCTTCAGGAGAGTTTCTTTAAGGACAAGTCTCCCCGCTGCTCCGTCCTGCTCGGCCTGTTTAGGTGGAGCTTTATTCCCGCCTGCTCAGCAGGAATGAAGGAAGAGTTCAAACAGCTGCAGCTCGCTGATCTTCAGGTTTGAAGGTCTGTGTGTGCAGAGCAGGTTGGGCCGCTCTGTGGTAACTGCAAGACATTAGGTTTTTGTGAAGAACTTTGGTTTGTCCTGCATTCATGATCACATCCATGGACGGTTTATTCCCTTCAACGTCAGTGTTTTAGAGATCAAAATGTGAAAACAAAGTGAGCCGCAGAGAGAACACGTCTTATTTTAATGCTAAACAGTGATCCAGTCCATCACATGACCTTAACAGAAAAGACAACTGTAAGGGTAAAGCAAAGTCCAACACGCCTCAGAAATTACAATCATTTGTCTGTATCCTCAGTAATTATTTACCAAATACCTTTCAAAACTCTGGCTTTATTTTACGCAAAATGATCAGTACTACAACACCCAGTAACTGTCAGTGTGATTTTAAAGGGATACGCCAACGTTTTCTTTATTTCTATGTCTCACCTCCCTCTTGAAGCCATGACACCAAAACACTAGCAAAGCTTTTTGAGCCAAATGTCAAATACAAGAGTCTGACCTTTAACCTCACATTTACAGATTATTACTGCTTGGTGAGTCGTGCTCTGGTATTTTACTAAACATTAACAATTTAGTCTGATTTTCCTTTGTGGTGTCTAAGTTTAAAAATTCAAAATTTAATGGTGATAATAGTGAAAAATAAAGAACATTGACTTCTGTTTGATTCCTTAGCTCTGAATATCGGCTCATAGTTCTCAGAAACCACTGCCTCCATGCACTGAGTTACTGGCAGTACTAACACAGCTGATGATCACTAAGGTTTGAGAAAAAGTCACGGCTGCCTTCATCTTGATATGTTCTGGTTTGATACTGTGTTGATATTTTGGTATTCTGTTGTTCAACAGTTCAGAGAAATTCAGGACATTCATTGGTGTTGTAGTTCAGTCTTCAAGTGTTAGCCAGCAGACATTCAGTCACCTGACTGTCATTTTTCTTTATTTTGAACTTTAGTTTGTAATGTTGTAGGGATAAACACTAATTTTAAATGCTATTCTTATGAATGTAATTCTGGGGGTTCTTCATGCTGTTAAAAAACATTTGATGAAAGAAATCGTGGTGTGACGCACCATGTGTAATATTGCAGTATATTGGGATGTCTCCCATTATTCACAGTATGTAACATATCACCAGATTCTTGCCAATACTCACCCCGAACTATCACAATAAATCATTTACATATTAATGCTGCAAGGCTGCAAAAATGACAAGTTGATAATAGTGATCAGACTGTAAGATTATTTTAGCATTTAACTTTTCATACATCTGATCCACAGCTCTGGCTGTAGGAGTGTGTGTTGGATCTGGCAGTATGATGTGACCGATTATGAAACATAAACAAGGCCATATATGGTATCATGGTTTCTCTTCACAATTTTCTTTTTAAATCACAGAAATAACCCACAGTATTGTTGGTTTAAGAATCCAGTCTCTGATCAGTGTTATTTATATAAATCATGGTCCCTGCAGCATTTATAAACTTCACTGTGTCCCAGTGACAGAAATATTATCATCTAGAAAAGTGAATAGAATAGAATAGTGTCAGGATCTGGACCAAACTCAGCACCTACATGGAGGTTGTTATCCTGTATAAAAACAACAAGTTTTGTGAACATCACTTAATATTTGGATTTTATATGAATTACTGAATGTTCTTAATGGGATTTCTAGTTAAATGTTTTTTTTTTTATCAGTCTGGATTGGATCCAGATGAAATTTCCCTTGATGATAGAGACATGGACTCCAAACTATCCTGTGAAATTGGAAGGAAATGTTAAAACAAGGCAGAGATACAATTTTTTTTTTTATTCCAACCAATGTTAACTTGTACAGATTTTTGGCAATTTGGGGAATTTTTTTCAATCACAGAAACATCCCTATCACCACAAAAATCCTTTTATTTCTAAGTTGAGCCATAACCAACATCTCCGGATCTCCAGTAAAATCTGTTCGATAGTTTTTGTGTAATCTTGCTAACAATCAGACAAACAGACAAAGAACACACATAATAAGACAGCAGAGACCCAGGTGGATGAGCAGCTGCACCAAAAAGTAAAACTAATGTCCGAAATTTATGCAAACCATTGAATAACAAAAAAAGATTGATATTGCACACAAAAAATATCGACACAGTAAAGTGCAGCAAAAAAAATGATATATATTGAGGATCTATGTTTTTGTACACCCCTATGTTGCTGCATGTAATCTGACTTTTGTATGTCAGTACCTCCAGAAATCTGATGTGCTGCATGAGATCAATAATTGAAGCCCTGAACAACATGCCGGGTGATTGATCCAGTTTAATTTAGGTTTCACTTTCCCATGATTATTTAAATGTGATTATTGAGCCTTAATGGTTATTTAGAGAGCTGAAGAGGATGAGAGAAATGTTCAGGACGCGGTCACATGAAGACTGTTTCTCTGAGTTTGACCTTGAGCAGTGAAGGAGACTTCAGAGTTTATGTCACGCTGCACCTGAAGCCAACATGACAGTTTTTTAGTAATCTGAAACTGACACAGATTCAGATGTTTCACAAAAAATGAGATATTCGCTCACTTGAGATTAGAAATCAGTATCAGTCTAATTAATTTTGATTTTAATTTTCATGATGGATCACTCGAATGATGCCAGCAACAATTCAAGTCATCCCTCCTCGTTCACTTTGCGTTTCACACAAAAATGAGAAAAAAGGAAAGCTTTGTAAAAGGTCATTTTTTCCTCATTTCTTTGATTCATATCTGCAGTAAACTGGGTATTTTTTTTGTTTATGATAAGATTATCTCAGGTTCAATGATTTAAAAAAACAGATTAATTATTAAAAATGAAAACAAATGTTTGTTGCAGCAGTGATATACTTATGATGGAGAGTGTGATTTAAAGATCTGTGCAGTCTTTATGTTGAAGTCCTGAAGTATACTTTTGGTTTTGTTCATAAATAACTTAATCATGAGGACATGCATGAAAAGGGGATGAAGATGAGTAATTAAATGAAAGCTGAAGTGAGCTTCAGTCACCATTTGACATAAAAAGGGAATAAAAATTGTTTATTTTTGTTTGTTTTGCACGTTCTAAAAACACTAAAAAAACTCAGTCCACTCATCTTTGTGACCACTACTTCTAACCAAAAGTAAAATATCTTTAATATTATTTATTTATATATCTCCTCTTCCTTGACTGATGAACGTGCTCGTGGTTTTGTGCCTGTTAAACGCAAAAACAATGCAACGTAGACTTTTGTAGAAGCATAAACTTTTTTCTGTTGTTTTACCCAGACAATTAAAACAGATTAAAATTATTGGAAGTGTGTGATTGAAATTATTGTTTGTTTGGAAACCCATATTAATTATGTATTTATTTCAGGGTCTTAATTTTGGATAAAAATGTTTTTGTGGGTTAAAGCTGAAATAAAAGTACTGTTGAGGTCAAAGGTCGGTACAGTTTATGGTTGTGGGTCTGAATGTTAATCGCTTTTACATGTATGATTCTTTTTTATTAAAATATATTTGCAAGATGTGCTTCCTTTGCTTGTCTTTGTTTTGATTATGATATGATTGTTATGATTAAATTAATTTCTTATATTTGCTCCACAGAAGAGGAGTCAAAAAATGGTTTTATAATCATCGTACAAGCAGAGATTTTTTTTTTTTTTTTTATCAAGGCAGGTACATTTTATTTGTCATCCTTTTTAGGGCCCTAAAGAGACATGTAGTATCCTTACTCATTTACAAATTCAGTATCCACCCAAAATCTGCTGTAAAATAATAAATATCAGTGTTTGTGTCCACTTTTAAGGAGAAGGGAGTCATGTGTGTGAGGCAGCCTCGAGCTCTTCAGTTCAGTTCTCAGTTAAAGCTCCAGCTTCTAAAAGTCTGTGAGGTTTTTGCTGTAATTTTTGTATTTTTCAGTTCCTTGACAGTCTTATGCTGTTTGATTTCAGAGTGGTATAGTTTCAGATGAAAGGAGAGACTGAAGTATTTATGACCAAACCTCAAACTTTATTTGGTCACACTGTAAAGTATGATGATGGGGCTCTTTAATATCTACTTAAGCCTGAAATATACAAGTCTGGAAACTACCCTTCAGATCTGTCAGAAAACCTCTAGTTGCCTTTCGAGATCAACATTTCCTTTGGCAGACTACACCACTAAATACTCCCCCAAATGGAGGCCATTGACTGCAAACAAAGTTTTCTAAGTTACACATGAACAAGTATTTTTCTCATTGTAAGATCAGGATGCAAAAATGAGAACACCCCAATCAAAGGGGTGGAAGCAAAGCTAAACTTAAGCTATTATATTACTCTTATTTCCATATTATGGTAAAAAAAGATGTTTAATCCACTTTTGTCAAAACTCCAGAAACTATATTTTTGTTCTTTGTTCCTTTAGATATTAATACATTACTTTTAATAGGGGTTGTACTCATTCATACGGTGGCCCTGAAGGTCAATGCTAATTAACATTTCGAAATATGCAAAAACATTTAACAATACACAAAAACATTATGAATGCGCAAAAACATTTCACAATCAGCAAAAACATTTATGAATGCACAAAAACATTTCACAATACACAAAAACATTTATGAATGCGCAAAAACATTTCACAATACAGAAAAACATTTATGAATGCGCAAAAACATTTCACAGTACACAAAAACATTTAAGAATGCACAAAAACATTTCACAATACACAAAAACATTTCACAATCTGCAAAAACTTTTACGAATGCGCAAAAACATTTCACAATCTCCAAAAACATTTATGAATGCACAAAAACATTTCACAATACACAAAAACATTTATGAATGCGCAAAAACATTTCACAGTACACAAAAACATTTATGAATGCGCAAAAACATTTAAGAATGCGCAAAAACGTTTATGAATGCGCAAAAACATTTAAGAATATACAAAAACATTTCACAATACACAAAAACATTTATGAATGCGCAAAAACATTTCACCATCTGCAAAAACATTTCACAATACGCAAAAACATTTCACAATACACAAAAACATTTCACAATACGCAAAAACATTTCACAATACACAAAAACATTTCACAATACACGAAAACATTTCTCAATCTGCAAAAACATTTATGAATGCGCAAAAACATTTCACAATAGGCAAAAACATTTCACAACACCCAAAAACATTTCAGGGATCATGAAAAACATTTCAATAAACCAGAAGGGGTAGGTCCATGCTACTTGTCTCTGATTGGCTTAACTGAAACTCATCAGGCATCACTCTAACATCATTTCCTGTTTTCACTGGATAGCTGCTAAAGCACAGCCGGCTAATAAATTCAAGCGTTTTCCGGGATGGAAGAGGACCTTGTCTTATTCGAGCCAGTGTCTCTTTATACCGATGTCTGGAGGCAGCAGCCTCTGTTCTCTTTGGTTAACTGCAGACGGAGTCACACCAGCCTGCCGACGGAGCCACACCGAGCTCCGGAGGCAGCTGCGTCTCTCCGGTTAACTGCCGACGGAGCCACAGCGGCCTGCCGGTGATATTCACTTTATACCGAGCTCCGGAGGCAGCAGCCTCTATGTTGCTAGCCGCTGATGACCAGGTTCTGTTTGCAGTGTTTGACTGTGGTTAAACCAGCTGTGGTTCATGTTTGCTTGGTCAAATCACCTGCACGTCTTTTTTCTAATGCGCGAATCTACGGATACTTACGGTAAATCGCTGCTCTGAAGAGCTGGGGGGAGTGAGTGAGGGTCGGACCAAAGTTTCACAATCAGACCCATGATGAAAACGGTACTTCTCGAGTAATCCATTGTCAAAATCCAAAACTGTAAGATTAAGTATACTGCACCCAGATTTGATGTGGCATAAAAAAATAGTTTCTCATAAGTAGTCCATGATTCACATACATTCGAACTTAGTACCTCCCAGCCTACCACTATGCATAGTATGAAGTACTTTTACTATATACTTTTCAAGTAATCCTTTGTCAAAATCCTGAACAGAGGACAAGATTAAATATTTCTCCCAACTTTGATGTGAAATAAAAATCTTGTTTCCCATAAGTAGTCCATGATTCACATATACTGTTGGACTACTTCCCAGACTACCAGCATGCAAATAATGAAGTATTTTTATAGTGTACTTTTCGAGTAATATGTCAAAACCCTTAACAGAGGATAAGATTGGATATTTCAATTAACTTTGAAGTGGCATAAGAAACAGCATTAAGTACTTTTACTGTGAACATTTAAAATGTCATAGTCAAAATCCTTAACAGAGGACAAGATTAAGGATATTTCATCCTGTTGTGCCTCGGTCCACTGGGGGATGTGTCTCTGTGGGGGGTGCCCAGTCTCTGGGGTCCAAGTGGGTTGCCGCTCTTGGGTCCTGGGGCCCGCTGTTCTGGGGGCTGCCTGACGCTGCTCCCACACTCCCGACCTGCCGTGGCTGGTCGGGGCTGACCCACCGGCCCAGCCTCTTAATTACCACTTCTTCACTCACACACCGCACTCCTTTAAATATCTTCACCTCTGGGCACTCTCACAACACTTAAGGTTCTTGGAGTCGGGGCTGGTAGGGGGGCAACCAGCTCGCCACCCCCTGCCTGCCTTGTCCTCCAATTTTAACTGCACCACATACACCACCTTGAGGGGGGGTGGGACGGGGGATGTGGGGAGGGGGCAGAATCTGTTTTAGGTTGTGTCCCCTCTCTGCCTGCCTCCCGCCTGCCTCAACTTCCCTTGGTTTTTAATGCTACACAACATCCACGTCTCTGGGGCAGACAGTGAGAGGGGGAGTCGGTAGGCACTCACTCAACCTGTTCTTCCCCAGTTTTAATGCACCACATTACACTTAGCTGCACTTATTCACGGTGGAGGGACAATGTATCTCTGTCAGGGAGCAAAAATGCAGAATAGTAGGGATGGACAGGGGGTGCATATTTAGACTAGGCCTGGTATGGCTGGTGGGGTCCAGCCCTTCTCCACCATGGCTCTTGTTGGGAGCCCCTCCGAACGTGGGGGTGTGTCGGTGGCTCTTGGTGCAGCTGGGTTCTGGCGCCTGCGGGTTGGGGCCTGGGATGGTGCCCTGGGTACGGGGTGACTCTGCTGGGTCATGTGTCCCTGGTGGCCTGTGGTGCGGGGTCCGCTGGCCTGTCACTCCCTGGGGACCTTGCCGTGGGGGGCCACCTTGGGTCGCTGTTCTGTGTGGGTTGCCTGGGGCCCCCCCCTTTGGGCATCGGGGCGGCGGTCCCTGTTGCTGCCTCTTGGCCTCGGCTCTTCTGGAGGGCAGGACCTAACCTCGACCTTACCCCATGCCCACACCCGCCCCACCCTGCCTTGCTGCGGCTGCCACGCCAAGCCTCACTGGGTCGGCTCAGGGGCCCCCTCCCCCCCAGGGTGGGGCCTGCTCCCGGGGTACTTGGCCTCTGGGGGGCCTGGGGCATCTGGCCCGCCGTGGGGGGGTGGGGTTGGCTGGGTGCTGGGGCCGGGCGGGCGGGGGGTTGGTTGGGGCGGGTGCTGTCTGCGGGGGTTGCCCCGCCCTGGACTCCGGGGTGTTGTCCTTGGTGCCTCTGGGGGGCGGGTCGGTTGCCCCCCTTGTGTCCGGGGTCTGTTCCTTGGCCCGGTGGTCCTTGGGGCCTGTGTGGTGGGTCTCGGGTACCCTGGTGGCCCGGGGATGCCGGCGGCCATGATCCCCCGGGAGGGGGAAACTTTCTGGGTATTCGGTGACCACTTCACATGCATGCTTGTACAGACACTCAAGCTCCTGTTGAGACTTACTGTAAAGAAATAGTTCTTCCCGTCAGAACTTGCTGAGTTGGACCCTTTAACACATCTGCTCACATCCTGTGATGCATGTTCCTCCATATCTGATCTCGTGTACTCAACTCCCCCAGCTATCAAGACCCCACTTCTCTTGTGTCCCTGGTTTCGTACTGCTGTCAATTCCTGTAGGAGCTAAGATCAACATAACACTTCGACTGTTCAATCAGTAACACTGCCTGTCTGTCCTCCTTTCTGTTTGTCTTGTCTCATCCTGTCCTTCTGTCACTATTTTTCCCCTTCCTTCACACTGTGGTGTGGCACGGCCCTCCCCTTCAGCTCTCATCAGGGGTTAAATAAAGTTTGATTGGATGGAGTAGCCTACAGGGAGGGCTGGTGATGGTCACTATAGCAGTGAGTCATCCTCACATTTCTCCAACTGCTAGAAAAAAAAAATGCATTGGTCTTTCTAACGCTGTCATCAGACACAGTGCCCAGCTGAAAAGACAATGCAAACAAGGGGGGGGGGAAAAGGATATTTCATCCAAATTTGATTTGAAATAAGGATTTTGACATAGTAATTATGGATAAATACACAGTAAAAGTACTTCATAAAATGCATGGTAGCCTGGAAAGTACTTAGTCCAACAGTATATGTGAATCATGGACTACTTATAGGAAACAAGATTTTTATTTCACATCAAAGTTGGGGGAAATATTTAATCTTGTCCTCTGTTCAGGATTTTGACAAAGGATTACTTATGGGAAACATTTTTTTTTGCCACATCAAATCTGGGTGCAGTATACTTAATCTTACTGTTTTGGATTTTGATAATGGATTACTCGAAAAGTACATAGTAAAAGTACTTCACAATATACAGGTAGTCAAGAAAGTACGTTACTAATTACTGTTTCGTTTTCATCATGGGTCTGATAATTGTGAGATAGATAGATAGATAGATAGATAGATAGATAGATAGATAGATAGATAGGCTTTATTTCAGACTCAAGGTTCATATGTAAAAAAAAAGGTTAAAAATTAACACAAGACAACAATAAAAAAAATAGACTAACAATTCATTTTTAAAAGACACTTACACCAGTGCCCCCAAAACTGGGAAGTGCAGCATATGTCACTGTATTGTAAATGATATTCACGAGTACCCTAACAATTTGAGTCTCAGAACCATTTAATCGGGAAATGAACCTGTGCATTTTGTCCGACCCTCACTCACTCCCCCCAGCTCTTCAGAGCAGCGATTACCGTAAGTATCTGTACATTCGCGCATTAGAAAAAGACGTGCGGGTGATTTGACCAAGCAAACACGAACCACAGCTGGTTTAACCACAGTCAAACACTCCATCAGAGCCTGGTCATCAGCGGCTAGCCACTTAGAGACTGCTGCCTCCGGAGCTCGGTATAAAGTGAATATCACCGGCAGGCCGCTGTGGCTCCGTCAGCAGTTAACCAGAGAGACGCAGCTGCGTTGAATTTATTAGCCGGCTGTGCTGTAGCAGCTATCCAGTGAAAACAGGAAATGATGTTAGAGTGATGCCTGATGAGTTTCAGTTAAGCCAATCAGAGACAAGTAGCATGGACCTACCCTTTCTGGTTTATTGAAATGTTTTTCATGATCCCTGAAATGTTTTTTCAGATTGTGAAATGTTTTTGCGTATTGTGAAATGTTGTTGCCTATTGTGAAATGTTTTTGCGCATTCATAAATGTTTTTGTAGATTGTGAAATGTTTTTGTGCATTCATAAATGTTTTTGCGTATTGTGAAATGTTTTTGCGTATTGTGAAATGTTTTTGCACATTCTTAAATGTTTTTGCGCATTCATAAATGTTTTTGTGTATTGTGAAATGTTTTTGCGCATTCATTAATGTTTTTGCAGATTGTGAAATGTTTTTGTGCATTCATAAATGTTTTTGCAGATTGTGAAATGTTTTTGTGCATTCATAAATGTTTTTGCAGATTGTGAAATGTTTTTGCGCATTCGTAAATGTTTTTGCGCATTCATAAATGTTTTTGCGTATTGTTAAATGTTTTTGCATATTTTGAAATGTTAATTTGCATTGACCTTCAGGGCCAGGTTACATTTGTATTACATTATATATATTGCCATAACCTGGCTCAGGGCCATGACAAATACGGGAAGATCACTTGTTTTTTTGCAGCAAATAATGCAATTTATTAACAAACAAAATAAAACAACCAAGGCTATTAAACTGCAGAAATGACGCCTCGGCAAAGAGAATCTCTCCTGGGCGGGAGGTGGGTGCTTATATTTCGCTGTAATCAATGTTTCAATGTTTGATGATTTTCAGATGTAATAGAGAGCTGCAGTAACGCGGACTTTCACCATAAACGGAATGGTACTTGTACTGAGAGTTGTAGAGACGTAGAGATAGAATTAGCAACTCTATTTGCGAGCTGCTCGCTACCGACTGCTCAAGCCAGTGCGAGCTGACTTGCTGTGTGTCTATGGCCGCGCTCGTTGTGCTCTCGCATTAACTGTGATTTTTATGTCTTGTTTTGAACAGATAAGACCCTGCAGTTGCATTACACGCTGTATTAAAAAACCTGTACTGTTGATTTTGTACACCAGATTAAAGAAGGAACAAGCAGAGAGCCAATTCTGTGTGGGTGTGGAGTCCTTACTACTATGGCAAGCCCTTTTAACATTTAATAGCTACATTTGACTCTCCGGAATTAACATTATAGATATCAACAACATACTTTTGACTAGTCAAAATTCAATTTTGACTAGTCAAAAATACAGTTGGAGATATCTATAATTCAGTTTTGACTAGTCACAATGACAGAGATATTTGTAACTCAGTTTCCACTAGTCAAAACTGAGTTACAGATATCTGCAATGACTCCCTGAAAGCTGCCCTTCGCCTCGTCACGCATCCTAAATGTCACTTGCAGATATCTCTAATTCAGTTTTGACTATCCAGAATTGCCGTTAAAGATATCTTAAATGTGATTTTGACTGTCAGAAATGTGTTCATGACGCTGGACATGCAAGGCTTCCCATTGGATACTGACCCAAATAAACTGGAGGAGAGAAGAGAAAAAAATCATTTTAACAGTTTTCTTAGCAGAAGAAATGGCGATTGCGGTCATCAACAAGATATTTAGAAAATGCCATGAAATAGAACGAATTTATAATCAGGGACTTTGTGGGGAACGAGAGCTACATTCACTAGAGAGTTGTGCAAGAAATCTACGACGCAATGAACCATTTTTGTCTCCAGACACATTTGAGGAACTTCGACAGCAAGCCCCTCCTCCTATGCCTGTCATAACTTTTGTCATCATTACAGATATCTGCAACATCAATTCGCCTCGTCGAAACTCTGTTTCAAGATACCTGTAATTACATTTTGACTAGTCAAAATAAAAGTTTAAGATATCTCAAATTTGAGATATCTCTAACCACAATTAATTTAAAGATATTTGTAACTTGATCATAGATATCTGCAACTAAATTATGACTATCCATAAATCTAGTTGCAGATATCTACAATTTCATTCTGACTAGGCGTAATTCCAGTTCAAGATATCTATAAGGGCATTTTGACTAGTCCAAATGTAATTAAAGATATCTATAAATGCTGTTATAGATATCTTTAATGGAAGGGGGTTAAAGATATCTTGATTTGGAATTGTGACTAGCCAGAATGAAATTGTAGATATCTGCAGCTAGATTTATGGATAGTCATAATTTAGTTGCAGATATCCACATTTCACATTGTGGCTATCCATAATTGAATTTAAGATATGTAATGTCTGTAATGAGAAACCCCACACACATGAATGGGGAAAGGGGCATGATTTGTCCTAGGAGGAATTAAGTTGTGGATATCTGAAATTACAATTGTGGATAGGAATAATGTCATTGTGGATATCTGAAATGTTCAATTTGACTAGGAAGAATTGAATTGCGGATATCTGTATTACATATCCAGACTAGCTATTAAATGTTAAAAGTGCTTGCCCTATTCAGGGAGTCATTGCAGATATCTGTAACTCAGTTTGACTAGTGGAAACTGAGTTACAGATATCTCTGTCATTGTGACTAGTCAAAACTGAATTATAGATATCTCCAACTGTATTTTTGACTATTCAAAATTGAATTTTGACTAGTCAAAAATATGTTGTTGATATCTATAATGTTAATTCCAGAGAGTCAAATGTAGCTATTAAATGTTAAAAGGGCTTGCCATAGTTTCGACTAGGCGAATTGATGTTGCAGATATCTATAATGATGACAAAAGTTATGACAGGTATAGGAGGAGGGGCTTAAAACTGTTAAAATGATTTTTTCTCTTCTCTCCTCCAGTTTATTTGGGTCAGTATCCAATGGGAAGCCTTGCATGTCCAGCGTCATGAACACATTTCTGACAGTCAAAATCACATTTAAGATATCTTTAACGGCAATTCTGGATAGTCAAAACTGAATTAGAGATATCTGCAAGTGACATTTAGGATGCGGGACGAGGCGAAGGGCAGCTTTCAGGGAGTCATTGCAGATATCTGTAACTCAGTTTTGACTAGTGGAAACTGAGTTACAGATATCTCTGTCATTGTGACTAGTCAAAACTGAATTATAGATATCTCCAACTGTATTTTTGACTAGTCAAAATTGAATTTTGACTAGTCAAAAATATGTTGTTGATATCTATAATGTTAATTCCGGAGAGTCAAATGTAGCTATTAAATATTAAAAGGGCTTGCAATACTTCACCAATACAGATCTGCCCATTCTAACTTTCCAACTGCGCATCCTCAACAACACATTGCATTGTGGGTCAGTTGCTAGGTTACCATACATGCTGCATTCAATGTCCATAAAAATGCTGGAATTTTTGCAAGGCCTTTTCAGTGTTTGTAAAAGTTTTTCTTCTGTTTTTCTCGCCGGCCGCTAATTGAATAGGGCTGGTCTAGGACATTATCCACTGCCTTTGTTCAGGCTGATGTCGGTCTGAACAATCCTACATGTACATATTCACTTTAAATTGAAGTAAAAGTGAATATGAATTTACCATGGTCGAGCGCCCTGGAGTTTACATTAGTTTCCTTAATTCAGTTTCTCCCGTGCACTCAGACCGGCATATTCAGCTTTGAAGCCGTCATCACTAAAAGACGTTGCTTCATGTGACGCTCCAGAGGAGAGGACGTCTCAATGGCTGCGGTCGAATAGTCACCTCCTAAGCCCTATCCTATCTACTTTTCCTTAACCCTGATGGAAAACGTCATGAGGTTAAGGAAAGGAGAAAGGAGAATTCAGAAGGATTAGGAAAGGAATACTGCCGTGCAGAGAGAATCCGACTACACTTTCACTACGCTTCGTCATCATGTGACGGCGGATGTTACTGCTGCGGTTAAACTACAATTTTCCGAAGGTGGACTACAAAAGACGCATCATGCATCATATATCATGACAATGTTGTTCCTTTCAGACAACATTGAACACAATAACCTGGTAAAAATTGCATCTGAATAACCGATGTTGAAGTGAGGATTTAAATAAATCTGTCCTCTCATTATCAACATGAACACCAACCAGTGCATGAAAATAAATGGTGTACAAATGATTAATATTGAACCAAGTTTAAAACAGAATCAACATCAAATGTCTCATATCTCATATATAATCAGACTACTGGAAAGTTAAGGCAGGTTTTGGTAAACTTTAGAGAGGATGAACAGCAGTGGGAACTCACATGGTCTGAGGGATTTGTTCGTCATTATTCGGTTGAATTCAGAAGCAGTCGGAAGACGCGCTGTTGATAAAAGCTGTTGCCGCGGTGAATTGTGGGACAGAATAATCTCCTCTCCTTTCGTAAAGGATGGTCCGGTGTATCCTATGCTAAAGGAGACAATAAAGGAAGCATTGAGCCACCTTTCCTATGCATTTAAACTATTCGAACAGCTCTAATCACAAACTGCTTCCGGTTCATTTCACTCCGTTAGGAACCTTCCTAAGCAAAAATGACTTTTCGACCGCAGCCACTGGGTGCTTCCCAATGTGCCAAAATGCAGTCTCCTCTCTCCTCCGCGACACCGGAAGTGTGGTGTTAGTGCATTTGTAGTGCACAGGATGTTATGCGCCCCCTTGTGGTTAGGTGGGGGACATTGTTCTAAGGGGCACTTAAAGTCCAGTGGAGACATGAAGTCAAGCCACGTCCCTCCGTGTCTATCATTCGCCTTTAGAAGTAACTAACTCTGCATGGTGTCAGAAGGCTTCAGTTTCTCACTTTGGATGTACATGAGAGCTACTTTTGCCAAGAGAACTGAAGAGGACTCACTTATTTTTTAGTCAGATAAATAGTTTTCAGTTTAGCTAGCTTGGAGCTAACGTGACTGCTGACTAGCCGAGAGACGTTCGAGCGTGAATCGACAAAGATGGAGAGATTCCAGATTCCGCCGCCACCGAAGTTTGACTTCACGAGGCCAGAAGAGTGGCCCAGATGGATTAAGAGGTTCGAGAGATTCCGGATTGCGTCGGGACTAGAGCTCCAAGCAGAGGAAAATCAGGTGAACACTTTAATCTATACAATGGGAGATGAAGCGGAAGATATCGTAACTTAACTTCAAATGACTGAAATAGAAGCAAGCCAGTATGACACAGTTAAGACCAAGCTTGATGCTCATTTCGTAGTGAGGAGAAATGTTATTTTTGAAAGGGCCAAATTCAACCAGAGACAGCAGGAGCTAGGCGAGACGGTGGACAATTTCATCACTTCACTCCACTGCCTTTCAGAGCACTGTGGTTATGGGCCACTCCATGATGAAATGGTCCGAGATCACGTGGGCTTACGTGGCTTACGTGATAAAAAGTTGTCAGAACAGCTTCAATTAGACTCTGAGTTGACGCTGGATAAAGCGGTGAGGCGCGCACGCCAGAGCGAACAAGTGAAAAACCAACAGGACTTGTTGAAGAGCAACTTCAAGGCAGCGGCCACAGACGTTGACAGCATTCAAACAAAACCCCAGTCTGCCACAGGGAAAGGACAACATCAAAAATTTCAGGCAAGAACATATGACAAAAGCAGCTATCATACACAGCTAGGTAGCCAGAGACAGTGCATGTGGTGTGGTAGAACCCCAGCACACAGTAAAAGCCAGTACCCAGCTAGAGATGTAGCATGTAACCAGTGTCAGAAAAAAGGCCACTACGCCAAAGTGTGCAGATCAAGGGCCCTTGATCAAGTGAACACAACAGGATCAGACGAGGAAGAGATTGCTTTTTTAGGCACTGTCAGCTCAGATGGCGAGCCCTGGCTAATCAAACTTAATGTTAATGATGACACAGCTGTTTTCAAAATAGACACAGGGGCTGATGTAACTGTGCTGTCTGAAGAAATATTCCAAAAGGGGCAATTTCCACGACTGGAGAGTGCAAAGAAAGTCCTACAGGGGCCAGGCCGGACGCCCATTACAGTAAGGGGAAAATTCACTGCTACCATACGAACGGACAATAAAAGCACTACACAGGAAGTGTATGTAGTCCCAGAGTTGAAGTGTAACCTGCTGGGTCGTCCAGCCATCCAAGCACTGGGCCTAGTGGCTAGAGTAGACACAGTGGCACTGGACTCCAGAGAGAGAGTCATGGAGCAGTTCCCTAAGCTGTTTAAAGGGCTAGGCAAGATGAAGGGCGACTACAAGATAGAGCTTAAAGCAGACGCCAAGCCATTCTCCATATCCACCCCACGATGAATCCCACTGTCACTCATGTCTCAAGTGAAAAAAGAGCTCTCACGCATGGAGGAGATAGGGGTGATCTCAAGAGTGGAACAACCCACAGACTGGTGCGCCGGAATGGTGCCCGTACCAAAACCAGGCAAGAATGAGGTGCGCATTTGCGTTGATCTGACAAATTTGAATGAGTCAGTCAAACGAGAGAGACATATGCTCCCCTCAGTTGAGCACACACTTGGGCAGCTGGAGGGCGCTAAAGTGTTCTCTAAAATAGATGCAAACTCAGGCTTCTGGCAAATACCCCTAGCCAAGGAATCTGCCCTCCTCACAACATTCCTCACTCCCTTTGGGAGGTTTTGCTTTAACCGCCTCTGCTTTGGCATATCTTCAGCGCCCGAACACTATCAGAAGAGAATGTCCAGGTTACTGGAGGGGCTTGACGGCGTCTTGTGCCAGATGGACGACGTTCTTGTCTTTGGAGACACACAGGCCCGGCACGACACACGGTTGTTTGCGGTGCTGGAGAGACTTCAAGAGGCTGGTGTCACGCTGAGGAGTGAGAAATGTGAATTCTCAAAACGACATGTCAAATTTCTGGGACAGATAATAGATGCTGCCGGGGTGCGGGCGGATCCTGACAAAGTGAGAGCGGTGACGGACATGGAAGAACCAGAGGACGTGAGTGGAGAGAGAAGGTTCCTCGGAATGGTGAACCACTTAGGGAAATACTTACCAAATCTGGCAGAAAAGACGCAGCCACTCAGGGACCTGTTGAAGAAACAAAACACATATCACTGGGGACATCAACAACAGAGAGCATTCAACAACATCAAGGAGGAGCTGAGCTCACCACCAGGGCTCGCGCTCTACAACTCGAAAGCAGAGACCGTCGTCTCAGCTGATGCATCATCATTCGGACTGGGAGCGGTGCTACTACAGAGACAGGGGGAAGGCTACCTTAAGTCAGTGGCGTACAGCTCCAGGGCACTCACAGACACTGAAAAGAGATATGCCCAGATTGAGAAAGAGGCTTTAGCAATCACATGGGCGTGTGAGCGGTTTTCAGACTTCCTGGTGGGCATCAAGTTTCATGTGAAAACAGACCATAAGCCTCTGGTCCCACTACTAGGCTCAAAGAGCCTGGATGAGCTCCCGCCACGCATTCAGAGACTCAGAATGAGACTGATGGCCTACTGCTACTCCATCTCTCATGTGGCTGGCAAGAAGTTGGCCACAGCAGACGCGCTGTCAAGAGCGCCCTTGAGAGAGAGTGGGCAGCAGGTGAAAGAGGAGGAAGTCAGCCTGTATGTCAACATGGTCATGGCATCCCTCCCAGCTACAGAGAAGAGGCTACAAGAAATACAGAAATGCCAAGAGGAGGGTGAAACCCTGAGACAAGTGAAAAGGTACTGTAACGAGGGCTGGCCAGACAGAACCAAATTAGACAGAGCTTACTTACCATACATACAGGTTGAAGAAGAACTAACAGTGGAGGACGGCCCACTACTAAAAGGGTGTAGGTTAGTTATTCCCAGGGCACTACAAACAGATATACTCCAGAAACTGCATTTGGGGCACCAGGGCATAGCAAAGTGTCGGGAAAGAGCAAAACAATCCGTCTGGTGGCCAGGGCTGAGCACACAGCTTCAGAAGCTAGTTGAGGGCTGTGACACATGCGCTAAAGAAAGAGACAACCCCAGAGAGCCACTGCTCACTTCAGAGTTCCCTGATAGACCATGGGCAAAGGTGGGTGCCGACTTGTTTCAGTGGGACGATAATCAGTACTTACTGGTGGTCGATTACTTTTCTCGTTTCATTGAAGTAGCTAAACTCACATTTACCACCTCACTGGCAGTGGTAGAACATTGCAAGTCTATTTTTGCCAGACACGGCATACCGTCTGAGCTCATGACAGACAATGGACCCCAGTTTGCATCCAAATGTTTTGCCAGGTTCGCAGCAGGATGGGGATTTACGCACACAACATCCAGCCCCAGATATGCCCAGAGCAACGGAGAGGCAGAAAGGGCTGTGCAGACCATTAAAGGGCTTCTCCAGAAAGGAAAAGACCCTTATTTGGCCCTCCTTGCCTACAGGGCCACCCCACTCGCCAACGGACATAGCCCTGCTCAGCTGTCAATGGGCCGTCAGCTCAGGACGACAGTTCCAGTCACCCTGTCATCCCTGAACCCAGGATGGACTGACATAGTCAAACTCAAAGAGGAAGAACAGAAGATGCGACTGATGTTGAGTGGCCACTTCAACAAAAGACACAGAGCTCAGCAACTCACCACACTCACACCAGGCGACCACGTCTGGATAAAGGACACAAAGGAGAAGGGGACAGTGATCAGCCAGGCAAACGCACCAAGGTCATACGTCATCGACTCTCCCAGAGGTATCCTACGCCGCAACCGCAATCACCTCGTCACTACACCAGTGCCGCCAGCAGAGCTGACCACCTCACCAGAGCCGGACCTACCCACTGATCAACCAGTGAGTCCTGCCAGAGCTGAGCAGATTCCTGTTCAGCCAGAGAGTCCGGCACCGGCAGAGCAGGGGCCAGCTCAGCCGGGCAGCCCTGTGACGCGGGCACGCTACCCTGCGAGAGAAAGGCAGCCTCCAGGGTATCTGAAGGACTTTGTGCTTAAATAGGACTGAGTGACTTCTACGGGGCAGAATAATTCCCCACACTCAGTAGGAGGATTGGGTAGTCCACCCCACCTCCTTAGTTCAGTTTATCAGTGAATCTCTCACTGTTCCTATTCATGGTTTAATGTTATGTTAATGTTAATGTTATATTCATGGTTAAATGTAAGGCTTTTAGTGTTCTGTTGGCTCAGGGTTATTCTACTACTCAGTTATTCTTGATGTTATGAATTTCTATTTAATATATAAAATGTTGACTGCTATTATAGTCTGCTACAGTACAGTAGCAATAATGAACCCCTTAGATAGACATCAGATGTATTGATCTTAGAAAGGGGGATGTGGTGTTGCATTTGTAGTGCACAGGATGTTATGCGCCCCCTTGTGGTTAGGTGGGGGACATTGTTCTAAGGGGCACTTAAATAAAGTCCAGTGGAGACATGAAGTCAAGCCACGTCTCTCCGTGTCTATCATTCGCCTTTAGAAGTTACTCTGCAGAAGTACTTTGTGAGCAGCCATATTGAAGGACATTCCAAAGCACCAAATGCGCTCGGAGGAGAGAGGAGACTGATCTGGGGGAGGCATTATCGAGGAAACACAAGTGCAGGCTTCGTGGAAGTCTTTTCACTGACAGACACGCCCCCTTGTGACGTATCAGCAGCCAGCTGTAAAGCGTCAGCTGCCCACATGTGTGAAATGAAAACATCATGCCATTGTGTTAAAGTCTAATTAGCAACTTTTGGGAGTGGATGAGTATATCCACATTTCACACAAAGCCGCCGATGTGTAGGCCTAATGTCCCCTCAAATTGTGAGCAGTTACTAAATTTCAGTGTCTCATTTATCTCTTTTTTTATTTTATTCACTGTGCAAAGAAATATTTGACTCTTCATTTAAAAGAATTCTACGCTGGACATGTTGATATCACAGAAAATATTGAACACTATCATGGGGCAGTTCTTCCAGGTTTTCCATCTGTTGTCTGTCTTGATTTATCTGTGTTGTTGGTGTTTATGTCTGTAACTGTGAGGCTGCTACAGTAAACAGGTCTGTTCAGGAAAACACATTTAACATTAGATTGGATTAGACAACTTTATTTTTTCCAACGGGCAATTCAGTTTTTTCAGTCTACCCAGACCATACATACAATTACAAACAGCAAACATGGACAATAATAAATAATAAAGAGATGCTCATTGACAAATATCAGCCCTCAATAGACCCTGGGGTAATGCACATTAACGAAAAGCATATTTTATGTAGTTCCTGATATAACCAAGCATAAATAAGGAGAGAAAGTAGTGAATTGTACATTGTTATCTCAGGCCTTTACATTTTTTCTATATAAATGCGCAGAGAGGGGGCTTTAAGTGCTTATAGCAGAATAAAAATATTATTCATGAACACAAAGTGGCCGCAATATAACAATTTAAAACTCGTATCATTCTGTGCCTGGGAAAACGAGACAGTTTTCTTTTTCATTCATGTACATATTCACTTTAAATTGATGTCATAGTGAATATGAATTTACCGCAGTTGAGCGCCCTGGAGTTTTTATTATTTTTACATTATTTTCCTTAATTCAGTTTCTCCCGTGCGCTCGGACCGGCATATCCAGCTGTGACGCCGTCATCACTAAAAGACGTCGCTACATATGACGCTCCGGAGGAGAGGACATCTCAATGCTCTTAAAATGAACCTCCTCGTCTCCTCTCTCCTCTCTTCGTTTCCTCGCGTCTCTGGCATGCATCTCTGGTGGGCGGGACTAAGACACAAGTGGAGGAGGCGAGTGGAGGAGGCGAGGATGCAACTTTTGAGCTTTGAGAAGCACCCAATGGGTGCTTCCCAATGTGCCAAAATGCGGTCTGCAGTCTGCAGTCTCCCTCTCTCCTCCGCGACACCAGAAGTACTTCGTTAGCAGCCATATTGAAGGACATTCCAAAGCGCCAAATGCGCTCGGAGGAGAGAGGAGAGAGGAGAGAGGAGACTGATCTGGAGGAGGCATAATCGAGGAAACACAAGTGCAGGCTTCGCGGAAGTGGAGGGGGGCAAGATGGCGACCTGATCAGACGCGCCTTGCTCTGCTCTATAGGCAAAGTCCCTAAATTTTAATAAGAAGTTACGCTTCCTATAGAAGAAGTTGCAAAAACGAGCACAAACCAACTATTAACATTTTGGATGCTATTTCACCGACCAAGAAGGTACGATAATGACGGCAAAAGTGAAGACAGCGCTTGACCTACATGATTATGCTAGCGCAAAAATGGAAACTAACGCTAGCACGTCGGGCAACAAAAGGAACCGCGAAATGCCAACAAAGATCCCGGGTCCGAGAAGCAAAAAAAACAATGATGGCTCTCCTCTGACTGCGCTGGAGAAGATGAGGTATCAAACGCTACCATTTTCGAGGCTGTGAAAAGTTTAACTTCCATGGTAAAAAGTTTTAACTCCAGGCTCAATGAAAACACACTAGCAATTGCCAATCTGGCTAAAAGTCTAGATTTCAACCTCAAAGAAATCAAAGACTGCAAGGACAAAGTGTCAGTTCTAGAAAAAAAAATCTCTGCAGTCACAACTGAAAATAAAGACCTCAAGATGAGACTGCTGGAATGTGAAAGATACAAGAGACGCTGGAACCTCCGTGTTCATGGTCTGAAAGAGATTGAGGGAGAGAACACCAGAGAGAGAGTGATCAAGATCCTATCTAAAGTCACACCACAGTGGTCAGAGAAGATGGAGGACATCGTTGATTCTGCACATCGCCTTGGGAGAAACGTTGATGGAAAAAATCGACAGATCATAGTGCAATTCATCATGAGAATCCACCGCGACACAATTTGGCGAGCTTCCAAGAATCACGCAGCATGCAAGGAGTACGGGATCCGCTTTGCAGAGGACGTGACCAAAGCTGACAAAGAGGCACGAGACGCAGTGTGGCCTAAAATAAAAGAAGCCAGGTCGCTCGGCCAGACAGCCTTTTTCCGAGGTCCCATTGGTTATATCAACAACCGCCCTATTCCAGTGCCATAACTTTAGGTTAAAATCAGTCTTTTTACAGTGCACCGACATGTGTAATCAACTCTTATTCTACTAAGGGTGGTCTACTTATAACTCTTTTCACCAGTGGCTATTTTCATGGCAATTTGAGTGTTTAAGGATTGTTAACTGTTCAGACTACGGTTTTCTTTTCATGGCAGTTGAAGACAAAAATTGTAACGTTTTAGTTCAGTGACATGTCATCCCGCACAGCGGAGTATGCATACGCATGTGAGCGTACCAATTATTAAAACAGTTCATGCATTAGTTGGTTTATTCAGGTTGGTATTATAAAAACATGAGTAAATAATTAACAAACCTTTAATTCAGGAAGTTTAGATAAATTTTCACGAAAGGACACTGCCTTTCCAAAAGATATTTCTATTCTAGAGTTTAGTCAGAAACACTAGAATCTACACACAATACTATATATGTATATATATATATATATATATATATATATATATATATATCTATATATATATATATATGTATATATATATATATTTTCCTTTTGTCTGTCTAAATTTTTCTCTTTTTTCATGTCTTCTCTTACATGTCATATAACGCTGAATAGTTTAAATACTAGAGGTCTACAAAACAAGGTCAAAAGAAAAGCAATATTTTTGTTCTGTAAGGGCTTAAAAGCACATATAACATTTCTACAAGAAACACACTCGGAAAAAAATGATGAGAAGTTCTGGTCTAATCAATGGGGGGATAGAATTATATTCAGCCATGGTTCCACACGCTCAAGTGGAGTTGCTGTTTTACTTAATAACTGCCCAGGAAAAGTCATATCCCACAAAGCAGATTTAGATGGTCATTGGATAGTGTTAGTTATGAATATAGAGGATTCTTTTTTTATCATCTGCAATCTATATGGCTACAATATAAGTTCCCAGAACAAGGATTTGAAAAGTATATATCCTACTGAGCATATCCTTGTTGGAGGTGACTTTAATATGACCCCAGATGACTGGAAAGACAGATACCCGTCGAGATATGATACTCATCACTTTAACAACACAGTCATGGATTTTTGTAACACACTGATGTTAGAAGACATTTGGAGGGTCAAGAACCCTGAGGTGTTACAATATTCTTGGTTTAAACCAGACAATACATGTAAATCTAGAATTGACTATTGGTTACTTACATATGGTTTAACACAAAATGTTTCTGAAATATCAATGGATATCGCTCCTCTGACAGACCATAGTCTAATACATCTGGAACTGAAGCCTAATAGTAAAAGCAAAATGAACAAAGGTTTTTGGAAATTTAATTCAAACCTGTTAAATGATGAGGAATACTGTGAAAGCATCAGAGCCATGGTAGAAGAGTCCCTAAATGACCCTGATAATCAATCATATGCAAACAAATGGGAATTTTTTAAATATAATGTCAGAAAATACTCAATATCTTATAGTAAAGAAAAAGCTTGTAAGGTGAGAAAAGAAGAAAGAGAGCTTATCAAGAATCTGAACACACTTTGCAACAAAAGCAATCATACTGAAGAGGACAAACAGAAAATGATGTAATTGCATAGCAAACTTGATACCATTTTCATACACAAAGCCAAGGGAGCTTATATACGTTCAAAGGCCAAATGGATAGAAGAAGAACAGAACACTTCTTATTTTTGCCGATTAGAGAAAAGACGTCAAGAAAGGAATGCTATTAAAACATTATTGATTGGAAATGAAGAGTGTTCAGATCCTAAAATGATTTCCAATGAAATCTTCTCCTTTTATAGTCACTTGTATAGAAAATCATACTCTGAACAAGATTGCTTATCATTTTTTTATTTAATTAAAGGTAAAATTCCAACAATTAACCAAGATTATAAACATTTTTGTGATACAGAAATAACAATTGATGAACTAGATAAGGCACTTCATCGCCTACACATGGACAAATCCCCAGGCTCTGATGGTTTGACAGCTAATTTTTACAAACATTTCTGGGGCATAATTAGAGGATTTTTATACAAAGTTTTAGTTGAAGCTCTTAGTAAACACAGTCTTCCCACAAGCATGAAGCAGGGGGTCATAGTTCTAATTCCAAAGCCAGGTAAAAATCCCAAGATCATAGACATTCTAAGACCTATCACATTATTAAATAATGACTATAAACTATTAGCAGATATATACACAAGTCGTCTTAAAGAAGGTATATCTCAAGTTGTCGGTGAAACTCAGTCAGGTTTCTTAAATGGCAGATCTATTCATAATAACATCCGACTCATTTTAGATATACTAGATTACAGTGAAATGATTGAGGATAAAGGTTTCATTTTATTTTTGGACTTTAAGAAAGCATTCGACACAATTGAGCATCCCTTCATGATTCATAAACTAAAGGCACTTGGATTTGGGGAATGTTTCATAAAAGTCATTGAGAGCTTTTACAAGGACATCAATAGTTGTGTTTCACTACCTCACGGGACGTCACCTCTTTTGATGTGCAGAAAGGAATCCGGCAAGGTTGTCCAGCAAGCCCAGGACTGTTCATTTTGGCAGCAGAAATGCTAGCTATAATGATAAAAAACTGTGACATGTTGAAAAACTCAATGTATTTGGAACAGAACTTGCAATAAGTCAATTTGCGGACGACACAACCCTGCTGCTAAAGGATGAACATCAGATTCCTGTTGCCATACAGAACATTGTGTTATTTTCAAGAGCTTCTGGTCTATTCCTTAATATTCAAAAGTGTGAATTAATATCTATTCATGAAAATTCTCAAAATGTCATTTGTGATATTCCTGTTAAAAATGTGGTAAAATATCTTGGCACCTATATAACAAAAAACCATAATGAGAGAGACTCACTTAACTTGACCAACAAACTAGATGAATGTAAGCAAAAACTTAATGTTTGGTTACAGAGAGACTTATCAATTTTTGGTAGAACTTATCTCACCAAAATGGAAAGCATCTCTAGATGTATTCATCCTGCATCCTCTTTAGCACTCTGTTCAGATTTTGTTAAGTCCATAAACCAAATCAATTTTAATTTTATATGAAAAAATCGAACTCACTATATAAGAAAAGTGATCACGGTCCAAGACCTCTCTGAAGGGGGATTAAAGGCAATAGACTTTGAATGTATGAATAGAACTTTAAAAGTAAAATGGCTAAAGCAATATATTAATTCCCCGGACAGTATATGGCACATATTCCCTCAGAATATATTTGATAAGATGGGCGGTATAGAACTTGTCCTAAAATGTGATTACAATATAAACAAATTATCTATTAAGTTGGCAAAATATCACCAGCAGGTTCTACTTTTCTGGAAATTGTTCTACAAACACAACTTTACACCTCACAGAACTCCATTATGGAATAATAGATATATTCTCCATATAGGAAAATCTGTGTTTTATAAAGACTGGATGGATAAGAATATCTGGTACATAATGGATCTCTTAGATGAAAATGGAGATCTATTATCTTATGACAACTTTTGTGGCAAATATGACTTTAACTGCAATATCAAAGATTTTAAATTTCTTACTAAAGCCATACCAAAAGCATTACTTACCCTAGCCAAAAATATTTCTTTGTATTCCCAGTCCCCATCTCGTCTCCCTAAGCTTGTCATAAATGACATTAATTTCCTTGACAAAAGATGTTCAAACAAATTCATGAGATCTATTTTAACTAATGAGTTATACCCTGCTCAAGCTAATAGAAACAAAATTAAGCATACATTTGATCAACTTTCAATGTCTAAATTGAGAATGAAATTTTTTAAATACCCAGTTTCACCAAAAATAAAAGAATTACATTACAAAATAATGAATGATTTTTACCCATCCAGTGATTTTTTAAGATTAAGATTTGGATTTGAAAACAATGAATGTGTTTTCTGTAAAAGAGACATTGAAACAACAGAACACCTCTTTATTACATGCTCTCAAACCCAGCAGTTTTGGGAATTATTTACAGATTGGTCAAAAAGAAAAAACTCAGCAATGCCTGACTTAGACTACAATAGTATTATCTTTGGGGTTATATTAAAAGACAGACAACTGGACTTGCTGGTAAATGTATTACTAATCTTAGCCAAATTCTTTATTCACAAAGCCAAATATCTAAAAACTACTCCCAGCTTTTCAAATTTTTTAAATGAATTTCACCTTTATATTAATTCCCTAAAGTTTATCAAATCTAAATTTGCCAAAGACCTCTATTCTGTTTTCAAAGATGATCTGACTAATGAAATATCAACCCTTAGACCTTAATTGATTACTATACTTTAAGTGTATCTACTTTTTTTTTGTTTTGTTTTTTTTGTCTCTTTATTTGCTCTTTGATATTATTTTAATTTATGTTTTTATCTCTGTAATTCTGTAATGCGATGTCTGTTCTGGTTGAATTGTTCTCATGCACAAACTTTTTTGCCTGACTAGTTTGTAAATCCATCCATCCATCCATCCATTTTCTATACCCGGCTATCCCTTTCGGGGTTGCGGGGGGCTGGAGCCTATCCCAGCTATCATCGGGCGAGACGCGGGGTACACCCTGAATCGGTCGCCAGTCGATCGCAGGGCCACATAGAGAGACAGACAACCATTCACGCTCACACTCATACCTAAGGACATTAACCTAATGAGCATGTTTTTGGTCTGTGGGAGGAAGCCGGAGTTCCCGGAGAGAACCCACGCATGCACGGGAAGAACATGCAAACTCCACACAGAAAGGCCCTCCCGACCCGGAATCGAACCGGGAACCTTCTTGCTGTGAGGCACGCGCTCTACCAGCTGCGCCACCGTGCCGCAGCTGCCACAAATGTAAATCCATTTGTTCACAATTAAAAAAAAAAAAAAAAAAGGCTTTGCGGAAGTCTTTTCACTGACAGACACGCCCCCTTGTGACGTATCAGCAGCCGGCTGTAAAGCGTCAGCTGCCCATATGTGTGAAATGAAAACATCATGGCACAAAAGAAAGTGTTAAAGTAAAATTAGCAACTTTTGGGAGTCATTGTAATGAGTAACACATTTTACATTAGATTGGATTAGACAACTTTATTTTTTCCAAAGTGCAATTCAGTTTTTGCAGTCCACCCAGACCATACATACTGTAGTGAAACTAAGTTTTGAGTATGTTTTGCACTTTGTGGTCACTTGAGGGGGATAGAGGCCCTGTGTCGGCGGTGAACTGAGGTACTGATTAGCTGATCACACTCACCTGTGGTAGGAGGTGGAGGGACACTGTGGGGGTTAAAAAAAGGATCTTAATGAGCGGCGCGAGAAAGAGGAGCTGGACTGCAGGCGCCTGTGGCCGTGGCTGGGGGACAGAGAAACAAACCGAGCAGGCTGCCCGTGACTTTTAGTGTCACCGGCAGTGAAGACAGTTAGATAGGGGAGCGGTTCCTGCGCTAGGAGGGGAGGCTGGTCGCCTCCTTTAGGTAGAGAGGGGGGGGGTTAGTGAGTCCCTTGACTGGAGCCACGAGGTCGCCCACACGCCTTCCTGCCTCGCCGTGTCTGGGTGCAGTTTCTCCACGTGCCAGGCTGTCTGTACGCCTTCTCGCCCCGCTGTGTCGGGGTGCTGTTTCTCCACGTCGATAAGCCGTCTCTCCCCATACCGGCTGTTGGCTGCTCCTCCCTGGTTTCCACGATCCTGAGGGCCGCACGCGCCGCCGAAGCTGCAGCGGAGTCCATTATTAGACCCCATGGGGGGGTCTCGTCGCCAGCCCGGGCGAGTTAAGTTGTTTTAAAACTCATCCATTGTGTGAATAATCTTTGTTTTCTTGTTTTGTGTTTAGGCCTATTTTATAATTTTGTTTGAGCTCTGTCTGAGGTTCCCCGAGGGGTGGCGCCGTGCTCCAGGGTAGCTCCCTGCCCCCCTCTGGTGCTTGTAGTGGTTCTGACCCGCCTAGTGTGTAGTGGTCCTTAGTTTAGAGACTCATGCAGTTCACTTTATTTATTGGTCTGTGCATGGTTATGGTAAATCAGTGTGCAGTGTATTTTATGTGTGTTTCACTGTGGCGTTCTTAGGGGCTAGGGCTGTCCCTTTCAGCAGGCACAGAACTCAGTGAGATCCAAGACACAGACTCATATTTAATATATTTGTGATTAAATAAAGGTTATATATTTATACTTGACCAAGCCTCTGTGTTCTCTTGCCTCTGACACCGGACCAGACTGGATAAACAAAGGTGGTGGCAGCTTAGACCTTCAAAATAAAGTATCAATAAAAGTTTTCTACAATACATGTACAAACAGCAAACATGGACAATAATAAATAATAATAATAAAAAAAGAGATGCTCATTGACAAAGATAAGGACCCAATAGATCTCATGGTCAGGCAGATTATAATGCACATTAACGAAAAGCATGTTTTATGTAGTTCCAGATCTAACCAAGCATAAAGAAGGAGAGAAAGTAATGAATTGTACATTGTTATCTCAGGCCTTTACATTACTTTCTATATAAATGCGCAGAGAGGGGGGTTTAAGTGCTTACAGCAGAATAAAAACATTATTTATGAACACAAAGTGGCCGCAATATAACAATTTAAAACTCCCATCATTCTGTGCCTGGGAAAACTTGACAGTTTTCTTTTTCAGTCATGTACATATTCACTTTAAATTGATGTCAAAGTGAATATGAATTTACCGCGGTTGAGCGCCCTGGAGTTTTTATTATTTTTACATTATTTTCCTTAATTCAGTTTCTCCCGTGCGCTCGGACCGGTATATCCAGCTGTGACGCCGTCATCACTAAAAGACGTCGCTTCATGTGACGCTCCGGAGGAGAGGACATCTCAGTGCTCTTAAAATGAATCTCCTCGTCTCCTCTCTCCTCTCTTCATTTCCTCGCGTCTCTGGCATGCATCTCTGGTGGGCGGGACTACGACGCAAGTGAACGACGCAAGTGGAGGAGCCGAGGACGGAACTTTGGAGCTTTGAGATGCACCCACAGCTTGTCACGCGATGTGAAAGTAAAAGAAAAGTTGATCAATCAGCGGTGTGTGCAGGTTTTTTTTTTTATTGCAAAATGTCAGTATACAGATACAGTCAGTTTACATATCATTCATATTAACACATATATAACAACATTTAACAAAAGAATTCAACATAGAGGTCTGCTAAGAAACAGGAATGTATTTAAACTTCTCAAATAATCTTATAGTTTTCATTATTTGCCTATTCTTTATATTTAGTTTTTCAATGGTACTGAGATATACATTCAGATCTGTCATTTTAAATACATGAAAGGAGGGTAATTTTTTTAACAAAATCATGTTGTGTATTTGCCAAGATATTAATCAGATTAATAATATATATTTCATCAGTAGAAAACTTAGGGTTTTGAAAATAAAATAGGAAATCAGTCTTTGAGTAAAATTTCCTTTTTGAGCATTCTTGAGAGATCTTGTCAGTGAAACCAAAAAGAAGTGGTGTGGAAACACTCAACAAATATATGTTCTATAGATTCTCCTTCACATTCACAGAACTGTCATTTAAATCTGGGAGGAACCGACAAATGTTTGCTTTGACAGGATAGTATCTGTGAACCAATTAAAAGAGAAACTCTTTAATTTTATTTGGGAGTACATATCTATGAGGCAACAGAAATATTGTGTTCCATTGTTTTTTGTCCACATATAGGCTACTGATCTGTATTTACAAGTGGGAGTGGTGACATGTTCCAGATTTTTCTTAATAAATTTATTTGTGCACTTTTTGTCCAATAGATCAACACCTGTCAAATACAGGGAGTGTGATATTCTGAATATTTTGAGCTATGGAAATAATATAAGGGATTGACCTGAGAACCATATCAAACTCTTGTTGGGAGATATCAAAATTATAAATATTCAGAAATGCCTTATAGCTGTATAGTTCATTATTTTCATTTAAGAGTTGTTTTACAGAGTTTGTATTATCAGACCAGTTATCTAAGTATAAAGTTTTCTTTCTATGTGAAATATAAGTATTGTTCCATAAGATACAGTAATGAGGAGAGTAATTATGTTTGTAGAGAAGTTTCCAACATAGGAAAGCTTGCTGATGAAAGTTAGCAAGTTTAACTGGTATTTTTCCCACTGAGAGTGGTGTGTGCACGTGTGACGGTACCCTAGACAGACAGTAATTCATCTGGACCAGAGCTGTAGAGATAGTATCTATCTCTATAGCTCTGATCTGGACTACAGAGTAACAATCCATGTCCGTGGGGGAAACATTAGTCAGTGAGGACATTAGTTCCACCTAGACGGACCGCGGTAAACTCACAGATAATGCTGCTGCAGGGCATCAGCTGCAGTGTTTTGTGGCTGATAAGTGAATGAAACGGATACAGCTGGAATAATGTCCGCTTATAAATCCTATTATATGATGATAAGATCGCGGTGAAACTCGAGCGGACATGACGTCACCGAGCGACGGCCGACGGCAAGGGTGACCAAAATGAGATATTTATAGACGCGATTTTAGTAGCTGGGTCGCTTGCAGTGTGAACGCAGCAAAAGAAGACGTGATTAGATTTTGGTGATGATCTGAACACAGATTTAGATCCAGGACTTCTTAAAGTCGGGGTTTTACAAAGTGTGAAACACTGACCCTCTGTGCGCCCCCAAACACCCCCACAAAAATCTAGGTTTCAAAAATGAATAAATGATTATCTTTATGGATATTATTATTTGTTTGTTTATTCTCTGAAATTTTTTTGGTGTCTGACGGGTGAAAAACATGTTTATATAGTTAATGTAAATGTCTCATAATCTGACTCATCTTTAAAATATTTTGGTATATCATAGTCTTTTCTTAAGAAAAATAAAATGTGAAAAACTACAATGTTTATACTCTATGTAAATCATGTCTTTATAATTTCTTACATGTTTTAAACATTTTTGTCAACATTTTTGCCTGAGTCATTTAAAGCTATGGTCTACGATTTGGAAGCTTAGCTGTTAGCGGGCTAACGGCTAACGAATAGCCTCAGCCGGCCGTCAGACCTTCAGCATTGGCCGTTTCGCCCCTGGTTGATCAGGTAATGGCTTTGTTTACTACAGTGGGAGATGTCTGCTGAATAACTGTGGTTAGTTTGTGCCTGCACGGGCTAATAACTTGTAGGGGAGCGGGTTAGCCTGTTAGCCGCTAATCGTTAGCACTGTAAGCTGAGCTGGGGAGGACAGGCTGAGAAAGATAAATCCTCCCCCACACTCGGCTCCGCTCTGGCGGCGCCAGACCCGCATTGCCGCCGGTCCAGTTGAAATGGCTACTGCTGTGTGTTATAATGGAGATGTCTGTCGTGTTTGATACTTTCAGTTGAGCTGAGCTGTTTTGGATTGAGTTTGCTGCTGATATATTGTGCTAGTCGCTCGTAGCTCAGTCCGAGGGGGCTTTATGAGGCGTCACGAGCTGGGGGCGGGATCTTGGAACACGGAGGGGAGAGGTGAGGGAAGGGGGGGCAGGCTGCGGTTTCAAATCGTAGACCACAGCTTTAAACAAACAAAAAAATTACCACCTCAAAAATGACCGTGGTAAACACACTGGGGATGCTGAGGTGTTGATCATCTCCCCATCGGTGATGGCACAGTGAACTCTGACATGTTTTGTGACTTCCTTGAAACCCACATGCTCCTGCTGAAAACTGGATGTTTCAGCGAAATAGCCTAATAAATCTGTGCTGACTGTTGCTTATCAAAGCCAACCGGTGAATTGCTGACTGGGTCTGGTTAGTTAGACGCGTGAACTCAAACTGACGCCTTCTTGATTTTGCATATTTATTCTTATGATAAATCAAAACACAAAATAAAGCCGTTCGCCACGGTCAAAGAACTGTGTGCTCATCCAGTCAAAAAACACACCCTCTCACCTGGTGAGCACACCTTTATCCCCTTCCAAGACTCCACCCATGTCTAAGTGAACACAGACGAATATAATGTGTGCATAAAAAAAATGGCTGCAACACACCGGCTCCTAATTGTTCATGTCTAGTAACATAACAATTCTATTCTAATAAACAATATAATACAGAATTCATTTCAACCTTTTTTTTTTTTTTAGTCCATAAGTCCATCCATCTTCAATCATCAGAAGTAAATCCTCGTAAAACTCATCAGTTCAGTTCCTTAAGCTGACTCCCCATAGGGCCCAGTCCTTACACTAGTTTAAACACAAAAATTACTGTGCTGCTTGCAAAAGACACAGTTTGGTGATAGGCCTTTCTAAAATACCAGTCTTTGTCTTGATACGAGCAGATCTTACAAATCCTCTCTTGTCTGCAAAGATGTCCAGTACTCTTCCCAACAACTAAGAACTGCGGGGAGCTGTAGAATCAGCTATCAAGACAATGTCTCCCTGGACAAGATTTCTTTTCTCCTTATTCCACTTGTGGCGTTCCTGCAATAAAGGTAAGTACTCTTGGATCCATCTTTTCCAGAAGAGGTCAGAGATGTATTGAACTTGTTTCCAGCGTCTCCTTGCATAATAATCTGAGCTTTGAAACAATCCTGGTGGCAATACAGGTTTCCCTTTCATTGTTAACAGATGACTGGGGGTCAGGGCTTCCAAGTCATTGGGATCCTCAGATACTTTAGTTATAGGTCGATCATTGAGGATGGTCTCCACTTCACACAGCACTGTGTGAAAGCCTTCATCATCCAAAGTCTGTTGCTGCAGCACAGAACTCAGTATCTTTCTGATCATTGTGATGATTCTTTCCCACACTCCTCCATGGTGAGATGATGCTGGAGGGTTAAAGCACCACTTGATTCCCTGTTGCAGGGGAGCTCTTTGAATTTTACAGTAGTCCAAATTAGAAAAGATCTCTCTCAACTCTCTTTCTGCTCCAATAAAATTTGTTCCATTGTCTGATCTCATGGTTTCAACTTGTCCACGTCTGCAGATAAATCTGCGCAAAGCATTGATGCAAGAATCTGTGTCAAGTGAGTACGCACATTCCAAATGAACTGCCCGGCTTGCCATACATGTGAAAATAACACTATAGCGTTTCACCAAGCTGCGTCCTCTTTTCACTTCAACGGGTCCAAAATAGTCGACACCCACGTTGGTGAATGGAGGTAGATCAGGAGAAATTCTTTCTTTAGGCAGGTCTGCCATTTTTTGCTCCACCAGCTGTCCTCTCTGGCGTCTACAGACTCCACAATCTGAGATGATTTTCCTTGCAGCAGCATTAGCATTTGTTATCCAATAGTTCTGACGCAGTCTGGAGAGGATGTGATTTCTGCCAGCATGACCTAACTGGTTATGGATGTGTTTTAAAATCAGAGACGACACATGCTGCTCTTTGGACAGAATAACAGGATGTTTAATGTTCTCAGGCATGGCTGCCTTACTCAAACGTCCTCCAACTCTGAGCAACCCATTCTGCAGAATAGGATCTAGTTTGTAAATATTGCTCTCTCTTTTCACTCCAGACTTTCCAGAAGTTAATGATGCAATCTCACTGTAGAACCTCTCCTGCTGACAGTAGCGAATGATGGAGGTCTCTGCCTCTTTAAGGTTATCAATAGACAAACTTTGTCCACCCAGTGTACTTTTCAGCTGTTGCATTTCATGATCCACTTGAACTTGATCACCTCTGAGAGCATTTTCCAGTAAATGCTTTCTTTTCCGACTCAACACCAGTAGAGTTCTTTTCAACTTCTCATACCATGCAACTGAGCTTTTTAGCTTCATCCAGTCTGAAAAATAGATCATGAGCTGATGAGTGGCATTAGAGGTGTCCTTCACAATAACAGCATTCACCAAGAGATCTCTTTTTACTTCTGGGTCACCATCAACACAATCAACATCCACTTTGTTAATTGGCCATTTCTCCTCTTCCTTCCTTAAAAACTGGTCCTTCCATCCACCTGCTTTTGTTTAAAAGCTGTTCAACTCTGAGTCCTCTTGAGGCATCATCAGCTGGATTCTGTACTGTGGGGATGTATCTCCATTGTGAGATGTCTGAAGCTTCTCGGATGACAGGTACTCTGTTGGCAACAAAGGTGTGAAATCTTTTGTCTTCATTTCTGATGTATCTGAGCACTGAGATACTGTCTGTCCAAAATACAGATTTCTCCAGTTTAAGTTTCAGCTCTGCATGAAGCATCCTATCCACTCGGATTGCAAGAACTGCAGCTGTGAGCTCCATTCGGGGTATTGTAACCTGCTTCAAAGGCGCCACCCTTGCCTTGCCAAGGACAAAAGCAACATGAACATCTTCTGCATTTTGAATTCTGATGTAACTGACAGTGCCGTATCCATCCTGACTGGCATCAGAGAAGTGATGGAGCTGCATAGTTGTTGGCTGTCCAAAGCTGTTTGGTTTAAAGCACCGGCTGACCTTAAAATCTGCCACTTTCTGAAGGTTTGCCAACCACTTTTCCCACTTTAGTTGTAAAGTAAGAGGTACTGGCTCATCCCAATGACACTTCATGCGGCAAAGCTCCTGCAGCATCTTGTTTGCCACAAGCGTCAGTGGTGCCAAAAAACCCAAAGGATCATATACAGAGCAAACCATTGACAGTATTCCACGCCTGGTACGTGGTTTCTCTTTAATTGCCAGTCTGAACTTGAACATATCAGTTTCAACACACCACTGCAAGCCAAGAGCCCTCTCCAATGGCAACTTGTCTCTATCAAGATCCAGTTCATGCAAATTTGTTAATCTATGCTCCTCAGGAATGACATGCAACACTTTTCGACTATTACTGGTCCACTTTGTCAGCTGAAATCCTCCTCTGTTGCACATTGCCATGAGGTTCTCAACCATGAGTACAGCATCCTCTTCTGTAGGCACACTTTTAAGCAAGTCATCTACATAAAAGTTGTGAATCACTGTGTTTGTCACTTCAGCTGGAAAACTATGCCGGTTGTCTTCTGCGGTCTTGAGAAGGGCATAACATGCACAGCTTGGAGAAGATACCGCACCAAAAAGGTGTACTGTCATGCGATACTCCACTAATTCTTGATGTATATCACCATTTGGCCACCATAAGAATCTGAGGAAGTCTTTGTGTTCTTCTGCAACCTTGGCCTGATGGAACATTGCTTTTATATCTGCCATAACAGCCACAGGCTCCAGCCTGAATCTTGTCAGAACTCCTACAAGAGAGCTGGTTAGATTGGGGCCTTGTAACAGTTTCTGATTCAGAGATGTTCCTTTGAACTCAGCACCGCAGTCAAACACCACCCTCAAAGTTCCTTTCTTTGGGTGACGGACTCCATGATGAAGAATGTACCACACCTTTCCTTCAGGCTGCTTCAGCTGATGTTGTGGAACTCTTTCAGCATAACCTTTACTGATAACATCCTCAAGAAAGGCCGTATATTCACAGTGGAAGTTTTTGTCCTTCAGGAACCTCTTTTTCAGTCCACGGATGCGTTGTTCAGCAACACAAAGGTTATTTGGCAGCACCACAGCATCTGTCTTAAAGGGAAGCTTCATCTTGTAATGCCCATCATGAAGCTTGACTGAGTTGGACATAATATCCATGAACTTTATTTCTTCTCTGGACATTTCCTCTTTTCCATCCATTTTCTCATTAAAATCATGATTATACTGATTAACAAGCAGCTCTTCCAATCTGTCAACAGCAACACGATTAACAGTTACCACTGCAGCTGAGCCGCCACTCTGCTCTCCACTGCTTCCCTGGAGGGGTCCATTAATCACCCAGCCCAGCAGGGTTTTTACAGCATACGGTCCTTCTCCAACACTGTTTACAACTTCCCAAGGTTCCATTAATTTGGAAGCGTTAGTGCCAATCAACAGGTCTACATCAGCTTGGATGTGGGGAACATGAATGCCATCCAAATATGGCCATTTTTCCAACTCTTGTCTGGAGATTATGTTACGTATCGTAACAGGCATTTTCTTCTGTGTCAAAACTTGAGGAAGGGCAAAGAAATTTTTATCACTGAAACCAGAAATCTCCAGACCCTGAAGAATGAAACTTTGCACTTCCTGGTCAGGCGCCATTGTCCGTAGATTAATTTTTGATCTTGTACCATTCACTTTTAACCTTCTCATTAAACTTTCAGTGCAGAAAGTTGATGTACTTCCTGGATCCAAAAATGTGTAGGTTTGAATTATTTTGTCACCTTTAGAAGACTTGATCTGTACTGGGAGGATGGAGAGAATTCCGTCATTGCCACCGGCTCCTGTATGACCACAAGTTGAGATACAAGTGTTGTCCACTGGATTTTCCTGAATTGAGTCCGTGCTCTTTTTCTTTGTGCTGCTTTGAAGAACACTAGGATGTCTCAAACTGCAAATTTTGCAGGTCATGCACCTTTCGCAGTCTCTGCTCATGTGTCCACTGCACAAGCAACCAAAACAGATTCCTTTCTCCTTTAGAAAGCTTATCTTTTGCCTGTGTGTTTTCCTCTCCAGTTGAGGGCATTGTTCCAACTTGTGATCACTGGAACAGCATAAACATACATTTGAGTTTGCTGTATTTGTCTGAACACTTTGTTTGTTGTGAGATGCATTATTTACACCTGCTCTCTGATCGGTGGTTACAATGGCTGTGGCAAAGCTCTGTCCCTTGATCCTTGTCTTTGATAGTGGCTTGCTCTTATTTTCAAGTGTGTTTGATTTCCCGTCTTGTAAATCTCCAAAGATAGGGTCAGAGGCAATTTTTACTTCACACTCAATGTAAACAACAATATCCATAAAGCAAGCCCTACGATGAAATCTCTCAGATAATTCACTTGCTCCTGTTTTTCCATTTTTCTCTTAACTTGTAAGGAAGTTTTTGGATCACAGCTCGCATGTTAGCTGGCATATCAAGCTCTTTGATATATTCCAAATCCTCCATAGCATTGCAGCATTCGCGTAAAAAAGGTGAGTATGCCTGAAGGCCTTTAACATCTTCAGATTTTACTGAAGGCCATCCAAGCACCTTTTCCACATATGCTGCACTGATCTTTAACTCATCTCCAAAATGTTCTTGCAGCAGTTCCAGAGCCCTCCTGTAGCCTCTATCTGGAGCCAGATGTTGACAGCTGCGAACAAGTTCTTGAGGTTGCCCCTAGTGTATTGCTGAAGGAAGTACAGGCAATCTCCTTTGTTGTTAGTTTTTTGATCCACACAATGTTGAAAGACTCTGATAAAAGCCCTGTATGAAAGGGGATCTCCATAGAAGACTGGTATTTCTCTTGTTGGTAAAGAATTTGAATTCTGCTGTTGTACCAGGAGTTCTGTGATTTGATTTTGTTTGTGTAGCAGACTGTAGAAAGGAGCATCCTGGCTGTGCAAAGCTGGCAGACCAGAGTCCAGTGGTGCTGCTGCTCCATAGGCTTGTGCTTCTGATTCCTTTACCCTTGTACATGCTTCAGGTGAAAGTTGAACTGATTGTGACAGGACTTGTGCATTCTCCTTGTTTATTGGTAATTCCATGATTTTCTCAGTATTGCCAGGCAAGAGCTCAAATTCTCTGACATCATGATTGAGATGTTTTGATTGTTCCTTTGGGTTTTCACCTTTTTTTTAATGTATGAATCCATTCCATTTGTTACTGTGCTGTATCCGTCACAGCTTGCTAAGACTGCTAATTTAGCAGTGGAGGCCGCAATTTCCGTCCCAAGTTCCAACTGTTCTTTTTTCCTCCATAGCTGTTCAGTTTGTTCTTCCAATAGGCTAAGTGTTTTTTCTGCAGAGCAGCAGCACGGGCCTCCAATGCAGCTTTTTCAGCCATTGCTTGAATACACTTGGATGAAACAGATGAACGACCACTCCTTGAACTGTGATCACTTTTACCAGATGATCTGCGTGACACATAAGTTGCAACATTTGATACACTGTCGTGCGGCTGAACCTCCATTTCCTTTTCAGCATAATCAGAAACATCGTCCTTTTTCAACCACATATTAACTTCACCCGTAAACTCACTGATATTCAGCATCTTGGCTTTATACCATATTTCATGTTTTTCAGCCTCTTTTTCTGGCAACAAACCCAACAGAGTGTCATGCGCATTTTGAGCATCGTCACACACCAGTTTGAACTTTTCAAATGTACATTGTACCTCTTTTTTGCATTCTCTGTCCGTCATTAATTCAGCAACAAGTGCCTTTAGTTTGCTTGATTTATTCAGTTTAGTTTTCCTGGATTTTTGCAACGTGTCAATTTTGTTCATCAGCGCTTTCATTGTGAGCTTTGATTGACGCTTTGTATGAACACCAGTCCCTGATTGCGTTTCCACATTTTTTGGACGTACATCAGGATTAACTTGTAATTTAATGACCACAGCTTCATCATGCCCTTTGCCGTCTTTATCATTGTCTTTTGGCATAGATTCGGCACCCACCAATTCATTTTGCAGCTCGTTTTCCATTGTCAAACATTTCTTAGCGAAAGCCACTCACTTTTACGCGCGCCAGCGCTCCTCCTTTGTCTCCTGCACGCTGTGTGTGTGTGTGCGAACCACTGACCTGTATGATGTTCAGTTTTACAACTTTTGCGAAGTGATCCATCTAATATTCACATCTCCGCTGACCGCTGACCCTTTGTTTCCACGGCTCGACTCCACTCAAGCGGCGAAACATCCGATCCAAATCTCTCCACTGCTGCGCACAAGCCTTTATTCCACGAGGACTCTTGGCACCGATAATCCACGCGGATCTTAAGAGTCGAGTTCTTTGACTTATTGTGCTGACTGTTGCTTATCAAAGCCAACCGGTGAATTGTTGACTGGGTCTGGTTAGTTAGACGCGTGAACTCAAACTGACGCCTTCTTGATTTTGCATATTTATTCTTATAATAAATCAAAACACAAAATAAAGCCGTTCGCCACGGCCAAAGAACTGTGTGCTCATCCAGTCAAAAAACACACCCTCTCACCTGGTGAGCACACCTTTATCCCCTTCCAAGACTCCACCCATGTCTAAGTGAACACAGACGAATATAATGTATGCATAAAAAAATGGCTGCAACAAAATCTTTATTTGCTTAGCACCAGTTCATCAGTTTCATAACAAGCGTGATCTCAAGGCACTCTACACCAGAGCAGGCTGAATCCACACTCTTCATTATATAGATACACATATAAGCTGGAATACAAATACATGATATATTTGTAAATGCATAATCAAACAGGCAAAAACAAAGGGACTTGCATTTATCTCTGCTGAATATAGATTTAATCTTTGTCTGTCAGCACCTTACCTGTTTTTTTTAAATATAGATTTAAGTTTAGCTCATTCAGACGTGGCATCTTATTTTCAAGAAGGACTTCATGTCTGGTTGTAAAGATAGTTGGTATGGAGGTATCATCAATACCAACCATGGTTAGAGAGACCAGTTTGATATTAACATTAAAGGATAAGTTTGGTTTCTGCAGCTTTCACATTGTTTATGGAGTGAAGTAGAACAATATACTCACCCAGAAGGCTTTCTTGATGCAAACAGTGCTTTGGGAGATATTTAGATCCAAAATCGAGCGGCGGACATCCGTATAATGGTAGCACATAGGGCATACAGCGCCGCTCCTAAAACTGCATTAATTGTCCAAAAACTCATTAGTTTCACCAATATTCCATCATGGTCCATTCGGGCTACTCCTCCACGACAGTCTGTGTCACTCCAGACATGTTGTGTGACTGTACTGACCTCTGAACTGAAGAAGAAGAGCGCCTGCTCCGCGCCTGCGCAGTGCAGCTCATTGTTTCAGGGGAAGACAGCCGGCTACACAACGACTTTCTTCTTCCAGTTTTGTGCAAAATGGACGAATATCTATCGGATGAAGATGTTGTGGAGAACTTTGAATATGATGGGTGTCCTTACAGTTTCGAGCCAGAGTTTACAGAGGAGGAGCTCATAGAAAGGAGAACGCGGAGGCAGTGCTCCAGAGAGTACTGTGCGGGCGCGGAGCAAGCGCTCTTCTTCTTCAGTTCAGAGGTCGGCACAGTTACAAAAGCATGTCTGGGGCGACACAGACTGTAATGGAGGAGTAGCGTGAGGGGACCATGATGAAATATTGGTGAAACATTGGTCGATTAATGCAGTTTTAGGAGCGGCGCTGTATGCCCTATGTGCTACCATTATACGGATGTCCGCCACTCGATTTTGGATCTAAATATCTCCCGAAGCACTGTTTGCATCAGGAAAGCCTTCTGGGTGAGTATATTGTTCTACTTCATTCTATAAACAATGTGAAAGCTGTAGAAACCAAACTTTTCCTTTAACATTTATAAAGATCACAAACTGGAGAGGACTAATATTAATAAAGCAGCATCTAACTAAACAAATTAAATTGGGTTTAACTGGTCTACAGTATGAATTTCTGTTGAAGGATAGGGCACATGGAGTCAAGCAGGTAGACAGCAGCAGGTCATCTATGATTGTCAAGGTTATACTAATATATGTGTGCTGTTTGCAGGAACTATCGTGTATTTAATTTTGTTGATCCTCTGAAGTTCGTATCAGGACCTGTAATGATAATGGAAAGCCCATCAACACACATCTTCAGGCTGCAGGAGCTCAATGTTCAGGTCATAGAGGGCCAGGTCAATCCCCAGACATGAACCCCAATAAAATTTGAGGTGAATTATCAAAAAAGTCTGTTTTAAAGCATAAACCAAAAAATATGGAAGAGTTAAAGTCAGTTATTCAAGAGGATTGGGATGAGGTTTCCCCCTCAACAGTGTGAAAGGAGAACATGCAGCCAGGATTTGAGCTCCACTGCTGCTGATGGCAGGAATATTAAATATTAATTGGACAGTTTATTTATTGAGGTTTAGGTTGAAACATGTCCTCTGTTATTTGTTAACTTTGATTCTGACAATGTTGAGAACTGACTTGTTGAAACTATCAGTGGTTTGATTTTTACTTTTTCTTGTAATAATCATTCTGACACATTTGTCGGTCTGATGCAGCCACACCTTTTGAACTAGGCTTTTTCTGTGAATATTTCATAAGATTTGAGACTGTAAAATGTAAGGGCGTCTGAAAACATTTCACTCCTGTTACTGAATGTTTAAATACTGTATCTTTTACCCATTTTTTAACCCCTTAAAACCTGACCTTGATAGAACTTTTATAACACATAACATGATCAACAAGTTACTGAGAAAAAACATTTCGCTACAATCAGATAAATAATACAAATGTCAAGTGGATTATCAGTTGCCAAAAACACTTAATTTATCAAATGAGATTCAAAATTAATTTTTGTTGAATTTTATGGAAATTTGATTTTTTTGGTAGGATTTCAGTAGAAAATGAAATAAACATTTCAGCTCCAAAAAAATAGATTTTTCTGGCTATAATTTGTTTCCATGCTTTAAAGGCTTAATTATGCAGGCATCATCTTAAACATATTATCTTTGGAGCAAGATATAAAAGTCCACAGTGTTATGAGAACATTCACTGCATGAATATTCCAAATACTAAAAATGCAGTTTGAGGTCTTTACTGATATCCTCCCTGATGTGACAGTAGGGGGCGCTACAACTCTGATGAAGTCGATCAGCTGGTTCTGAAGGTTCAGCAGATCAAAAAAGTGAGATAATAAAGTGAAAAACACAGAAGAGTCACAACAACGTAATAGCCTGAAAAAAAAGCACAAAAAGACTTTCAACAGACTTTTTAATGTAAAAATACATCATAGCTAAAAATCCAAGATTACAGTTTAAGACAGGCATCAACAGTTTACGAGCCACTTCACCTAAAATATGAATATTAGTCTAAAAAAGTAATAAATATAAAAACATGTTGATAAAAAAGTAAAAAACAAAAGTCTTGTACCTGACTATTCCAAGTTTATAAATGTTTCTCTTTATAATACTTCGCACTCCTGAAATCAAATTTCAGGAAGTTCAATAATCTCAAGCATGAATGTAACAGAAACACTTCGACCTCGCCTCCATCACAGCGTCACAACATCCACAAACAGAGACTACGGAGGCCCTGAAGGGACATGGACTGGAGAGACATGATGCACCAGACATTAACCTGCACTCAGGGGAAAATCTTCAAAAATCAAAAAGTATTTTAATTCTGTGCAGCTCCAGCCAGCTAAAAACACCAGGATAAGATTCTGGTCCATGTTGTCAAAACATATTTGGATTTTTTTTGTGAACATCAGAGACTTTTTGGGATTTCTCCTCTTCATTAAATGTATCTGATGGAAGGGTGGTAAACTTTGATTGCTCAGAGGGTCGCATTCCTTTTTTTAGTACATGAAGGCTGCACTGTTACATATTGTTGGGCACTATATAAACAAACAAGACATGGAAGTAATAAACCTTAAAGAAAGGATTATACCAACATAAGTATACTTAAACTCACACACAATGAAAAATTCAAGAGATAATGAGCATGACACATTACTAAAGCCAATTTAAAATCTTTTTTTAATGCAATAAAATAATGAATGTTGACCAGTTTAAAGGCACAATTACATTACCTTTACCACTATTTCCAAATATAGTTTTTACTAATACCATATATAGTATTTTAATGCCTCATACAGGTATTTAGAGATGCAATCATAACAAAGTAAGTTCTTTAATGATCTCTAAAATCAAAACATGTTCTTTGTATTTCCAATTACTTTTGTTATTGGGCTGCATTGAGTGAGGTGAAGGGCTCCGGGGTCACCAGTTTCCCACCCCTGCTAATGGGACAAAATGATGGAAACAGAGTAGCACAACAAACTTTTGTACGCATGTTATATTTCCTTAAGAGCTTGGTAAAGCCCGCCAGGCTCATATTCCAGTCCTTCTCCTCACGCCGCCTCAGAAGCTCTGTCCAAATGACTGAATCTGCTTCACTCAGATATAAACCACAAACTCTTGTTCGCCCTGCATAGACTAAGTTGCTCTGATCAGCGTGTAATACTGAGGGAGCCAAATGTAAACGTCACAAAGAAGAAACAGCTCCACACATTAAAACCTGATGGACCAACACACCAACGCTTTGGTTTTCAAAAGATGGAGTCAATGTCACAGGAGAAACGTCTCACAGTGAAACATGGAGACCCTGCAGAAGAAGAGGAGGGCCAGGCGGGAGGAAACACTGAGAGGAGGAAGAGTTTTGCTTCAGCAGGAACTAAAAGGCTGAAGCTGAAGTGACCAGAACCACGTCATCATGTCCGATCGGTATCGGTAGCTGATCTCAGTTTCAGATGTTTCATTTGTCAAGTCAGATCGATTTAATGCTGGCATATGGCAAACCTAACTTCTCATTTAGAGGACAGTCTTTATTCCTGCCAATACAAATTTACTGTTGGACAAACCAGATCTGTTTTCATCAACAGACATGAGAATAATATCTGCATCATGGAGCATTAACCAAAAAAAGAATTTAGAAAAACAATGCTGTCGTTACCAGCTAAATCCTTGTTTCAAACACTGGTATCTAATTTAGGACATTGGCTGTAATCTCCATGATTGAAAATGTTGAGGAAAAAGTTAAAATGCCAGAAAACAAGTTAAAAAAAATTCACAATGTTGAGAAGAATTTTAAAAGCTCCAGAAAATATTGTGACACAGTTTGAAGAATAAAAATAAAACTCACAATTCAAATGGCCAAGAAAAAAAAAGACAAAATTAACTTTCAAGAAACAATCAAATGGCAGAAATACCAAAATTGGTCTTAAATTTAAAATTTAGGGATGCACAATGTTGTAATTTTGTCAATATCACCTTTGCCTACAGTCACAAGATAAACTCTTATGCAATTCTAAACGGTCCCATTTGCTTGTTGTGATTCATTTTACTGTATTGTGTTACTTTATCTATTTTCAGACAAAGACTAGCACTCCATGCAACTTTCATAAAAAAACAAAAAAAAAAAACAAAAAACATACATATAAATCTAAACTGCAGGCCACATATTCCCATACTTAAAAGCACATTCACTGTGGTTTGCACATGCACCCTGAGGTTTAGGTTTGTATGTATTTCTTTCTTTCTTGATATTGGATAACACAGCATAACATGGTGAAACCACACGTCACAACAAGCAAGCAGGGTTGCTGAAGAGTTTAAAGCTGGGGTTGGCGATCTGATTTAGATACAGTTTTCGTAATACTGGTTAAAATGGTCTTTATGACCCAATGGTAATCAACTCATGATGTGTTCTTAAAACAGAGCGAAAAATATCCGCTATCTACAGCAGGAGTAAAACAGGGAAAACCCCGACCAATAATCTTGCAGGGATACCTTTTTTTACACCAATCAAATCCCGTCGCCATTCTGCGTGCCTGCTGCGCGTGCATTTTCCCGGCGTGCACCGACAGTGCGTGTAGCATGTAGCATGTAGCGTGTAGGGAACAGACTCCGCTGGAGAATGCTTACCTTTCAAGTTTTGTCTTTGAAAATAAGGGAAGTCCGCTGTGAGCAGTCCCACAACACCAACCAAGCTCCAGTATCCCTCACATTTAAGACAGATGTACAAGAAATCTAAAATAAACTCTGTTTTTCTAAGTTTGTTCCGCTGTTGGCTCTAATCTCGCAAGAACTGCCGTCCATGCTACTGCAGGTGGCAGTTCTCGCGAGACTTCCTCTTCTTCGGTGGTTGGCATCCATCATTTTGGAGCATTACTGCCCCCTTCAGGCTAGAGACAGACAGCTAGTTCTCCAAAATCGCCAACCCCAGCTTTAACTGATGACTGTAGGCAGAGGTAAGCCAATATTACCGTTCACTGCCAGTGTTTGAGCTAAGCTAATTACCTGTGGGTGAACTTTGGCCGTCTCTTTTTACTAAATAGTTGACATATTGTATCCATTCGACTGTCATGGACTTGGGACTGAGGCAAGACAGAAAAAGCTAAAAAATACTGGCATATCCCTTTAAGCTGAAATCTTGATCACTTCTAATTCTTGTCTGACAGTATTACTTCTTGACCTCTGTGTTGTCCTGTCTGCTGACTGCCTCAGATGCCAGTGTGATGTCCTAGATTCGCAGGGCATGCAGATAAAGTGGAAGGAAATGATGAGCAACAAGGCTCATGATCGTGATTCTTCGTAACGGATGTTACTGAATGTCAACTACAAATGCTTTTTAAGTCCCAGCCCTCTGGAACACTGAACCAAACCGAGCAGCGTCAGACAGGCTGACTAACCTGTTCTGTTTTGTTTTTCTTTAAACCCACAGACCTGTCATCTCAGGATCAGACTGCTGAGAGCTACACTTCAACTCAAACACTGACCAAGAAGAGAAGGGCACACACAGACAGATGAGTCAAATCATCCTTTCCTGTCACTTTTTCCTTTGATGTTTTGACTCCTTTCCCTAAATTCAACATTAAACTTGGTAGTTTTTCCCCCTGTTGCTAAAGAAAACACAATCTTTCTATCTTCCTCCTCTCATCTACTATGTGATAGGTCAGAAAATGAGTGTGTCAGTGCATCTGTGCTTTAAAGGCATTTAAAGTTACATTCCCTGTAAACAGCAAACCAGAAAAGGCAGAAAAATACAGACTGTGCCTTTAAATGAACCTTTACATAATCATCCCCCCTCATTCTGATGATTCCAACTGTTCAAGACGTCGTCCCAATCTCTCACAGTCAGGACATGTTCTCATATAAATACACTTTACCCTCCTAAAAGTATCAAAATACAGATATTCAAAAACACCGACCCATAATCCCTCTGGAGGGTTGGTAACCATGGCAGCAGCAGGGGAGGCGGAGTGACGGGGAAGCTGCTCTGCTGCCGTCACGTCCTGCTAAAATACTCCATAAATAAACTTTAAAATATTTGTGATCGTTTTTATGGTCCAGTGTGTGTGTCATACGACCACCTTCCCCTTTATGTCCATCTTTGTGCTCTCACTGGCTTTGTTGGTCTGCTCCTCCGTCAGAGTGATGTACGAGTACACCAGGCTGCCCGCAATACTGCAACACACAGACAGAGACATGACAAAGAACAAGAAAAGCTCAACACTACAGGATCAAATTTTATATAAATATATTTATATACAGTGCTCAGCCTATGAGTACACCCCTTTAGATTTGTCAGAAAACCTTTAATTCCTTCAGAATCAACATTTTCTACAGCAGACTATGCGAAAAAATACTCCCCCAAACGTTGGCCATTGACTGCAAAACACATTTTTTAAGTTGCACACAAACAAATATTTTTCTCATTTTAATCTCAGAATGCAAACATGAGTACACCCCAATCAAAGGGGCGGGAGCAAAGCTAAATTTGAGCTATCATATTACCCTTATTTTCGTCGAATGGTAAAAAAAAAATGTGATGTGAAACTCAGCTTTGGCAAAACTTTAGACATGGTTTCTGTTGTTCATTTAGATATTGATTAACACATTACTTTCAATGGGGGTGTACTAATTTATACTGGGTATGTATTTTTCATTTTATATAACCAAGTTTTATTGACATTCAGATGTATTAATTTCACACACATATTTTCGTATACATCAGATTTCTTCCCCCATGTACATGTGAAAAAAAAGAAGGATTGCCCAAGAAATATATAAGCTAGACAGTGGAAACATAAACAGTTCTGCAATCAACTCAGATTCATTGGATTGTTTCTGGTATTCCTCTGCATAAATCATAAATACACTTGGACAGTTCTCCTGAGACAGCACAGTTTAACATCGTTCACTTTGGTAAATTTAAGTATTCACTTATGGGAGCCTACTTGTCCTGAAATGTCTGTCTTAAGGCGAAGGTGTGCTGGTATCTTCTCCATTACATCTGTCGTCTTCACTCTCTCACGTCACAGAGGAATAGTGGGAGGAAGCAGCTTTAAACATGATAGAGTAATCATCTTCCCGGCTATTAATAAAAGAACTTGCAATAGATGCCGTTTCTTTTTTCCAGTCTTCCTTTAGGGAGTGCTCCATTAATAGATCTTTTTGGGGTCAGAGGTAGATCAATGTTCAATATAGAGAGTAATTCTTTCCTAATTTCCTCCTTATATATTTTTTTAAACTTTGGTAAGTCCCAAATATGTGTGTGATCTCCGACACGATGACATTCGCTCCAGCACAAATTCATTTTACTACTATTAAATTTGTAACTCATAGGAGGTGGTTCTGAAATATCTCATTTTTAATTTATAACTGAATTCTTTCCGCATTGGCCTACGGGTTATTTTATGCCCCTTCACACACATCTTCCCAGCATGTATCTTCAATAATGACATTCATTTCTAAATCCCATTTCCCTTTTATATCAAGAGCACTCCCCTACATCAGCAAATTTAAACAGGTCTATATTTTTTTTACTTGTATTACTAAGTCCTACATTTTTAACTATCCATATCACATCAACAAAGTAAAAGCAAAGTCTAAATGTCACAAATAATTGGGAAATGCACAAGTACAGACTGGCCAAGTATTGTGTAATTCATAAAGAATTTCTGAGTTTTCTGCATCTTTTGTTGCCTAAAACCACAAGTCCAAAACAAGGCAGAGAAAAGTTGTATTTTTGTTAGTTTGGAGATTAAACTGTAACATTACTTAAAGGTGCTATGAGGAGAATCTATTACCAGAGACATAAAGACTCTGCTACCCATGAGCACGCGCGGGGACTGTCGTAATGCTGCGTTCCAGTAACCTCTGAACCGGGAGTGACATCATCTCCGACTTATCAGCGTTCCAGTTGAAGTCGGAAAAAAACATGCCGATCTACCAGGCGATTGTTAGCTGTTGTTAGCACGCCCTGTGTTGTTGTATGAAGAATGTGATTACCACTATGGCAGCATTTTTGTAAATATAGGTCTAACAATACTATTTATACAGCTGATCTAGAGCGACACACCCCAGTCAGAAGTGCAAATAAATTGATTATTACAGGAGCTAAATAACTGTTCACACTGGGGGCATCCACCTTCCATTGTCAACTCCGGGGTGGCGAGGTTTCACCGAGTTCCCAGAAGGAAATTCCCTCTTCAGGGGACGTTTCAGTTATAGTCTCCTACTTGGAACTCAGAAATTCCAACTTTCGACTACAACTCGCACCACAAGCCAAAGCGTGTGTTTGTTGTGATGCTAAATGAATGAAAATCGGACCTTCCTCAGAACTCTGCATTGCTTTACAACTTCTTTTTTCAACAACTTACAGGATGCAAAGTGACGAGGTAATCTATCTCTTTCTAGTTACTTAGCGGTAGTTTTTGATGTGTGACAACAAGCAATTTTTAGAAAACTTAGTATCGTAGTTTTGCAGCTGGCCATAAATCACTACTTACAGCCCGGTGCTCTAAGACATGTCTGAATAATATAAATTTGCTCTAGTTTTAATTGTCTTGTTCCTGAAGTTGAGTATCCAGGCCAGTCCAGCCCTGTCCGACCCGACCGGAAGGCTAAGGA